>JAPDHF010000023.1:0-457880 GCA_027945245.1 Fusarium irregulare | reverse complement strand
AAAAAAAAAAAAAAAAAAAAAACCCTTTCGTTTACTGTTGGTTCGTCTGTTGTGTGCCGAGACAGTGTTATTCCCCTCTGCAATATCCGGGTTCAATTGATAGCGCATCCTTCGTTTGTCGCTTGACCGGCACGTTACACTACTATAAACCTGAGGCAGAAAACTAAATCCTTCGCTCCAAACCGACAATTAACTATTTCCGGTCAATTTCTCACAGTGAAATAATTGTCCTGCTATAGGGCATAATTCATGCTTAAATATTTCTCCCCTCTCTGGCTACTCCCGTGTCGCCCACTTCACTTCTTTTCGTCATTAAAAAAAGAGCCACAAAATTGAGTTTAAGCTTTGACAATTTTCTGCCTTCCAATACGACTTCCAAGTTCCAACGGGGGGCTTCGCAGACTAGGACCCTAACCAGTCTTAGCTTTGGGCATCCTTCAGGGGATGACCCGGCTTGGGAGTGGGAACTCGGCACCTGAAGCCCAGTGACGCTTGCCAAGACGGGCTTGGTTTTGTGTCTTTTCTGTTCCAAGAATTTCACTGTACGAAAAGATCGTCGCTAAGTCCGAGGAATAATTAATTGTTCGCTTGGGTTTTAGTTCCACTGGGTGTTCGTTTCAAAGAACCCGGAACGAAAAGAATACCTAATTGAGTCAAGAACAATTCTTCTTTCTGCAAGGAACGGGTAGATGGATTGTACCCCCTGTGCAGTTGTACATATTCCCGTTCCATCCTCTCGGGTTTTTGATCCCAGCTTTTTCTCTCCTGTTGGTTCTCTGCTATTCTCGTTCCTTTTCGCCTCGTCTTACCAGACCATTGGGTCTTTGTTTCTGATTTATTACTTGCATCTGTTGGCTGGTGCACGATTCACCATGGAGTCCAAACAAACCGACCTCTGGGCCGTGGTCTTCATCACATTCGCCGCAGCCACCATCATCACAGCAATGCGACTGCTAAGTCGTCGCCTCAAACACATACCGTTATCTTGGGACGATTACTTTGCGCTGTGTGGATATGTAAGTTAAGTTTTCACTTCCTTCTGATATCCCTGCTAACTTTGTTCCTTCAAGGGCATATCCATTGGTTGGGTCGTCATCATCCCGTACTGTACGTCTTATATCCGCGGCCGAATCGAACGATGCGCTGACTTAACATAAGGGATCAATCATGGCCTTGGACTGCATATCACCGATATCATCGAGATAAAAAAGTCGAATTTGATGGATGAATTATACCAAGCGAAGCTCCTCCTCTTCATCGCCGAACTCTTCTACGCATTTGGTCTTTTCTTCGCCAAGATCTCGATTCTGAGTCTTTACTGGCGCATGTTTCGCGTTACAGGTATTCGATTACCGATTCAGATCCTCTTTGGTTGCTCATTCGTCTGGATTACGTTCCGAGTAGGTGCACTGCCGACATATATCGCGACTCGACTAATTGGTGGTAGATCTTTATGGGAATTTGGCATTGCGTGCCTGTGGAAAAGTTCTGGGATGATAGTGTTGATGGGTACTGCGCCATCGAGGATAAGAAGTTCTTCTTTGGAACGACTCTGGTGCATGCTATGATCGATATCGCTATTCTGGTCTTGCCCATGTGGCAGATTGGACGACTGCAACTTCCAGCGATTCAGAAGGCTGGCATCATGGTCATGTTTACCTTTGGCTTCTTTATCTGCGCTGCTGCCATTCGATTAATTGTTGCCGCTCGCGTTTTCGACGATAAATCAGCCGATATTACATGGAACATCTGCGATATTGTCATCTGGGCAACCGTAGAAGTCAACCTCATCAACGTCTCAGGTACTTACTTACCCCTCCACCTCCGTCACTACCTCAAATTCTAACATGACAATAGCATCCCTCCCAACCATCCGTCCAGCCTGCACATTCCTCTTCATGTGCCAGAACCCACGAACCCGAACCGGCGCCAGCTCAGGCAGCTACCCCAACAACTACAGCCGAAGCCAAACCAAACAATCCATCCGTCTCGACACCATCAACAAGACCAACAAGGCCAACGACGAATCAAGCTCTACGCATCAACTTGCCGAGTCCGACGATGGAAACAACCATGAATCTTCAGACTTTGAGGCTCATGCTAGAGATCGGTTTAGACCAGCTGGAAACGAGTACACCTCTACTGTTACGGGTCAACGCACGAATTCTGGTGGTGGAGAGTATGGATCTAATTTTGGTGGCATTCTTGTTAAGAATGAGACTACAGTGCATGTTTCTCAACAGTAATACGCGAACATGGGCACAAGGGCCTGGTAATAGGAAAGCAGAGCAAAGCAAAGCGTTGGTTATTGTAAAACTAGACTTAGGAAATTTAATGAGCAGATTAAACCCAATAACTTCACCTTGCAATGGAACGTGATACAGAGATGCAACCTCGACAGTCAGAATAGAGTCGCTTCTCCACAACCAATGCGTCTCTTCCCCACGGTAGCATCCTCAAATGGTTGGAGTATCTTCGGCACCTCAATTCTACTCTCTTTTCGGAAACTCGTACGTTGAAAGAATGAAAATTCTGTTATAGCGTACGCCCGCCTCACTATTCCCCGTCGGCAAAAAGAAAACGACGATCCAGGGGTTCTGGGTTGCTCCCTTTGTGGGGTGACGTTGCACGGCAAGTTCCGTTGAAGACTACAAGGTTCCATACAGTATCGTCAATCAGTTAGGAATTTCCGTAATGGAAGTAACGCAAGTTTTACCAGCGTCTTAGCTGCGCGACATTGACGGCAGACGCCTGACAAGCGAAAGTTTATTAGTGGTGATGCCCAACTGCAGATCCCAGGCCCAGAACACGCTAATCTGAGTCTAGCGGGCACCCAGAAACCTAATAGTGCCGCGTCCGATATGGAATTGAGTTTCGGGTGTTGGTTTGGTTCTGTTTTATGGCGTGCTGGCAGGTTTGGTCATTTGTGACCATCTTGGTTATGATCGTCTTAGCTGAGACAAGATCGAGACGAACCAACAGCCAACTACCAACACGGAAAACAAGGTTCATTGGTGCAGAATTAACAAGCTTTGAACTGAGACATCTGCCAACAGTGACAGCTTGACAGACAAGGATCCTTACTAGCGAACCAACTACCTTCGTGGCTTCTGTCAAATGACTGTACAATAGGTGAGGCTGGTAATTTCTAATTAGTTCGGATCATTCGCTAGTGTATTCGTGATCGTGAGTGTGCATATTTAGCGGCCTTCTGATGCTTGCATGGCTTGATTCTGGGGAAATGGCTATAGCTTCCGCGCTTGGTGTATTCTCCTGCTTTAGAGTTTACGGGAAGAAGGACCCTTGTTAGAACAGTAGATCATGAGTTATCTATCCTGGACGATAATCTACGGACTGCTTTTCGCGGCCGCAGAGATTGATAAGAAAGAGCAGCAGCAGGGAATAGTCCCTTGTAAACCTTCGCTTTGATCGATAGTTTAATAGTATCTACATCCGAAGATACCGAAAGGTCATGGCTTTTGGAGTCGTTTGACGATGCGATGGGATTTATGGAAAGTTTGGAACTTGGTTACTCGGGAGTGAAGTCGCAAGCTTGTCTGCTTCAGACTATAGACGAGGGGCATGCATTAATTCCATCAAGTGGTGATGTAGATCATTTTCACCTCAAGGCTTGGAGGCGAGTATCCGTACATCCGAAGGCAAGCGATCGCCAGCAAGAAACAGCATATGATTCCTTTTGGAAGGTAGAATAAGTTTATTGTTGTTTCAAGAGCGAGGCTATGTTACCCAACCCAATCATTTACAATTCTGGTAGACAACCCTCCTTTCAACTACCATCTAGCAAGTGCACTTTGCCAGGCAGAGAAGAGGAATACCAGGAATCTGGTCGCACTCGCCCTGAAGGGCACAAGTGCCGCCAACACACTCAGACTTGCAGGGCTCAAGGGTCTTGGGGTCAGAGTAGAACAGGCCACCGTTGTTGCAAGCGCTACACATCATTAGTACTTGTATTCTGCAAAAGTCCAACGGGAAAGACTTACGCCTGGACGGCAGTGGCGATAGCCAGGATAGAGATGATAGAGAACTGCATTTTGAATAATTAATGTTTTTGTTTTGTTTATTTCCAGAACCGGGCCGTCGGCCTCTTCTTATAGTGGTTTTGGGTGAATATGACCTGTTCGAAATCCAGGATTCAATCCTTCAGCGACTTCCACATTCCTATTCTTGACGAACCGATGCTGACAGGCTGCACAAATCGTAAGCGTAGCAGAAGAGTTGTCCATCGGAGCTTATGGTACAAGAATAAAGCAGTATCCAAGGTCGTCTAAAGCCGCATAAACCGACCAGATTATTTCGTCGCTCATGCTATCCCCCTAGCACCCTGACTGTACCGTCCTGTAGCGAGCTTGTACCTGCCAAATACAGTCTAGAGCCACCTGAAGAAGGATGGTTTTGCATAAAAACCCCTGCCGGGCCGTTCCTTTATTTCCGTTCAAGTCGTGTCTGGTTGACGCGTTCCGATAGGTCCGGCAAGTTCTGACGGGGCCGGACAAGGATAAGTCACCTTTCGGATGGGTTGCCGGTAGCTATACGAGATGCACTTTTAAGCGCGGATTTATGGATAAGTGAATCAATTGGCTAAATTGCGCATATGGGGGTTATCTGAGTATGCATTATCTGGTATGATATGTCACTGTACGTGAATAGCATTCTGGGCTTCTGGCGGTGTGAGGTTGCCAATGCATAGAGCGAACCGAAACACTAAGTCTATATACAATAGCTCTAGTTACTGTCTTCTTATTTCTTATCAACTTGTTACAAGAGCGGCAAGACTATGATTTTCTTTTGGCGCCGTTTCTGTAGTATCATCGAAGTATTGAAATTAGTTGGTACAAGTTATGCGAGACCGTCTGATATCCATCCTTTTGACTGTCTGGTTCTACGCGGCCACAAGGTTTACTTGCCTATGAGCATAAGTCTTTACCTCAATTGGCAACTCTCGTAATGACTTGTATCTTGGGTCTCATATCTCAATAAGGCCTTATGTTTCCATAGTTCTCCAGGACCTACTCAGATCATTGGATAATTGCGACAACTTTCAACAGACTAGGAACCTCGAAATATGGACCAGAATCCTCGAATGGATTTTCGATAGCTCTCAGCATCGAGACTTTACCCTTTCGGCCTTTTGCCTCCCGGTTTCGCTTCGGCTGGCTTCCGAACTCCGGCCCGGCTCCGTCATTTCGGAACCGACTACCCCGCTACAATCGGTACCGAGAGCTGATTGCACCAAGCTGAGTCACAAAGCATACCGTACTTATCATTACCACGACATCGTCTGTAATTCTGCATCTACCATCATCAAGCCATCATAATTATGTCCTCCGCCACATATCAGATTGAGAAGCCTGTCCGCGCCGATTTTGAGGAGTGGGCCAAGCTCTTCCGCGCATACATCGACTTCTACAAGTCCAGCATTGAAGAAGAGCAATATGCGAGAACCTTTGATCGCATCATTGAACAAAAGAATGGTCTTCAGGCTCTAGTTGTTCGAAAGGTCTCTGGAGAAGAGAAGTCCCTGGTTGGAATTGCGCATTTCTTTCCTGAGCAGTCACCTTGGACCGAGAAGGAGATTCTATTACTGAACGGCAAGTGCGGAGCCGTTACTTCTCGATAAAGTACTTGCTAATAAGAGAAAGATCTATTTGTCGACCCTTCGGTCCGAGGAGAAGGGCTTGGCAGAAAATTGACACAAGCGGTTGCGGACGTTGGTAGAGAGATGGGTTGCATGAGGGTTCAGTGGGTCACCAAGCATGATAATACTACTGCGCGAAAGCTGTACGATACGATGGCCGAGACCCAATTTGTTCAATATAGAATGCCTCTTTAGAACCGTCCTATCTACGATAGCCCTAGAGTCTTTTCCTCAGCACGCATAGACCTGTATGCATCATACCACCACTTGTGAAGTTCCTGGCTACCAGTCCATGATCCATCAGGTCCAAGCTCATCCCAAGGCTTCGGACTCAAGATATAATGAACGTTCTTTACCCGATCATCCTTCCAGATCTGCCCATGCACGTTGGGGCTACGCATCGTCTTGAGAGCGTTGTAGATATATGGCAGAGCCACCCAACGGCCCTCGAATAGATCTGCCAAGAGATCTTGATCGGGGAACTTGTAGTCCTTGCAATCTGGATCTTCCATCTTAGAAACGATCTGGTTGAAGATGTTTTGAGACGGGTTGATGACGAGAAGGCCACTGTTTAGTCTGCCTAAGCCCGAGGATATACTGGCTCCAGTGGTTTGAGCAACCTCGGGTTTATCGTGCTGAGACGTAAGAGAGCAGTTCGCTGGGATCCAATTGGGGGGATAATGCGGCCTGCGAAGTGGATTGCAAGTGCACGCATGACAAGCAGCAAACACCTTCTTACCCTCATCTCCCATTGAGGGTGTATCCAGCTCCATGTCCATCAGCTCATCCATGTTGTGTAACGGCAACATATCAGAGTCGAGCATGACTATTCTGGAGTATTCAGTCAGCGAGAACGCGACTAGTTTAGTCCAGCATTCGAGAAAGCGCGGATCATCGAGATACTCTTGTGAGGTGGTTGGTGCAATCTTGTCAACTTCTAGTGTCTGAATGCCCCGCTTCTCAAGGATATCGAGGCCATCTTGCGAGAGCGTGTTGGTGTAGAGGACTAGCAATGGGTATTTCGACTTGACGCAGCGAAGACGGTAATTGAGTGTGAGGACACCTTTGAGATAATCGCTGTTTGTCACCAAAGTGGCCCATACTGTTCACATTCAGTGACGGCTCTCAAGCTTGCATATCGGGTGTGTATGGGTACCTTTGGGTTGTCTGGCCGTGTCTACTTTGGCAACCATGACGTTATCACTATTCGAGGGACTATTTCGCCTCAACAACAAGGGATCAATAAAGAAGTGGAAAATAAACAAAGAGCAAAGTTGGGAATTTACCAAAAGCTCGGGGAATGTCGTAGATGGCTGGCTGAACCCCCACTTAAAAACTTCCTTGATCGAAGCGGCCGCTGGAGACACGGGAAGATTGCGCTATTGGCTTGGACCCGGGAAAGTCTAATATCGAGATCAGTGCCCCGCCTTCACATGCAGTCTACTCTGAACTTGGTTGTGCTTTGTCACAATGTCTCGAATTGAGATGATGATTCGGGCTTGGCATCTGCCGATTATCTTAGCGGCAGGCAAATCGAGATCGTGCTACTAACATTGGTTGGACTACGCAAGTAAGCGGGCAACTTGCGGGTTGAACCTTCTTCAGCATCAAACTAGCTTACGATTAATTGTTCCGTTGTCAGCTTTATTGCCTATCGTCCCTTACAAGATCAAACAGTAGCGCAGTGAAATGATCCCCCGATACTGTTGACATGCTGGAACGGACAAGGAATACACTCTATCCCAAGAGACTCAAACCACCGCATTGATTGCACATCACTGGCTTCGACAATGACCTTCTTCCCATCCAAAACCAAAACATTTAGACAACGCCACGGACTAGTCATATACAATGGTAGATCATCGCGTTCTTCCGTTGTGAACAGATAAGCCTGTAAGTCCCAGTCTTTGAGGATGGCATGCTTTCTCAAACTGGTCTCAGTGACTTTCTCAGGATTATGCACCAGAAGACCTTCGCGAAGAGGGAGAATCGTTGCATCGATGTGCATGGCGTGAGGATCATCCACGTCTAAGAGTTCAATGTTGTAGCCTGGAGGAAGATGCTGTCGGACGTAGTCTATTCCAGCTTGGTTCGTGACGTGACTTAATTGTCCAATGATGGTTTTTCCAAAACGCATAAAATCCGCGACGTCGAATGCAGGCCGACTATTGTTGATTACCCATTTATCGTTCTTGGTTCCATCATCATCCAGCAACGTATTGGCGAAAGAACTCTTCGGACGACGGACAATGTCTACCTTATCATCCAAACTCAATCGATCAAGAATAGACGAAAAGCCGACTTCAATCTCATCCGCGCGACAGGGCCAAGCAAAACGCGCTTCTATCAAGGTATTATCAACGCTCATGAGGCCATCGCGAGGCATGGCGCCAGTATATCCCCCAATATCCCGCCAATTGATATTTTTGGGTGGTCGGATGACTTGAACGCCGTGTTCCCTTAGAATCGAAGCAAATGTATCGAGCTCTTCTTCTGCCTTTTTGATGAGGGCTGGTGGAAACGGATTGTGTGGCTTGAACTTGTCGTGGTACTCTTCTGGCATTGGGCATTGGGAAAACAGGCGACGCCAGCGCGACCGACGATGATGGATTTTAAGGGAGATCATTCATTGTCGGCGTGAACGGTTGGGAAATAGGTGATTGTCATGATGATACATGGATTTGAACTGTGGTCAAGTTACAAGCCTTGACCAGAATTTGCCTTTCTCGGACTCTGATACCGGTTTCCCTCTACTATGCCCAGCCATTCCACGCGACGTCATGAACAAAAAGCCCAAGTAAGCGCAGAAGAATGACACAATTGTAAAGATTTCACCGCATGTAAAAAGCAAGATGATTGAGTTTCCTGGCGCTCTTCTCACCTCGGCTCGTGTCAATCCGCACGGGAGATCTCCAATTGTGTGGATGTGCAAGATATTCTCCGTCATAATATTGAAATATGGCGTCACATTTCAGCTCGGTCAGACTTTCAGCTAGCCACGCCGGAGCTGACAGCTGAATTTTGTACGTAACTGTATTGGAATGTCGATCTACCGCTTTGACGTTGTTAACCGAGACAAGCATACTATTGGACACGAGTCCGGACATTTCACATGTGGCCTGTCACCGCTTCTACTTTCGGTAGCTCATCACAGACCAAATTCATGGTCTCGAATACTTTGGGGCACGTAACGAGTCAATTACCCTTTGATTATTCGTTCCTGTTGACGTAGAGAATCTAATTACTACTACTAAACCTTGATCCACCCCAATGCGATAACACTAAATATTAAAATGGCGCAGGCTTACTGTTCAACTGATAAGTCCTGTTCGTTATCCCAGAGAATACACTATCAAGCAATCCGGCGATTCGAGGGCTGGCTTTGGTCAGATCGTCGTCCTTTTTGACCAGGAGCCAACTTCGCCAGATATGGTGGGTAACCAAAGCGTGACTTGGAATTATCTCAATGATACCTTCCCATCCACATGACTCCCGCCGACAGTTGTATGAGCCAATATTCTGCTTTACCGGGAACGAAACGACACCTTCAGAACTTCGGCATACCAGACATCGGAAGCACTCGGGATGCCACTTGAGACCTGGTTCAGAAGATTCGGAGAAGATATCTTGGGTCAGGATTTCGTTACACTCCTCGCACCTCAGAAACACTCCACGACCGGTTGGCGCCCTATCGTAGTCAGGGTTTAGCCTCAAAGGGCTATTAGGATCGAGCATTGTCAGAAAGTCATCAAGCTCACGAGGCATCGCATCCCAAGAGACATCATCCTTCTCGAAAAGCGTTTTCAATGCCACTCTGAGGACGGGTACAAGAGCTGTAGACATCTTCTTATTAAATGAATAAAGCGAATCATTTGACCCCAGAGCAAAGTCTGTGATAAACCCATGAAAGGTGCGGGAGAATGATGTGACTTCAGCATTAACGACTAGAATTATCAACATCAGTAATGTGCGATTAGAATGGGGTGTATTTGCCAGTTCCGACTTACGATCGTTTGAAAGTCGGCCTGCTGCTTGAAGAAGTCGCGACAAAGAAATTAACATAGTCCTCCAATGTCTAAAAGACTCCTTCCCGCCAGCGCCTGCTTCGCGAAATTGCAAAGCCAGACCGAGATTCGTCGCAAAGGTCGACAAAGTATATGAACCAAGTTGGTACATACGTTGGAGGCAAGCAACATGCTGTTCCCTAATCTGAGGCAAGAGTTCTTGCATTGAACCACGCTGGATAGTAGTGAGATATTGGCGGCCTTGAGGTGATATTGGAAGTTTAAAACCCCAATGCTGGATCATGATGAGGCATTGGTAATGCCATTGCATTTCCACTCCTGTTTCATCGTGTGACTGGAGACAGGCACCTTCGATTAAGGGGAACTTGCAACCGCTGCAGTAGAGCGCAAAGTTCCGGGCAAAGTGTAACTCGCAGTATAGCCCTTTCTTGTACGTGTGATAAATATGATGATTGAGGACTGTTTCGCATTCATCACACGTGAAATGCTGAGGGTGATAGCTTCGCTCGGGGCCATCTCCTCGGAAGGCGGTGATGTATTTCCCTGCCAATGCCCCATCGCATTTAAAGCATTTTGATTGCAGGCGGCGATTGTAGTCCTTTTCGCAAAGAGGCTTATCCTGGTTTTCTTCCTCGTTCGAAGCGAAAAAGTGACCAGCGACTGGTTCACAACAGTCCTATATTTCTCTTGATCAGTTCCAATTCGCCAAAGGTCCTGGTTGCGAGACTCACGTAACATTCAAAGCAGTTTGGATGCCATGCATAGCCCAAGGCTTTCACACACCTTCCTGTGATATCAACGTCGCATCTGTTGCACACAAGCTGAGACAAAGCCTGACTGAACCCCAACTCTTGGGAGTCAGAGCCGTTGATATCGACCGTCTGATGTTCCTCCTCTCTAGCCTCCTCTATTGAGCTTGGTTGGCTTTCAGTTCTCACGCCTCCGTCAGTAGCTGACTCCTCAATGGTATCACACAGTGATATTTGTGAGATGCCTCGCGGCGCATCTCGCTCATAGCTTATCAACTCGAATTTTACTCCAACTCCAGGGCCATGGGATGAATCGGTAACATGTTTCTTTTGCTCCTGCCCTTCAGCATGAGCTTTAGCAAACGCTCGCCTATACGCATCACTATTGATGACCAGGTCGTCGAATTGAAAGTCAAGTTCCGACGGCGCAACGACTGAAGCCCCTTCTGCCCCGAAAACACTGAGCCTAGAAGCGTCTTTGTTGAATATGGACTGGGATTCCATCTTGATACTCGGATTCCTAGATCGCAGTGATTGGGCCTCTGCAGCCGTGGCTTCGATCTTGCGTGTTTGTTCGCGGATGTCTTTCTGAATGCTAGCAAGGGTATCCCTATTTATCTGTAAGTATTTGAAGCGAAAGTAGGGTAATGTACTTACATTTCAAGGATATTCAATAGAAACGTGATGGAAGTTTGTTGTCCTCTCAGCGCTTGCAGAAGCTCTTTTAGCCTGTCTTGATTCAATACAAACTTGAGTTTAGCCAAGACTCCAGGGTTTTTAGCCCTGAGACTTCTGGTCTCGGCTTCTAGACAACTAAATACCACCATGCAACCAGTCAATGCAGTCTCAAAAACGCTCAGAATGTCTGTTCGAGACGCCCAAGCCTCTGCAAGATCGTCGCGACGCAAGATTTTGGATTGTAGCTCAGATAATCCCATGCTAATTACGGTCGATTCCGAGCATATCATGGCGAGGATAGTTGGTACGTCTTCGTATTCTCCGGCAAGGTCGTGGAGTTTCTTGCAGGTTGAGAGACACGTCGCTGTCAGCCCGACCTACTGTCATATCAGCATCGAGGGGTTCGAAGATGCAAGAGCACACTTACGACTGATGTAGCGATTGAGAGCGGGTCCATTTCGCTACTATTGACCTTCTCAATGGGAATTGGCAAGTTTGGAGTGTATAATGAAGGTGTTAGAAATTTGAGAGGAAGAGGAGAGGGGGTTTATTTTATCTGTTGGTTGGTCGTAAACAAGGCTCTTGGGCACCCCTGACAGCTGAGAGCCTTGTCCCGTCCGTCCAATGACCACAGCCACAAAAAAGCAATTTCAGATTGAAAGACGGTTGCCTGACAAGGCTGACTTTATCGCATCATCTCTTACTGGGCCCCTTGCACAGGCATGGATGAACCAAGAGTTGCACTTGACTCCGTGCTGCACTGCTACTGTACATTACCTTTTTATCCATAACCTCTCTTTACTCTTCTCTCTTCCCTCATCTCTCTTTCCCCTCTCCTCTTTTCCCTCCAATAAGTGAACGATCTTGGTCTGCTGACATATATGCATGTAATTATTTAATAGTCTAGCTCCTTTTTAGGTAGCAAAGCATGATCATTCCTGCAAACATCATACTCCCTCTCAAAACACTCTTTACAAACCAACATATCCTCCGCAAACTCATACCAACATTTGTTACACCCATAGGCCTTTCCATCATGGATAGTCAAAGTACAAACATCGCAGTATCCTTTGGATTCATCAAATAACACACGCGGAGCATCCTCTTCTGGCTCCTTCCTTCGATAATACCGGTAAGGACCAATGGTATCTCTCCTCATGCCATGATTGTGCAAAAGGCTCACCATACCAGGTGCACCAGATCGTTGTGCCCACCATAGAAGTGGTTGGCCGACTGTGGGCCATGCATCAAGCGTGGCGCCGTTTGTGATGAGGAGTTCTGCGACTTCTAGGTGGCCATTGGCGACAGCCGCGTATAATGGCGTAAGGGCTTTCCAGTTCTCGCAGTCTAGGTCTATGTCATCCCTGGTTAGAAGTATTTTGACTGTTTCTAGATGTCCGAAGCGAGAAGCGGCGAACAAGGGCGTGACTCCATAATTTGTCGGATGGTTGACAGGGTATTCTGGTATGTCTATCAGCAACTGGACGATGTCGACAAAATCATTATGCGCGGCAAGCAGTAGGGGTGTCTCTTCTGCTTTGTTGGGAAGAGCTGCATGTTCGCTTGCATCGCGATTGAGAAGGTCTTTCACTATTTCGACACAGCCTCCAGTCGCAGCGGCAATTAACAGGCTCTTATTCTTATCATCGAGCAACGCGGTTGTTGATTCAGCCTCGGGGTACGCGAGCAATTTCTGGTAAAGTTCCCAACTGCCTCCCTCGGCGACAGCGTAGAGTATTGATCTGCCGTCTTTAGTAAGCATTGCAACGGTGGTTTCCGCGCCATGGTCGAGTAGCAGGTCGACCATCTCCATGCTTGCGTTTAAGGCTGCGTTGTATAAAGGGCTATCGCCATTGTTCTTGTCCAAGACTGTGACGCTCTTCTCAGCGCCATGCTTAAGCAACAGTCTTGTCATCTCGATGTTATCTTGATAGGTTGCTGCATGAAGTGATGTGTTGCCTTCTTTGTTCACGAGATTAACCGTCGACGCAGCACCGTGGTCCAGCAGTTGCTTGACAATCTCCACCTTGCCGCTTAAGCACGCAGCGTACAAGGGACTGTTTTCGAACCAAGTGAGAGTAGTGATAGTCGAGACTGCCCCATTGGCTAGTAGTTCTCTGACGACCTCGACATGGCCATTCTCTGCTGCTTCATAAAGTGGTGTCTTGCTGTGAGCATCGAGCATCCCAACAGCTGATCCATCTCCATGGCTGAGAAGCATCTTGACAATTTCCAGATGGCCTTTGCTCGATGCAGTGTGCAGAGGTGTTTCGCTGTTCACGTCACCTACTGCAATGGTCGATGCAGCACCGTGTTCAAGTAACAGCTTGACGATATCCGTATGGCCATGGTGCGAGGCCATCCACAAAGCTGTATCCCCATCAACAGATTTGATCGCCACAGTTTCTTCCGCCCCTCGCTTGAGTAATTCTTGGACAAGATCGGTATGGCCGTACCGCGAAGCAAGCCACAATGCAGTTTTTCCCTCGTCGCTAACAGCTGCGATAGTCTCCGCAGCACCATGATCCAACAGAATCTTGACAATCTCCAAATGTCCATTACGCGCTGCAAGCCATAACGGAGTCCATAGCTGTGTAGACTTGGCCTCAATCATAGCTTTCACGTTTCCACCTCTATAACCAAGTATCAACTCGACCGCATGAATAGTCCCGTTCTGACATGCAATATGTAGCGGTGTTCTTCCCTTCACGTCACCCATAAGCAACGACGCTTCAACCCCCGGCCGAAGAACCGTCTCAAACCACTCGACTTCCTCTTTCTTAATGCACAAGAAATGAAGCAACGTCAACTTGTACTCTTCGGTCGCAAATGACAGCGTGGTGTCTGCTCCATACTCAAAGAATAGCTTAGCAAGCTCAATGTTACCACGTTCCGCGGCCATCATGAGCGCCGTGGCACCGTCCTTGTTGAGATATGTCAACGAAGGGGCAGCTCCGTGTTCAAGAAGTAAACGAGCCATCTCCACGTCACCTTTGACGCAAGTGAAATGTAGTGGAGGACCTACGATGGAATTCTCCAGCACCATACTAGCAGGCCCGTGCTGCAGTATCATTCTCGCCAGATCGGCCCGGCCAGCGTCGTGATACGCCATGTGCAAAGGCAACATACCCTTATGGTCCTTTATAGTCAGGTCAGAACCTCCCTTGATAAGATATTCACAGGTTTTGGGGGTTCCATTCACCACAGCGGCATGAAGCGGCGTCCAGCCCTGATCTTCCTGGGCGGTCAAGTCTGCCCCGTGGTTGACTAGGATCCTGACGTTTTCCTCGAGCCCATTCCACGCAGCCCTATGCAAAGACGTATGCTTATTTTCGTCTACAGCTCCAACGTCAGCTCCTGCCTCTAGAAGCCTCTCCACCATATCTGACATGTCCTCCTGCTCTGAAGCTCGCATCAGCGGTGTACGACCTAACGAGCCGACCCTGTTGACGTTCTGCTCGCTGATGAGGGAGATTGCCATGTCCTTCCACCCGAAATTTAGGATATGTTCAAGAGGGTGAAATGGTGAATCTATCCCCACTACTTCGGTGCGGTCACGGGCCAAGACGGCTGCAACATAATTAGAGAGTGGCTTCCAGAGCGGATTATCCTCTCGGAGTAAATCTTCCGCTAACTCCCAGACTGGAGAGAAAGAGGAAGGATCACATCCGCTATCATTCGCGTGATATACCCACTGCATGGATGCGTAGCAACGAAGAGTCATGCGTCTATTATAATAGCGAAACTCATCCTTCCAAGTCTGCGGAAGCCCGATGTAAAGTAGACAGGCCTTTGCGAGGACTGCATGATGCAACTTTTCGTAGGAACTCTGTAGTTGGCCGTTTTGGTTCAGCCAGCTTGGAAGGGGGAGGTGTTGACCAAGATACTGGCGCACTGAGAAATGCGGTATATGAACAAACAGGTCCTTGACCTCCAACAAAGGGCTGCAAAGACCAACTATCTCGGTTCTGATATAATCTTCGTCTATCTCGTCGGGATATTCGTCAGGATCCAGCTCCTCAAATTGCTCCATCAATGCAGCTTCAGTGATCTCATACACAGAAAGATTACGTCTTGCGAACGCGGCCCACCGAAGAAGGGCAAACACACGATCTTTCTCGAAGTCGGATATAGCCATGATTCTGTTCCAGTTATGGTCATAAAGGCGATCAAGACCCGGAGGCGTATTTTCGACTGCTTCATGTAGTCGTTTCTTGCTCATGCCTTTTCTGAGAGACTGCTCCTGCATCCTGATCCATAAAAATTGCCCTTCACATCTATCCGTCATGGCCTCGGAGATAGTCGATCGTATATCTTCGCTCTTGTTGGATAGTTTCTTGTCAACGATAAACTGCGAAAATGCTGCTGTGTCGGATCGCGTATCGCCCAGAACAACCTTGTACTCTGCGAAGGACTCCGTACTTTCATCCAAAGCGTCCCTGATCTCTGGCTCATCACGACTGACAAAAAGAAGTCTAAGGTTGTGCTTTGAAGCTGCGCTAACCACGTCCGATAGAAACCGTGTGACTGAGGAATCACCACTTCCAAGCTGCGAGCACTCATCCAAGCCATCGGCGATGAAGGTGCATCCTGGTACTGCTTCTACTACAGCAGTGAAAATGTCAATCACGTTCCTCCGTGAAGCCATCTCGGCGTGGTATGCTTCCCAGGCTCGATAGACACACTCAAAGGCATCTTGCCGCGCTTCGGCTATCTGGTGAATCCACGACCGTAGCGCGAGGTAAGGTGTATCTTGGTTTGAGGTGAAGAAGAAATAAGCGACAGGTGTTATCAACGTTTGTGATAGATGCTGTGCTATGTGAGCGCAGAGAATTGTCTTGCCGAAGCCTGCTGGGCCGTTTATCCAGAGGAGGCTCGGAGAAGATGCATCATCTGGTGAGACCCAGGCCTTGAACTCGTCGCGGTCAAAGATCCAACCACATGTGTTTTCGACTCGCTCATCCAGAGAATCCTGATACTTGTCGCTGGACGAAGGTACGCCCAGCCAAGAGTACACATCTCGTCTCATCTCATCTTAACCACGTCAGCCTAGGCTCGAAAGACGTTACGATATCAGAAGAATTAGCCCTCGAGAGCATAAGGGACGAAATAATCAGTTACCTTATGCAAGCTTAGACAAGCACTTAGACTACCTTATTTCGTCTCTTGGGCTTATAGAGGACAATTCTTCTGATACACACCTGACAAAGTGACTTACTCTTCATGCCTTGCTCAATATTAAGCAGAATCTTTTTCACATCAGACCAATCTTCACTCTTTTGCTCTCCAATCTGTTCACGGCCTTGACCATCGACCGGCACGAGGTTATACAACTGCTGTACCAACTTCTCGAATATGTCAACTTGCTCAGTCCGATCTTCTTTACCACCAAGCGCCCACTTCATCCTCTTCCTTCTCGACTGCAGCCCAGCAAACTGCTCATTCTGGAGGGAACTTCCATCGTCACAAATTGCCTTGGCGATGATGTGTAGAATATCCTGAACCACACCAGCTGTCTTTCTATCATCCAGGCCGGGGTTGTGATCTGATAAGAGCCTACCCTCCGAAATGCCAACGCCGTGCCCCCATTTCTCAAATCTCGCTCTAGCAGCGCGAAACCTCGTGTCAAGAATATGAGAGTCAGCGGTGGAGGACTTATATGCTTGGAAGCGCGATAAAGAGTCTAGACATGTGTTGAAGAGACCCGCGATGCCAACGATTCCTATGGCGAGACCTGCTGCCTCCATTGAGGCGTTGTTGAAGATCAATTGATGAGGGGTTTGATGGTGCTGACGGGTTGACGCTTATTATGAGCGATGTGATGGGGTCTAGCTGGTAGGGCTGTTTGCAAGGCTTACAGGGCTTGGATCTGCTGGTCTTGGCAGGCTGACCACTAACGGACCCCACTAACAATTTTGTCGTCATTCGGGAACCAATTCCAACGTCCAGCCATTCATGTACTGATTAGTCCAGTCATGAGAAGATGCTTATTCGTTATTCGGGAATTCGATCCTTCCCTGTGGTCTTTTCTCAAAATCTCATGACTATTTGACAAGCCCGTAAACATTTCTCGGTGAAAAGCCCAAGCGCTGAAGACATTTCTTTGCTTTCCTTCTTTTCAGGTCCGAAATCGACAGCGAAGTCAGCTCATGGGAGCACCAATTGTTCCCTTATTTTCATGACAACCCTAAACAGAAGAGACTTTTAAAACCAACTTGAACTCGTCCCAGATCTCTGTCCCATTGCATGGAATAAGCCCCATTCTCAATCCTAAACAACAAACATCTCCTCCTCCCCATCACTATCCTCATCCTGTTCCACGAGATCAATAACAAGCGCAGCCTTATCATTAACCTTATCAAGCTGAAATCCCGCAGCAAGTGAATCAGCCGCATCATTGATACACCCGGCAACGTCCAATCCGATATCCAACTCCTTCAACGCAAGACATATCGTGCGGAAATGCTCATGATGCACATCCGTATCCTCCGCATCGAAAATAAGAACAGCGTTGCGATGAAATAGACAGAAGCTTTCGCTGATGCTGGGGTGTTGTTTGAGTGAGGTGAGTTTTTCGGGGGTTGTGCTGGCGCTGGTGACGAGGCGGGTGAAGGTTTTTGCCTGCATGAGGCTGTTGATGGAGGAGGGGTTTTGGGGGGTGAAGAGCACCACGTTTGGTGGTAGGCCTGTTTCTGAGCTCATTTTTGTTTCTGTGGTGTTTGGAGTCGTGATGAGATGCGACGTTAATTCATTTGCAGGTAATTGAAGAGTTTGAGATGTGAAAAGTTGATATCCACCAAACGTGAGTTTGGATGAGTCATCAGATTTAGGGTAATCAAGTCTTTAAAGATGGTCAACTGCAAGAGACTTCCTGTTGAGCGCAACGGTTTAAAGTAGAGTTAAAGTTTTGAGGCCTGTGAAAGCCAACAATAATTCATTGAATTAGAATGCTCATATGAATTTCAGTGTTTTGATAGTATATGGGAGGGGATTACAGATTGCGAGGTGGCTATAACGCTGCATGTTATCATCACCAACACTCATCAATTCGCACTAAACCAGGCAACATAACAACACCGCACAACGCGAGAAACAACAGTTCCTGACATTTGACACGACGACAACTTGCGCAACAAAATGTCAATTGACCGATACTTTCCACTATGCGAACCCTCGGATAATCCTGGTTCCGCTTCCAAGCCCAGCTGCCCTTTTCGAGCCGCATAGCCGGTAGTCTCTGTCGATCCCAACCCGACCCCGCCCAATAGAGCGATAAGCTGATAACGCTAATCATCTGCTACCACACTAACTCCTTTTCATTCAAAACCAGTCGTCTCCTGATAAGAGCATAATCTCACTCTATCACGTTCATCCTCCAACCACATCCCCGAAAGCTCATTTTCTATCCAGCCTTATCCACGATTGGAAGGAGATCACGCGAGCAGAACCATGGAAGAGGGAACTTTTGAAGTCTTGGCACTTGCGATAACGGACTTTGGCGACTTCCGCTGTTGGGTTGTAGATAAAAGATCGTCTGGTCCTCAATTGAGTTTGTGTTCTTTGTCCTCTCTGCATTGTCTGTTCTGTGCGCGTATATCATCCGTGGTGGTATCCTGTGACGAGTCATGCGTCTGTCTACTCTTTTCGCTGGAGCAGCTTTGTTCACAGGCTCACAAGGTCTCAACATCCTTCTGAACAACGATGATGGATTTGGTTCCGCGAATTTGAGAGAGACGTATCGTCTTTTCAAAGAGAAGGGTCACAATGGTAAGACATCTTGGTCCCCTAATCAAGAATTTCACTAACATTTCCCAGTCTGGCTCGTTGCACCAGCTACAAAGCAGAGCGGCAAAGGCGGTACATCTGACTTCACTACCGAAGGCAATCTGACTGGTCCTTCTCAATATGACTTGATTCCCAAGGGTGCACCTTCAGTGGGAAGTGATCCCAACGATAGCCAGATCTGGTACTACAACGGTACACCCGCTGCATGCACCTTTGTAGCTCTCGACTACGTCCTCCCCCGATATGCCAACTTCAGCGTGCCAGATCTCGTAGTTACTGGTCCCAACTACGGTACCAACCTAGGTGGTTTCGTCTGGACACTCTCCGGTACCGCAGGCGCAGCGTAAGTCTCCACAAACTCCCCCTCCAAACACATTTACTCATGGTTACATAGATACGCCGCTACAAACCGCGGCATCCCTGCTATCGCCCTCTCAGCAAGCAACGCAGAACTCCCCTACACCGAACTCACAAACCGTACAAACCCAGCCACATGGGCCGCCCAAGCCTCAGTCCGCTTCGTCGAGAACTTCATTTCCACAGCCAAAGGCCCCATTCTGCCAATCGGCTACGGCGTAAATGTGAACCTTCCCGTGCTTACAGAAAAGGACCACGATCCTGAGTTCGTGCAGACAAGATTCACTGGTAACGCACACGTCAACGAAGCTGTGCTAGACCCCGAGAAGGGTACTTTTACGTGGGCTAATATCAAGCCTTATGCTGCTGGTGTGAATGCTTGTATCAACGGAAACTGTTCGCTGCCGGGTGAAACGTATGTTGTTGAGAATGGAAAGGCGAGTGTGAGCTTTTATACGATTGATTATACTTCGCCTGAGACGGAGTATACAGAGGAACTTATCGATCGGGTTGCTTCTTTCATCTAAGCATTGCAATGCAGTACTCCGTATTAAAACAATGGTATATATGTACATGAGATGATGCGCCTGCCTTCCGTATATGATAATGATAACCAATGTCATGATAAGTGTGATTAGAAAATCGCAAGTTCAATATCTTTATCCCGTACCGCCTTCTCAATATCAAACGTCGACGTACCATCCTCCCACGCGGCGTCAACCAACTGACATACGATATTAATTAGATCGAAAGATTCTGATAGAAAGGATTGCTTGACATCATCCAGTGTTCGTTTCCATGTAGGATGTAGCTTTAGCAGAGGAACTTCGAGGCCTGCGTTCACGAGGGTATGCGGCAGCCCGTTGTGGACTAGCAGATCTTGGTTGCGTGGTTCTTCGTATGCTTTTTGAAGAGCATCTATTGAAGCGATGAGACGGCACAGAACGACTTCTGTGTCAGGATGGTTGTTCTTTGGAATATCCTCGGGCATTCCTCTTCTCTTACGTTCCATTCTTTGTCGACGACGGACTTCGAGAATACCTGAGAACCGCCAGGCCTCCCATAAGTGTACTTGCAACGACTCACCTACCTCACCAGGCCACGACCAGAAGCGGGTTTCTGTATACTCTGGATCATTGTCAACAAGCCCGGCAAAGATGTCCAACAATGATCTAGGAAGACCAGAGACAACTTCGATGCCGTCGGCTCGACCTTCTGGAGAATCATCTTGGAGACGACGAAGGAGCTTCCAGACGCCGATAGGTTCTCCCGATCGGCCGATGACCATGGATGGCATATCCATGACACCTAGGACTTCGAGGAGGTGTCGGTGGTAGAGATTGTCGATGGGGATTTGACCTGGTGTTTTGAGTTTGTTTTTTAGGTCGTACACGTTGACGATGAGATCGAGATACATGGTCCATGGCTTTCCTTGGAGTAGCTGCACCGGTTAGGTAAATCAATAAGATGCCAATACCCAATAGACAGGAGAGACAGAAGTGAGATGTAAGAGGGAAAAAAGACAGACGTACACATAGCGAACACACCAGCAATCCAGCACACACAGTCGCGACATGGAACTTCTCATACCGAGCACTAAGCTCCTGCCGAAAAGTCTGCAACGCCAAATCAACATACTCCATCGACTTGACTGACATGCCATCATCAAGGTAACCCTGTATAGCGCCAGCAATCATGACAAGCGCAGGACTCTGATGCGCCATCTCCTCAAAGAAGGGCTTGATCCAGGAACTCGCTTCCGTGGCATACAGCCGATTAAGCCCATGACGAAGGACTAGAGTAATTAGTAAATGATATACCCGAGGTAAGATGAGGAGTAAATGTACATCTTTGAAAGATCGGATCTGAACCACCCGCACCGGGTGAAAACGCCGATGATGATTCAGTGCTGGAGGGATCATGGGCTGAGAGGGAGCCTGCTTCTGATAGTTCGGGGGTGTACTGTATAGGTGGAAGCGTGAGCGTGTTGGGCTGAGTCTCAGGCTGAACGAATGACGCGTCGGGGATAGAAGCACCAGCAAATCGTCCCCTGGAAGCAACACCGTTCACCCAACGAAGCGGCGTAGAGTAGCCCTGGCATCTCATGCCTCTTTGGGAGCAGGCCTGACACTCTGGACGAGCTTGGTCGCATTTTCGCTTGCGGGCTTTACAATTCAGGCACCCTCCGCGTGAGCGGGCCATTGCCACCTCAGATAAGGCACGGCACCTCAGATAGGTAGGATTCAATTAGCCTGTGCCCTAGCGCAGATCAGATCTTTGCGGGGAAATAAAGATAAATGAGATAGTCGAGTGAACAAAGACAAGAATAGTAATAGCTCCCGCCAAACGCGTATAATCAGGGATGAGAATGGTCAAGGGCGGGGGGAAACTTGAATTTTGGAAAAGTTGTGGGGGTTGGATTGCAGAAGTTTATAGACGAAAAGGGGTGAAGAATGCGCCGCGCAAGTAATCGCCCAAAGTAGATTAGCTTACATAGCCCTCAGTCTGCAGTCTGTGATTGTTGGTGGCTTTCAAGAGGAAATATTGCGGGGGAGGATTTGCAGACGCGATGACCAGTGATAAGACCCCGACCAGGATTTCGAGACAAGGAGCTGACAAGGGTTAAGCCGTAGATAGCGCGTACTAGGCTTAGCTGAAAGTTAATTTTGCAGTACAGACCACTTGGTGACTTGTTCTTTCTTTCCATTCTCCCTCTTCCCTTTCTTTCTTGTCTCCCCCTATGTGTGTCTCAGGACTAGATCATTGCACATCAAAAGACTATCAGGCTACGTATGTATCAAGTCTGTCTCGTGCAGAGTCCGAGAGTATGCGCATATCATATGCACGTACCGTCAATATTGGTTTGGTTGTGTGTGTGTGTGTGTCAATGTCGGCAATTGATTGATTGACTCGTACCTTATCCCACCTTTATCCCATCCCATTGGAGGCTCAGATCATATTCTATATAACCTGGCTTTACTCTGTACCTCGCGTCGCATCAATTCAATTCAATTCACATCATTCCTACTCTACAATACATTACTATCACATCTTGAGTTCTTAACTTGGTCATCGACATGGCTTCTTCCGATCCCGTGGTAATCCCCGGAGAGGTCCGGCTGATCTTGGGTACGTACCTATTCTTGGCTGTCATCCACTGTAACTCAACTTTACTGATCCTTCCCAGCAGAAGCATCAACCGACGCATCAAGATTCGTCCTCCAACCAACACCATCTTCAGACCCCAACGAGCCTCTAGTAAGACATCCCAGTATACCCATCTACACCAATCAATTAACTAACATCTTCAGAACTGGTCCTCATGGCGAAAATGTCTCAACTTCGGTTTCACAATCGCCGTCACAGTCGCAGCCTTCACAAACCTGTCCATCCAAACTGTCTTCTGGCAGCAAATGACCGTTGACATGGGCGTCACCATTCAACAGCTCACCTACGCTTCTTCCTCACAGCTAGCTGGTCTAGCACTCGGTTGTCTGTTCTTCATCCCGCTTACCATCAAGTATGGACGACGACCGACTTATGTTGTTTCTTGTGCTGTGCTTGCGGGTGTTACGTGGTGGAGTGCTCGGATGAATACTTATTGGGAGTTGATTGTTACAAATATTGTTACTGGACTTGCTGGTGCTATTAATGAGACTGCTGTGCAGATGACGGTAAGTTGACACCTTCTAACATGAATGTTCTATCCTGACGAGTTTAGATTGCCGATCTGTTCTTCGTTCATCGCCGTGGCTCTGCAAACGCTATCTACTTCACAGCTGTCATGGTAGGCGCTTTCCTCGCCCCCATGGCAGCAGGCACTCAAGCCGCCAACCAGGGCTGGCGCTGGTCCTACTACACCCTCGCCATCTGCCTTAGCATTCTTACCGTTCTCTTCGCTGTTGGGTTTGAAGAGACAAAGTACATCCCCATCACTCTGGGTCAAACCGATGTTATCGACGACGCATCCGAGCGTCCTGAATCCAAGGATGATATCGACGAAAAGACAAAGATCGAAAATGAGGTGTCAAAGGTCGCTACCCGGACTTCCACTACCATCCCCATGAACACATGGCGTCAACGCCTTCGTTTTACTACTACAACCAACGAGTCGCTTGCCGAGTTGTTCATGATGCCCCTTCACGTCATCACCCTTCCTCACGTCATGTTCACAGCTTTGCAATTTGCTTCTGGAGTGTGTTGGCTTGTTGTCTTTATGCAAGTTACGTCCATCGTCTTCTCTGCGCCGCCTTATCTTTTCACCACCGCTGGTGTAGGATACATGGCTCTTGGTCCATTTATTGGAAATATCTTTGGAAGTATTTACGGTGGTCCCTTTGCGGATTGGGCTATTGTGAGACTTGCGAGACGCAATGGGGGCTTCTTTGAGCCGGAGATGAGATTGTATCCTCTTGTCATTCCTACTATTTTCATGGCTGGTGGAATCATTATGTTTGGCGTAACCGCTGACCGAGTAAGCAACTCCACGTTCATAACGTTTTTCAACGTGCTAACATTCTCAGGGCATGCACTGGATCTATCCCTCCATCGGCGGCGCATTCTTCGCCTTCGGTCTCGGCGCCAACGGCGACATGACCTTCACCCTCGTAATCGACACATACCGCGAACTCACAGCCGAAGCTTTTATTGGTATCGCCTTCATGCGCAACGCCATCTCCGTTGCTATCCCCTTCGCCATCGTTCCCTGGATGAACACCATGGGTCTTTCCAACATGTACATCTTGAGTGGAATGATTGCTTTTGCTATCGGATGTCTTTTCATCCCCATGATTATATGGGGTAAGAAGATTCGAACGGCTTTGGCGCCGAGGTATTGGAAGTTGGTTGCTAAGAGATCTGCGATTTAATGATTATGATGGCGTTGGTTTGGGTCGGATATTAGGTGGGATAATGGCGTGATGGGACAGGGATAATTTACTCAATTGATGATCTTCATTTCCTATACATTGGCCCACGTGTTATTGATATCTCTGAATATTCTCACTGTGACATGTTAAGCCGTATAAAGCCGTTCGATTTGAAAATGAAGTTCTTGGTGTGTATCACAGTTCACATTCTGGCCAGTGCTGCAAATCACCCGCATGCGTCTCACATGTGTCTCAATCATACGTCAAAAAGTCCGATAAACTCTATCTCTGTTCAACTCAATCTATGTTACAACTTGGCTGCAGCGTCCGGAAAATTAGTCAACCGATAGCAATCAATAACCGGCTTGCCCTCCCACATAATCATAACACCCAACGCAACAACACTATTCATCCACCCATATTTACTGTCCCCCGGCGCCTCAAATCTGATATGCGTAAAATACTCTACATCATCCTGCGTAACAGTATCTTTCTCGGCAACCTTACCATCTACTCCCGGTCCCGTTTTGTAAACTCCATTTGCTTTGACTAGGATGTGAACGTTATCATCTGTCTTGAGTGTGTATATGGCGTTTAACCGAATGAAGGACTAGATAACACTCTGTTAGTTCTATTCGGAATTCTCGGAATTGGATACACTGACCTTTTTCGGATTCATGACCTCAGCCCAGTCCGCTCCGCTCTTGTGCACAATCACACCCTTGATCCCGGGCCCATGCACAGTTCCTCCCTCGATAGGAAGCACCACGCGAACCTTGTCCGTGTCGTCGACACCTTCGATGGGTGTGACCCCGCCCTGATCCATCTCGGCTACGATGCGGTAGATGAAGTCAAGATGGGGCATGCGCATCTTGTGTGGGGAGAAGGCATTTCCGGGGGAGGTCTTAGCCTCGGTGAGTAGCGTCTTGGTTAACATTCTGGGGTAAGCGATAGACCAATTTGCCATCTCAACTCGTGACGTCCAGACCATCATTTATCTTCCGTATCATGGTGATGATCGTGGAGCCGTTGTTACTTGCCGAGCACTAAAGCAGTGCCGAGACTCTGCGCATATACCTTCCGAATTAGGATATTGTATGCGCTCGTTTCGAGACTCACTCAAACTAAAACTCGGGGAATGTTTCCAGTGGGGGGCAAATGCAAAGGGGTCCAGACTCGGAAAATCGGATGTGTCACAGTCGGTCAAAAACACGCATTTTCGTCATTATAAACAAACCAGTTTCATCAGCGCCAATCTTTGTTGTCACACCTTTATTGCCTATCATTTCACACCTTCATTGATTATCTTTTCACCGCATTACTAGCCTCCATCATGCCCGCCACAACCAGCTGGCAAAGCCTCGCCGCTCTCCACCGCGAGAAGCAAGTCGAAGCCGTCCCCAAAGAATGGCTTCTCTCCGATAAACAACTTCAGACTGGTGATCGCTTGATAGAGTCTAAGGTTGTGCAAAAGTCTGGTCTTCTTTCGGAGAAAGAGATCGAGATTACGGAGCGGTATAACGCTTCTGATTTATTGAGGAAGATTCATCGTCAGGAGGTTTCTTCTGAGGATGTCGTCGTTGCGTTTTGCAAGCGTGCTAGTCTTGCTCAGCAATATGTGCGTTGGGTATACTTGTATGATGGTGACCTGAGCTAATATGTGTAGACTTCCTGTCTGACGGAGATCTTCTTCGAGGAGGGTATTCAAAGAGCCAAGCAGCTTGATAAGCAGTTGAAAGAAACTGGCAAGTTGGCAGGCCCTCTACATGGATTGCCCATCAGTCTCAAGGTACACAGCCTCTCCCATCAATGGAGCCATTTCTAATTTCTCAGGATTCATATGCCGTCAAAGGTCATCATGCGACTGTTGGATATATCGAGTTCCTCCGACAGCCCATCCCAGATAGCAACGCTGCTTTAGTTGACCTTCTTCTCGACGCCGGAGCAGTTTTGTACTGCAAGACAAACCTTCCTCAAACAATGATGGTGAGCACCACTCGTCATCCAAGATGAAGCATATCCTAACCTAGTTTAGACTGCAGACTCAGAGAACAACCTCTTTGGTCGCACCCTAAACCCTCACAACACCAGCCTCACAGCAGGTGGTTCAACAGGTGGCGAAGGAGCTCTAGTTGCCTTCAAAGGCTCTCCCCTCGGCGTTGGAAGCGACATCGCAGGTTCAATTCGCATTCCCTCTCTATGCTGTGGCATCTACGGTTTCAAGCCCACAGCAGACCGCGTTCCCTTCGGCGGACAGTCAGAATATCCCTTTCCTAAGATCCATCTTCCTGGTGTGATGCCAGTTGCTGGACCCATGGGAAGTTCAGTGGAAGATCTGCAGATGTTCATGAAGGTCACCATGGCTCAACGGCCATGGAAGTATGACTCTTCTGTCGCGGACATTCCTTGGAGAGATCTTTCAGGTGATAAGAGACTAGTCATTGGAGTCATGGCTGAGGACCCAGACTATCCTCTGCACCCTCCTGTAAAACGCACTCTGTCTAAAGCTGCAACCACCCTCGAGAAGGCCGGCCACAAAATCATCCACCTCCCAGCTTCTCCCCAACGCAACGCCGGCCATGGCGCAAGAATCGGCTTCCAGTACTTTATGATGACCGGCCCCGATCCCGATACTATTTCTCGAGAAGTTGGCGAACCGCTCGTCGCTTCAGTAGCACGGATGGTACATCCCTTCTCCAAGGGCGAATTCCCCGTTGACCAGGGCCTTGACGTACCTGACCGTCTGTTCGCTTTGAATGAAGTTAAGGCAGAGTATGGAAAGGCTTGGATGGAGGCTTGGAGGGATAATGAGTTGGATGTTGTTCTTGCGCCTGGAGCGGCGCATACAGCTGTTCCACATGATACGTATGGCAACCCGGTTTATACGTTGATGTGGAATGTTTTGGACGTAAGTTTTGCTGATGAAGATCGTGATTAAATGCTGACTGTTACAGTACCCTGCTGGAATTATTCCATTTGGCACTTCGTCCAAGTTTGACGATGGAGAAGGTGTCAAGGCCACGGCACCCTTTGAACCAGATTGTAAGTTCTTCATAGTTCAACGATATCCATGTTCTTGCTAACACTTTTCAGATGCCCCAGACGCTACAGACGGTGCTCCCTGCGCTATCCAGATTGTGGCACCTCGCTTTAGAGATGAGGAATGTTTGCAAGCTATGCAAATAATCGACAAGGACATCAGATTGTCCCGGGCACCGAAGCTATAGACGTCTTCAAGCGGGTGGGCAAAAGAAGAAGTTCTTCCGATGTTTAGAGTACCAGAATAAAGTAGCATAGATAACCGCATGAGCAAGCATAATGGGACGAAATTATTCCTCTAAGGGTCTTCGCAGATGCTTCATACCTACATTACAAACGATTCACCAAGACCGGATATTTCTTATCAAAACAATAGACATTAAGTACCTTAACAAAGCAAAAGCAATAAGAATATTATCCATTAGCCATTCAATCATACCTTCCTCCGCAGCATCTTAGAAGCAGGGCGGCTTTCGACCCTGTTGCTTCTCTCCTTCAACAATCCCAAAACCGTCATCTTAAACCTCTGCCCCAGGTCACTCCATTCAAAGTCAGGGTTCAAAGCCTTAATGAAAACCCTCATCGATGATTCAGGCACCTTGAGGATCGTGCAAACATCCTCGGCAGTGAGGTCCTTCTCCATCGTAGAAATGAACTTACGCTGGATAGTACCCTCGAACTGGGCGAAGCCGTTGTAATCGACCGTCGCAACAGCCTGCGCAACCTCCGCCTCCTTCGTTTCCACCTCAGGCCGCGTTCCTGTTAGACAAAGCTGCAGGAAGCCTTCATCGAGGGGTTCAAAATCCTTTGTGCCCTTGCCAACCTGCCAAGGTACCCTTTGTTTCTCCGCATCGGCCAGAACCTTCTGCACGACCTTCTTCGTGACATTCTTCGTCATCTGACTAGCTTCCTCAGAGACATCTGCGTGAATCAGCTCGTGATAATGATGCAGGTTCTGCACCTTGAGATCCTTGGTTTCGATCTGCCAGAATGAAGCGATCTCCTCGTGCTTGTCCATGACAGCCTGTGCGTTTGCCTTTGCTAGAGCCCAGTCCCTGGCTTCGCAGGCTTCTGACACCGCCGTCTTGAGGTCCTTGAATGCGGCGGAGCGCTTGGTGTAGACATTCGCGTAGACAAGGTCTTCACTTGCTTTGCGTGCACCGCCGTTGTGTAAGTGCTCAAGATATTGCATCATGCGCGTATATCCCTTCGTCTGCTTCTGTAACACCGAAGGCACGTTCTGGAGCAATCGGCCCGAAATAGCCCTGACATCCGCATCGCTGTCCGTGAGCATCCTTTCGAACACCGTAATGACCGTACGGCAGTGCTCCAGTTGGATGTTGCGAAGCTTGCAGAACGTAGCCAGGTCCGCGACGTGATTCTTTTTAAGGTCCGCCGTATTCTCGTTCTTCGTAATGACGCGCAGAATGATCTTGTCGAGCAGTCGGGCGAGGTTTTCATGGAATTGCTCCAGGGGCCAGCCTGTATAAGGATATAGCTCAACCGTATTCTCATACCACACCCAGTCAGCTTCGGTGTTAGGAATGTCGTATGAAGGATTGACACCGAGGAGCTGCCAAACCATGCTCAAAGGTCGCACACCTGAACCGGCGATGGTCATAAGGTTACCAAAGAGTCCTCTCATTAGCTTCGTGACTGTATCTTCTGCGGTGTCGAGAACGACAGGAGCCGACGTTCTCATTCCCGCCAGCTTACACATCGCGGCCATAAGCAACGAACTCATCAACTGTCCAATCTCAGGCGCGCCGGCCTGGAAATTATGCTCACGGCCAGAAACTGCCTGACTTAGTGTATCCCTCATCATAATTCGCAAAGCGGCGATGTGAGACTCATTACACTTCTCCATCCAGCGTACAGTATAAGGGCTCTTGAGGTTGACGAATTCGTCCCAACAGACCCAGGCCAACATAGAGCCGCCTGATCCGCGGGTCTTATTGAGATAAGGCATGGAGAGGGTGGGATGATCTCGGCCGGCCCGGCTTAGAAGAGGGCCGTGGTGATCGCCCTGTGACTGCTCCATGATAATACCGGCGTCGAAGCCGTCGAGATAGAGGATACGATCGTCGAGGGAACAAGCAGGCCTACGACTCAGGTTAGCAATTCATAGATATCATAAAGGATGTTGGGGCAGCACTTACATGGCATTGATCGTGGACTCCCTCGTCAGTGTCTTCAAAACCTGCTCGTAAGGGCCCGTCTCAATATTGAGCAACATGACACCCATATCAGTAGCATGCTCCTCCAACAGCCCCGCCAGCTTATCGAACTTCATGTCCTTCGTCGCCTGAACATTGTTCTCGATCTGGTTCTTCCTCAACAAGCGCTTCATGTCATGCGTCTTCTTCGAGGTGGTCTGCGAAGACATCATGTTCGCAAGACTAGCGATGACAGGCTCGAGCGCAGCCTGCGTTTCCTTGCTAGTCTTTCGTAGATCTCCGAGCATTCTGTTCTTCTTGAGCATGGCCTCCTTGTCGTCGAAGTCGAAGGAGTCGGTCAGGTAGGCGATGTATTCCTCGCGCAGGGGGGTCATGATCTTGTCGACCTTGGAACTGAGCGTATCGACGAGGGTCTTGGAGAGCTTCTGAATGTCCTGTTGGTTGAGAAGGGATTGGAGTTGGGGGACCATGGCGATGATGTCGTCGTGAAGGCGAGTCTTGATGTGCTCGAGGGGCATCTGTTCGAAGACTTGGGCTAGATCCTCGACCTTGACGACCTGGTCCGTATAAGGCAGGATGACGTTGTTGCCCTCTTCGAGATCAACGAGACGAGAGATCTTAGGGATCAAGATGGAACTTAGGTCGGTAGCCTTGATGACATCCGTGACGTCGGCTCCAAACTCGAGCTTGCTCGTATCCAGGACCTGAGGATCTGCTAGGCCGCGATAAAAGTAGAGCTTCTCTCCGTTTCCGACACTAGCCAAAATTAGAGACTGAGGTCCTGCAAGCGCAGTCACAGCATTGATGTTGGCCGCGGTCAGTGCCTCAGAAATCTGCTCCGCCGTTTCAAGCTTGTCAGCCTTGAGCTGCACAATGAACACGGCGTTCATTCGCAGGCTAGTGGCCAGGTTACGTGCATTATCCGTCATTCGCTCATCCACAACGACAACGACACTCTCGAGTCCCTCGTAGTAAGCGCATAGCGACTTGCTATCAGTAAAGGGGACGTTCTTAGGAGTCTTGCCCGTAGAGAGAAGAACAGGTCCTTCGAGTTGGGAGCCGAAAATGCAAGGAAGAACAACGGCGGACTTGTCGTTCTCCTTGTCGGTTTGTTCATCGAGGAACTCGAGTCTGTTGCCGAACCGGACGATCTGTGCGTCAGAAACCATAAAATCAGGAAGCACGTCTGCATTCGTGGTGATCACGGCGTGTCGCTTCTCGAGAGCTTCAAACTTGGTCTCGACCGCGGCAGATTCTTGGGTCTGTTCGTCCGCATTGACAGGTTCCTCCACAGGGGCAGAAATGGTCCACTCGGCCCTAGAGATAGCCTCAGCGAAGATAGGACTTTCCATATTACGACTACTGCAAGTCTTCATCCGATCCGTTGCAGCTCGGGATAAGATCGAGCAGATGAGATCACTGCCGACACGCTTCACCACCAAGGGACAACAGATCGTTGCGTCGCCGATGGTAGCCTTATCCAAAGGAACAGGGATGATATATAAAGTCTGCAAATGTTAACCAGAGTCCCACCAAACGATTACTTCACAAGCATACCTTCTCGTCATGATCTGCTACCATCAACGCTGGATGCGTTTCCATAAATCTCCAAATCTGTGTGTTTTTGAACCCAGAGATGAATACACAGATAGGTTTCTCCTCTTGTAACTTATCGGTTTTCAACTTTGCGAATTGCAAAAGATCATCGCCCTCGTTGCAGTCGCCGCTGTGTGAGATACCGCCGAGGGTCTCCTGGGCGCGCCAGCAGGAGGTATTGCCGTCTGCATCACCGAGACAGAAGTCGTAGTATGTAGGATACCGTCTTGAAACGGCAAGGATAGAGATCTTCCCGTCGCGCAGGGGGATCTTGAACGTTGTGGAAGGGGCTTGGGAAACTTGGAAGTCGTTGAAGACACCTAAAGAAGTCAGTTAGCGATCGCATTATAATAATACAGGATAAAAGTACTTGCCTAGACGACTCTTGAAGCGATCCATGCGCTTCGCCAATGTCTCTCCCATCTCCCCCAAATCAATAGCATTGTAAAAATACTCTTCCTCAAAACCTGAGATATCGATCTCCTCGATCCCCTTCTTGGTCTTGCATAGTAATATGCCTTCAGGGCTAAAAGGATGTGCGGAACCAATGCCAAGGTTCTGAAGAATGTCGCGGATCTGACCCTTGGACGTAGCCAAAGGGTCGAAATATGTCTTGCGTACTTGTTCCATGGTGATGATGTTTACTGAGGAATGGGGAACCTTGGCGGGAAAGAAGTTGTTTTATAGAACATGGTGCTGACGGGGTGAGTCACCACCTTCCCCTTGAAGAAGAGTTGGGCGCGTATTCTAGAAGAAGGTTCATACGAGACTGTTGTTGGTTTCGGGGACGCAAAGATGCAAGAACGCTCAGCCACTCAGAGCCCAGGCGACAAAATAATTCTGCATTTCCAAGCCCCATCAAAACAGCTTTATTCTGGCAGTCCGAGGCTTATGGGGCTAACATGCTTTGGGAAGTGGCCGATTATGCCTTGTGAGTCACCCCACCGAATAATACGAATTACAATTTCAGTTGACTGTCTCGAGGACCTTGATATCAGTTATACTGTTATATGCTATTGTTTTCAAGGCGTAATTCGTGGTAAATTCGCTCAATTATTGACGATGGTCTTGACGCGCTGAAAGTTTAAGGTGTTCCAGTGGGTCGAGGCCTGTAGTGACAGCTTTTAGAAAGCCTAGTTCCGCTGTCAAAAATATCCCGAAAGTTTATTGCTTCTGCAATGCAATTGACTTCCATTGTATCATGCATTCACAATAGCATTCCTCTTCCGACACTCGGAGTATTCAAGAGTCATCAATTCGTGCAGGTTCAATTGGAGGGCTCTAGGCAGCCTGTGCTAATCCCAGCTCCAGTCAGCCTTACAAGGCACTAAAAAGCACTGCAACACCAACTAAAACCCCAGTCCAGCCCACCCTCATCGCCACAGCCCTAGACTCATCGGGAAGTTCAAGTTGAGGAACCCGACTTCCCTCAGCCAAATCATTCGGCGCGATACAAACCATCTCTGAGCTCACATTTCCATCGTAATGCGTTACTAAGAGCATACCAATCGGCTGCTGCACTTTCAGATCGTATGCTTCAAATGAATCAATCTCCCGGTCTCCATGTGTGAATGACCCACCCGGGAAGCCGCCGTATGTCATGTAGTCATCGTCTAAATCCACGTTTTGCAACTCATCTAGAGTGCAGTTTGAGCTGGTGAAGTTTCTCGGGTCGACTGAAATAGTTAGTCTGACATCATATGGGAAGTTTTGTATGGGCAGACTTACTTTGAGATGCAGTAAAATGCCCACATCCGAAACTGAAATCCATTTTCATACGAGGGCAACGTCCGTCTTTTAACGGGCTCTTAAAATCCAGAATCTCTTCCATACACTCCTCATCAATAATCCCATCACACGAGTCTTCCGGCGCAGTTGCATTCGTCGCCGTAACGTTCTTGCCCATCATCATGTACAGGCAGACATTCGTTTCGTTACCCTTTTCCGTCCCGGCCAGGGACTTAGGAACGCTGAGCCACGCCTCGATCGACTGGTCGGATCTGTAGTCTCCGTATCGTAGGTTTTCAGCCCGTCTGTCTGTTAGCGAGACGGAGATGCGCCATTCATCCTGCTGGGGGAATTGCACGGCGATTGTTCCTGTGGAGTTGAACCAGGAACCAAAACCGCCTTCCTTGATATCGCGGACTGCGCTGGGACATGTTTCATTCGTAGAGTTACTTTGGGCCAGGGTATGGCCTGCTAGGAAGAGAGAGGTGATCAAGGATAATTTGGCCATGGTGAGTTGCAAAAAAGACGCCAACTTGATCCCTCAATGCATAGCGAAATCAACGCTTTCTATACCTTTCACATTGATAGAATGATCTCATCAGGTTTCGTTGTCTGACCGAGCCAAGATGTTTTTGCCCACACAGCCTCCAATTACATTGCCACTATGTGTCTGAAGGATTGGCCAAGAAGTGCTAAAGGGCAATCATTCCACGGCCCCCAATTTAATCAGGAGCTGAAATGCCATCCAGGTCTGTGTTATGACGTATTTTTCGCTCTTTCAGCTTTGACACGGATGTGCCAAGAGTCTAGTGAATCCTTTTGTGGTGATTGCCGATCGGGCATTTGTATGCCTTGTCATCCGAATGTGGTAATTTACAGCGCTGGTTTTCGTTTTCCAAGCTTCATGAACAACGTCTGCCAACGCATCGGCGGTTACTTGTTTCAGAGTGATGGGCAAGTTGGTCAAGATTAGGGAAGCTCGTATGGGCGCTGGGGTAGGTGATGAACTTCAACATCGTCGGTAGATCCTGAAGATCATGATTGAATTGAATGGGAAGGGCTTCGCCATTGTTGAAACCATGTATTGTAGAAGCTCACCGATGTAGATGAAGCTGCAGGATGAGTTCGATCTTCAAACACACTGTTCATAGTAGTATGTAGGTAGTCAAAGTATCGCAATCCAAGCTTCTGAATAATGGAAAGAAAAAGGTGCTGAGGGAGAATCTATACAATCACAAGAGCGGCGGATTGTCTCATTGGTCAAGTCGGATTCCTACTTCTCTGACTAACAAGTCACATACATATCTAGTAGCACCGGCAGTTGTTCCTTGCAGTTTCAGCAACTGGCCAATACCTATCTCGGCAGTCAGTTCTTAGCGTTGGCAACATAGTGTTTAGTTCCAACGATTCATAACTTACCGTAATGTTTACATACCAAAGTTAATCTCATCGACTGTTTAAGTACCACAACTCTTGGCTATACACAATTCTTACAATCACAAATCACAAGGCTAACATGAGACAGAATATTGATATGTGCATAGATTTCCATTCAAATGAATGACTCATTCAGATACGTAGCAAGAATATACAATCAGAATCAACTATTTACAAGTGCGTGAGTGCCATGGTGAAACCACCAGACATCACCCATCGGAAGAAAGGTACATCAACCCGTGCTCTCAAAGCACTGCTCAATCCATGAGCCCAGCGATTTATCGCTGGAGGGTCAACAGACCAGGGCGGTATGGCCAGCTGTCGTAATCGGGAGCCTGAGCGTTGGGGTCGCGGCCCTGGTACAGCATCTTGAGGTTGCAAGGGTCGATGGGGAAGGTCTGGTCGTTGTCGGTACGGACAAGCTCTCCGTGAGAGATGTCGTTGGTCCAGGTGGCTCCTGAGTTGGCCTTGCCGGCGAAGGGGTTGTTCTCGGTGGCAGCGTTGGGGGTCCACGTGCCATCGAGGCTGTTGGCGGTGAAAGAGCGGAAGTAGCGGCCGCGGCCGGTGGTGCTCTGGGCCTCGACGATCATCAGGTACTTGTTCTGGCCCTTGATGGAGTAGACCTGAACAGCCTCGAAGAGGTTGTCGACGGTGTCGGACATGACGACCTGGCTGTTGGCGCCGAAGCTGCCAGGGAAGTTGCCAATGGGCATGCTGGCACGGTAGATCTTGCCGTTGTCACCAGCGAAGAACAGGTACATGTTCTTGCTGTCACCGATAACAGTCTGGTCAATAGGACCAGTCTTGGAACCGGAGATGCTGCCGGTGAACAAAGGCTGGGGCTGCGACCAGCCGTTGACGTTGGTGGGGTTGTTGGAGGTTCTGTAGGAGAACTTGTGAGGACCCCACTGGTGAGCGAGAATCCAGATACCCTTGGGCTTGAAGTAGAAGAGGGTAGGGGCAACAGCAGTGCTGCTCATCGGAGTCTGGGTAGCAGAACCGAGCTGGCTAAGGTCAGAGACGGGGCTGAAGCCGACTGACGTCCAGGAGGTGCTGAAAGCAGTGGCGTAGACGAGCTGCTTGCCGTTGTAGGGGGCGACGGTGAAATCCTTGAGGTTCTTGAAGCCGTTCTTGGGCTGGGCGAGAGGACCGCTGGACTTCCACTTGTAGGTGGTGGGGAGGGAGCACTGAGCTGAGACCTCGCCGACGGCGGCGAGGAGCAGCAGAGTGCTGGCGATGATGTCGTTGTTGAGGAGCTTCATCGTTGTTTGCTTGGATTGCTGGAGCTGATGAGGAAAGAAGATCCAAGAGTTTGGCGGACGATCACTAGATATTATATATGTAAATCTCGAGACCCATCACATAACCCAATCCTTAATTTTATTGGCTTCATATCCATAGACTGAACTGACATTGGAGGAGAAACTCGAGTTCTCCACCCATGTTGTGGTTCGCGGTTCTTTTGTCGTTAATGCGATGTAGTATCACTAAGACGGGAGTACCTTGGTCTAGATCATCCCATGCAAATGCGCAAACAAGGGTGTCTTGATCAAGTCTTCCCCTTTGCAGTGCCACGGAGGCGGACCCGAGCTTGCGGTATGGGGTTAGCGTCATCGGGTCACTCAGATGATCAAATACCTCGATGTCACGCTAATTTCGGCGTGCAAGATAAGTGTCCATGCTGAGAAGGAACATGTGTATGCACACGAGTAAGCAATTGATAGTCAACTGTTTTTGATACAGATTGAAAGACATCGTCAAACTGCTACGCTCAGATATCAAATTGGCTCTTGATCGTGAGAATACGTCACTTGACGGCTTGTTTCTCGGCTCGACGCGAACAAACAATGCCAAGCCTGAATCATAGTGGGTTTCATCTTGGCGGTGTCCCGTTTCAGCCTCCACTATTTTTCTGTGTCCTGGCAGTCCTGCTAGCCTTTAGGCCTGCCTTCTAATCACGGCAACTAGCATCAAGGAGCAACAAGAAATACGAGTTCAAGCAATGACCAGTTCGCACAGCCTGATCAACACTTGACTATTGTCTCAGCTCAGGCTATTCGACCCCTAGTCTTGAGAGATCAACCACCAATGACCGTCTTCTCAAAGACCTGTCAAGTGAATAAGTCTCCGAAAGACAACACAGATTGGCGCGCCTGTACGAAGACAACAAGCATATCCAACTTTTCGGAAAATGATATTCCAATTCAAGAAGGTAAACAGGTAATAACACCGGCATAATTGCCGTCGGTAATGTGCAATGGGGTACGGCAAAGCACCCCAGATTCAATGCTGCATGACTCCGGAGTACAGCCTCTTCAGGCTAAACAACAAGGGATGCGATTGGTCAAATCGCGCCTTCATTTGACCGACCTTGATCGTTTCAGAATACTCATATTATTCCGCCAATCAGAAGACTGTCGTCCGAGTGTTTAGCCAGATCGACACAAGCGGGCGAATTAAAGAAATTAAACAGATCGAGTTCTAGAAGGGCTACGAAGTTGGGATGAAATATTTTGTTTATCTGCCAAGTGTTTTGTCATGCCAAGAAGAGGGGTCATCATGAAAAAGAGTAGTCAGTATCATTGAGCATTAATCGTGGTGTAGCGGTCAATTGTGCGGTCTGAAAAAGTCCGTGATATTGACTCTTAGTGAATGCTTCTTATTGTCGGAAAAAAGAAACCACGAGTATGTTAATGCGCAAAATGATTCGTTAAATCTGCTCAATTTGCACGGAACTCGGCATATGGCATGTTTTATATAAGATATCGACAGTAGAATGTGGGCAGACTGGAGCCTGATCAATCTTGATCGGCTTCACCCCTTGAAACAAGAAGTAATTATACTGAAAAGTGATAAGATAAGGGAAAAGGAGCTTGGCATGGATGACGATATCCACGTGGAAATGAAGCGATAAGCTGATAAGAGTAGCGATAAGAGTTGTGATAAGGAATTCAAGGTCGTTAACTCACCCTATACTATGAGCCATTACCGCGCTGTACAAGCAATTGAGCATCGTATGTAATCGTATGTACTTGAGAAAAAAATCAAGTGCTTTGAAAGTAGACTTTTCTCATTTTTCCAAATGCTATACATGCTCTCATCACACATTGGGGACTTTGTGAGGTGCATGGTGCGTTTGTTGTGAAGCTTCATGGCGTGTGATGAAATAACCATCGAGCAGCCGGCGTACCATGCCCAATTTAATTGCGTTGTCAGCCGGATTTAACAGCTCTAGCCACAGTGAAGATATCGAAAAGTTAACTTCCATTCTAATAAGGATTTATCCGGTTATCTCTCTCAAGAGAAATAAAGCCAGGCCTTGATTACCCGTATAAAGCAGGTGGTTGCAAACCGGCAATAAGCCATGTCAATGATAGGCTGTATTTCGGGAATACCCTCACCGAGTTCCCGCGGGAAGGTATATCGGAAAAACTCATTCCTAACGTAGGTAGGGTAATCACACTCGCACAAAATCATGTCAAAACGGTCTATTGTCTGACTGATACACTAATATACATCTAATCTACATCTAAGCCCCAATCTTATGATCCTTCTCCCACATCTCATTCTCTATCCTGATACTCCTCTGCCCCCATTTAATAGTGATAAACGCGCCAATACCTCCCCAAACACTCGGTACCGCCCAACCCAAAGTGTAGGCAATCTCAACAGGTAACGTCCACGCGAGGGCAATAAGCACAATACTCAAGACGGACCCTGTGATAGCCCATCCCCAGAGCATCTCAACCAACATCCGTCGGAACCTTGGTGACGCCTTGTAGCGCTTGAGTGCTGCTTCGCGGTATTCTTTTCCGCCGCCGCCGTCGCAGGCTGTTATATCCTCCATGATGGGAAATGTCAAAGGCGGGTAGACTTCCCCGACGACATGAGAGCTTAGACGGTGCCAACGCAAATGCCAACCGAAATGATGCGCGATACCAGTCCACATCATGTAGATGGTCACCATAAGAATACCAACAGGCATAATAATACTCAAACCCCTCATAATCGGCGGATCAGGAATACTGAACCCAATCATAAGCGCCGTCATGACAAAGTAAGGCTGTCCAAGAACAAGATGCACCGTATCAAAGTTCCACCGTCCCGCTCCAAACAAAGGGCGATATGTATCCTTCTTCAACGCGAGACGCAACCCTCTAAGACCGTACTCGCCGCCGGAGATGAAGCCGAACATGGCTGTGATGATGGCGAACATGGCGCCGGGTCGCATGTCGGTTAGGTAGTTGATGCAGAAGTAGAAGATGATGGGGATGAGGGTGCATTCTGTTAGGATGAGCATCCAGAAGAGGAAGATCATGAGTTTATGTTCGCGGAGGTTGTACGGGAGTGGTGGGGGACCGCGTGAGATTTCTTCGTCTGGTGGTTCTGTTTCGCGTTTTGGTGGAATGGTGGGTGATGTCGGTGCTGATGATAGCGTGACGTCCTCAGTGGCAGCAGCATTGGTCGTATTTGTTGTGGGGGCAGTATCGACAGTAGGATCAGCGTTTGTCGTAGGAGGCATAGAACCTGTGGTCCGGCCAGTCTCTGCAGCGTCTGTAGGCATAGCGTTTGTTGCCTCAGTAGTCGCAGGAACGGTATGTCCAGGCATCGTATTCGCAGCCGTGGTGTTCTCTGCAGTAGTCGCAGAAGGAGAAGCCATAGTGGACATGATTGACTTGCATAAGCTTAAAAATAAGCTTATTTGACAACAAGAGAAAGAGAAGAAAAAACTAAAACACTGGCGCAGCCGTAGTTTTATTCCAATTGTCCCATCCCTACATACTAAAAGGAACGGCGTACGTCAGTGGCAACCATTATGTCAATTAACACTGCCTCGTGCTGATCGCAGCAAGTGATGATGCTATTTTTGCTTGGCGGTTCTGCGTGAGGAGCGTATGCCAAGAGAGTTAAAACAGGATTAGGTGCGTCGGGGAGATAACAAACATGTCACTTAAACCCGACCGATGGATCATTGCACGTTGCAGAATAAGAGATCCATTACGGGTAGAGGATTGGCGTTCGTCATTGTCGGGCTTTATTATAAAAACGATGCATCCCGATGTAACTTGGGGGCATATCGAAGAAAAAGCCAAGCCTTGAACCCTTGTTGTGATCCATTGATCAACGGTGACTACTGGATGAAATGCTCCGTGTTGTATTACGTAGTCTGGCATTAGGGATGAGGTGAGATAAGGCGGAGGATACCAAATGCTTCTTCCTCTAGGTACAGAGTACACTAATGCGGTTTGCAACGAGTCGTTGAGGTGATCGATCTGACAAGTTCAATTGAGGCGGTAGTGCTGATGCGCCGTAAGCCACTCCCGTTGCGATCTCGCGTAGACATCCCGACTACACCACCAGGAAGAAGATGTGTCGCACCAACTCGCACTCGCACTGCAGTAGTCAAAGGCGACGCGACCACGAGCCACGAGCCTCACTTTTCATAATATTAGTCGGGTAAGAGTAAGGACTTTTATCTGTATTCATTATCCCCAAAGTCATATATATATGAACTCCAAACAAATGCAACCCAATGCAATCCATCGTCAATCTATCCTTCAGTCCAAAGCCCTTCCATCCAATCTAAGCTATCAACCCAGGAAAGTACGTTCTCAGACTCTCATCCAACAGCTTAATCCCAACAGGTTTAACAAGATAATTATCCGCCCCCGCCGCACTCGCCGCCTCCCGATCATTCTGACTATCCTGCCCGGTAACAATAAACAGCACCGACTTTTTCTCACCGGCTTTTTCTAGGTCGCGTATTTGACGAGTAGCGCTAATACCGTCGCAGACGGGCATTTGAAGATCCATGAGAATGAGATCGAAGGGAGGAGGGTCGGTGGAGGGGGAATTTTGGAATTGAGTGAATAGGTCGACGGCTTGACGGCCGTCTATGGCGCTGCGGTAGGGTAGGCCGCGCTTTTTGCAGTACATTTCTAGAATGCGGAGATTTACTGCGTTGTCGTCTACGAGGAGAGTCATGGGTTTTGAGGTATGTGGCTGGGTGCGGACGGGGAGGTCTTGGGGGGCTGTCTTATCAGGCCCGAGAACTCGCGGCACTGGTTGCTCAGTGTCGTGAGGTAAGTCTTCGGTTCCGGCTTGAGGAGTTGGAGAACCGTTGTGGGAAAAGCTGGCGTAGGAGCCGTAGCCTTCATCTGTTGACGAGACGATGTCGCATGGCGGGACGTGATCGTCTTGTGTGGGAGGTTGGGATGTGGGCTGAGGGGGTTTTGACGGGTGCATCTTTGAGCACAGCTCGTCGGCCTGTCGGAGCGCAGCGTCGAGCGACGATGCACAAAACGGGCCCTTCACGAAAATAATGTTGGGCGTTGATTGAATAGTCTCCGTATCTTCCGAGTCGGGCACAAGACATATCGCGACTTGGTCTTTCGGTAGCATCGCGTGGTACGTCTTTCGCTCCTCCGGATCACGAATGTAGTCCATAACATTTAAACAATCGGTCAGAATATTCGAGGAAGAGAAGCCATTGCAGGTGAGGTATCCAGCTAGGTGCGAGGACAGGTGTACTTCAGGTGTATCGGAATGGAGGTGACGGAATCTCAACGGTAGATGCTTAAGTTGTGAAGCAATCGTAGGAGATGGCGTAGAAGTCGTGCACCGAATGTCACCAAAGGTAGCACGGAAATGAGACCCGCGATCAACCTCCGATGACACCAGCTCAATTGAACCATGCAGTAGAGCAGAGAACTTGGCAGCGAGGGTCAAGCCTAAGCCTGCACCGGTAGAGTGCTCGGCAACCTTCTCGTACAGCTCAAAAATGCGACGTTGATCATCTGGATGAATACCACAGCCGGTATCTTCCACGTCGACGACGAGGGTTTTTGTATCTTGTTTGTAGGATAATGTAACGGCGACGATGCCCTCGAGGGTATTTTGTATAGCATTGACGATGACGGGTAGAACACTATCGCGGAAGAGGTCGATGTCGATACGGAGGCTTTCACAATCGGGTGATAAATCGTGGTGGAAGAAAACAGGTGCTCTCGTTCGCGTGTCTCGAAGTGTAACATCGGAAGAATCCTTGACGAGCGCATCTTCCAACTCTTGAATGCTGTGCGTCGCATATTGTCGGTCCGCAGCAGCGATGTCTGCCCATCGGTTCAGCGTAATCATGCTGTTGACGGTAGACATGAGTTCGCGGCCTGCAGTCGAGATGGTATCTAGATAAACAGACGACTTGCTTAGCTCTGCAAGCGGCTTTATCAGCTCTTCAACACCAGGTCGCAGCTGCGTGCTTCCAGGTAGAGTCAACCCTCGCAGATCCTCAGTCAGAAGCTCAGCTGCGCCGAGAATGCCGTGGATGGGCGTGCGAAGCTGGTGGGATACGCCGCGGAGGAACTTCTCTTTTGCGCGCATGACTTCTGCAAGGAGACGCTTCTGCCATCGTTGCGTGAGGAGGGTAGCGCACGTGTGGACGAACCAAGAGTCGACATCGTCAAAGATCCGTCGGAAATTCTTGGTCGCTACGACGAGGACTGATGGGCCGGATTTCGACTCGCATTGTGCGGAGATGAAACGAATGACTCTGTCTTTGGGTGGTTCCTCGCAGTTCGACGTCGCGATAAACTGCTCAATGTACTCATCATCTTCCCATAATCCATGTCTCGAATCGGACGCGGTCGCGGGGTATGGGACGTTGTGGTCAAACGAGTCGGTGCTGTTGGATTGTAACGTGACGCTTTCTTCGGGATATGCTTGTCGCAGTACTCGCAGGATCGGCTCTTGTACATCGTCGCCCTCGGGTTCTTGATGCAGGTTCGCGATGAGCTCGTTCAATCGGTGTCGCTCTCGCTGTCGGCGTGCTCGTGCACATTGTACTATATCAGCCACGATCCAATCGCCCAGCCTAGCAAGTGCGAGCTGCTGCTGCTTCGACAGCGGAGGTTTGCTCGTCACCGATGCGACGCAAAGTGATCCCAGACCGACGGATTCACCGGATTCGTGTTGCATCCGAAGCGGGACGCCAGCGTAAGCTATGAGGCCGCCGTGTTCGACGTACGGCGACTCTCGGAAGCGCCAGTCTTCGAGCATATTGGGGAGGAGGAAGACATTCTAGTAAACGGAAGCTCAGCATTTGTTCGAGGGATTGGTAGAGGGGGGTCGTACGCCTGGGGGTTGTGTCACTGTATGTGCGCACAAAGTCTCTCCTCGAGGAAGAATAGCCAGCTGAAGACCAACCGTAGCCAGACGGATGTAAACATTGGCATCAAGCAGTCCAACAACAGCATACTCCCAGCCAGAGTTCTCCTGCGCAAGACAAGCCTTCTCCTGCAGGCCCGCAAGGAGCTCAACTTCTTCATCGATGCCTCTTGCATAGTACCACAGCATGGACAATCTCAACCGCTCGTTCCTGGCCAATCGCGTCCGTAGGTATTTGGAGGAGGGACATGACGGCTCGAGGGGTATCGCAGAGGGCGCATAGGGATCATCTTTCGGAGGATATAGTTCGGATTCGAGCTCAGGAGCCCAAGGCTCAACGGGGGTTTTGAAGTTGTTTGCATCGAAAATAGGGCCGATGGCCTTGGGACGTGGAGGAAGGGCGTAGTCAACAGTAGAGGAGAGAAGAGTTGAGTCTGCTTTTGGGAAGAAATGCATTTAAACGAGGGGATGTACTTAGGGGGATCAGGATAAGGGATCGACAGTAATTCAATTAAACATGGGTAGTTTATGATATGATATGTTACTTGTACAAAATTATATGTAAACAGCACAGTACAATGATGGATGAGTTCTTCAAGATTAAATGAATGGAGATAAACATCGGACAGGAGACAGAAAGAGCGGAGAGGGGTTCGACTTGGACCCGACAGAGAGGAAGCAGTTTCTTCTGCTGACTCAATTCGGTATCGCGTCATAATGTGCTGCGATCGAGATCTGGGCCTTGTTTTGTGATCCGAGGAAAATAACTTGGAAGGCGCGATCGTCAATGCATTAATGGCAAGTGCAGTCTCTACACAGATAAAAGTCAAAATAAATATGAGAACAAAAGCAAGAAGATACTGCAATGGGATTACGATGGACTTAAAGAGAAATGACCGTTGAAGTGACATGATTGATTACTATACGGGATTGACGGGCTGTCAATTCCAAGGCAGTCAAGGCTTACAGGCTACAGCGCATGCAGGCCCCAACGGCCCTGGCTGATGGGCTTGGCCTGGCTTGGTTTGATGCAAACTCTGTAGCATTCCACGTTGGGCGATTGGCATGCAGCCGACAACTGTCAAACAGACAAGTCAATAATAATATGCAGTCTATGATAAGATTAGACATTTATTTGCTTTTGAGAAAAGACCCTGGTGGTTATCGTTCGATATCTGCTGTCACGTGCAGCTCAGGCAGATCAGGTACCCGAACCCGAAATCACTCACATGCCGCCATCGCACATGCGAGACAGCCCTAGTGTAGATCATTCAATCTTTACAGGCATACCTTGTCTGGTGAAGAACTCCATCTGCTTCAAAGGGTATACAAGACCCCTCATCAGTCGTGTCGTGACTCACGATGTTGTAGCACTTGATCAAATTGCCATACCCTTGGGCATCAATCCACCAGAGCAACTCTAACCAACCCCATGACTCATGACAACAAATACTCAACAGTTCAAACTGCCAGCAAGCACAGACTATCGTGTTACCTCCAGAATATGCATGCCACATCAGAGATGCCACTTCTGGTGGGGCTTCACCGCCAGACTCCATCAGACCTCTGAGTTAGTATGGGTCTCTAGACTCTATATTTCAGGTACCAATATCTCCTCACTTTTCGATATCCCCTCATCGACATTCTTTCACTCATTCTAAAGAGTGAATCCAATGACATACCCTCAACATGCGTCTCATCCACACAAAAACATTCCAGCTGGAAGAATTCTACGGCCAGCCTCCAGAATATGCAATCATCTCACACACATGGGGTCCCGAAGAAGCCACATTCCAAGACTGGCAGGGCAACCTCGAGCTCATGAAGCTCAAAAAAGGCCATCAGAAGATCCGTCGCGTCTGCGAACAAGCTCGCAAAGATGGCCTCATGTATCTCTGGTGCGACACTAACTGCATCGACAAGAGCTCCTCGTCTGAAGTCTCTGAGGCGTTGAATGCCATGTTCACCTGGTACAAGAATGCCCAGGTTTGCTATGTTTACCTGTCGGATGTGCCGCCGTTGGATAATGGGGCTTTTGATCCTATGGAGCATTTTAGGAAGAGTAGGTGGTTTACGAGAGGGTGGACTTTGCCTGAGTTGCTGGCGCCTACGAATGTGGTTTTCTTTGCAAAGGATTGGAGTCCTATTGGTACAAGAAAGACTCTTGCCAATACTATTTCTTTTGTCACAAAGATTGATCAGCAGTATCTGGACTGTACCTTTTACAAGGCCAGTATCGGAGAGCGTATGTCGTGGTTGGCCAAGCGAGAGACGGAACGAACAGAGGATATCGCCTACTGCATGCTGGGTATTTTCGACATCAACATGCAAATCGTCTACGGCGAGGGAATGAGGGCCTTCATCCGTCTTCAAGAAGAGATCATCAAGGTTTCCAACGATCAGACGCTCTTCTGCTGGGCCTGGGACGACCGATATGTCCCAGCGGAATGGGCCAGTATTCTATCCCCTTCACCAAAGACCTTCCTCGACTCAAGCACATACACCGAATGGCCCGTCCACGAAGCAAAGACATACACCATTACCAACGCCGGTCTCTCCATCAAGCTTCCCATCATGAACACCATCACAGAGTCAGTCGAGCAATGGCTCGTTCTTCTCAATGCTCGACGAGATAACGAGAACCAGCAAGTTGCTTTGCTTCTTAACAGACTTCCCGGAAAGGACCGTTGCACTCGAAACCGCACACCACCGTGCCCAGTGCCCGTCTTGACAGGTTCTACTAAACTCCGAGAGGAACAGATGTACATCGCTGGTAGTCGCGAGCGTGCATCCATTCAACCAGACTTCCACGGCCACGGCACTTACAATATCCTTGTCACACTCGACAGTGGTACAATTCCCTACGACAGCATCAACTCCTCTCCCCGTCTCGACTCCAGCACAATTAGTCTTCAACAATGGGACCAAGACGGCCATTACGGCTGCGTTCTCGCCATCCAAGGCATGCAAAGCATCAAGAAGAACGACCGTCGCGCCTCCGTCTTCATCGCCACCCTCGTCTTCGGCGTGGAAGTAAAGGCCGGCAAGACAGAATGGTTCTGCAAGATCCGCGGCATTCAAGAATCATCTTCCGCCTTTTCCTCCAACACCCTGGAAGACGCAGTATACGAAGAAGAGCAAGAAATCCGCTCCCAACTACGCCGCACAGGACACTGGCTTGCTATCTTCGATCAAGATGAGAGCACTTCTACCGACACTGTGCGCAAGCACGAGATTGATCTCTTGACGAGTATTTCTTTGAGTCACGGTGTGAGAATTGCTTCGAACTCTCAGATGGCCGTTGCGCATTTGCAGTTGGCGCATATTGTGAGACCGGCTGAGGTTGCGCCTTGGGATGATGGAAAGAGGTTTAGGACGGCGGATGGAACGAAGGATTTGTCTGGATGGTTGAGTTCTTTGCAGTAAGGAAAACGGAACAAACTGAAAAGAGTGGACGATTTTATGAAAATAGAAAGATTTATGGTTATACCTGGCGGAATAGAATGCATCGTTTTACTGTTCATTATTGATCCCCAGCAGTCATGATACCAAGTCGCCCCGGTTTGTTGGATGTCCCAGCTATCGAGCAGCCCTTACTCGAATAGCTAGCGAGGGTGGTATGATGGTATCCATGCAGGAGGTTCAACTTGTCGAGATGACATGATGCCAAGCCTCTTGAACTGCCTCTCTTAGTCAGTGAAATGGTGATCAATTGCCACATACTCGTCAGCTCTCCTCATCAATCAATGAAGCATCTGTCCAACCACACACGAAGCTGTCTCACCCGGACACCTCGGACTTCTTATCAATCTGTCCGAGAAACTTAACGTTATCAGAGTTGCCACACTTTAAGTTAACAACCCCGTTAACAACACGCTAACCATCTAACGCCCCCCCAAGAATCCATAATTCAGTGGATTTATCTTCAACCCCGGTCAATTTAGCCGACAATCACTCCATCACGTGTAAAAAAGGCCCCATTTTCTTCCCCTCAATCTTCAACGGATCTTCCCTTTTGCATCTGTTGGTTCTTGACAAACGTGTAGCAAACATGGCTGAACAACCTTCAGTGGCTGCGGATACTGCCGCCCCCAGGCCCGAGGTCTCACCTGAAGCGCCGAATGAGCTTATTCCTGCTGATGAAAATGTAAGTAACAAAATGTCTCACTTAATTGGCTGCGGGAGTGGAATCATTAGCTAACGCGAATCTGTAGAATGAGACTGACGATGATGCTGATTCAGCGCTCGGTTCTGATGCGTTAGTTATTGAGATCCTTGCAAGCCATAGTACTTACAAATGCACAGTGAAAGCTCAACTGCTTCGGTTTCGGCGAGTATTCTTGAGTATCGACGGAGTCAGGGACGAACATACCATAGTGATAAGTTCGCCACGAATTACTTTTTGCCCAACGATGATCAACAACTTGAGTCTGTTGACTTGACGTAAGTTTGTCTTTTCTGGCTTGGTTGATGAGGTCTAATGTTTGCTTAGACATCATTACTTGATGATTTTATTGGATGACCAATTATACCTTCCTCCCTTGAAGGAAGACAAGTTACAGAAAGTCCTTGATGTTGGCACCGGAACTGGTAAGTCGTCTCACAGACCCTTCATGCCTCACCATTAACATATTTCAGGTATCTGGGCAATGTAAGTCTATCACAATCATCACACAGCAAATTACTTATCTTCATCAGTGAATTCGCCGACCGCTTTCCCAACGTCGAAATAGTAGGCACAGACCTCTCCCCCTGCCAACCAGAATGGGTCCCCCCAAACGTGCGCTTCGAAATCGACGACGCAGTCCTCAACTGGACCTGGGAACCCAACGAGTTCGACTTTATCCACATCCGGTACCTCTTCGGCGCCATCAAAGACTGGACAGCTCTCTTCAAGGAAGCGTACCGTTGTGTTGCACCTGGCGGCTGGGTCCAGTCTGCTGAAGCGGATGTCGAATTCCGTTCTGATGACGGTACTATTGACCTTGAGCCGAGTTTGGCGTTGTACAAGAAGCTTTTTGTGGAGGGGGGTAAGGTGCTTAATACGCCATTCTTTGTTTATGACATGCAGGTCAAGGCTTTTGAAGATGCGGGTTTTGAAGAGATTCGCGTTGTTGATTACAAGGTATGTCTGCTCAAACTAACCACCGTATAATAACTAATGGATCCCGATTAGATTCCTGTCGGAGACTGGCCCAAGGACCCCAAGCTCAGAGAAGTCGGCAAATTCGTCCGAGCCTGCTTGGAAAACGATATCGAAGGCTACACTCTCATGATGTGGCAGGATGTGCTCCAGTGGCCCAAGGAGGAATATCAGATGTTCCTGCTCAGCATCCGAAAGGCTATCAAAAACCCCAAGATCCACACATACATGAAAGTGCGTTACGTCTACGGACGCAAGCCTGAGAAGAAATAGACTTGTTCAGCGTTTAATGTATATACATTACATGGTTGGCAATCTGTCATTTGTTAAGCATAGTCGGTCTTTTGAAAGAAAAAAGCAATTTAAAGCAGTCATTACTATTAAGCTATCGTCACATGTTGTCTGTTACCTATCATTCCCTTGTCATTTACCGGTCAATCACCTGAGATTCGCCTGCCATTTGCTAGACTCCCTCAACCAAGTCTTGAAATCCTGCAACCCAGGTTCTTCTCGTCGCAGTCCATCAATATCAGCCTTCCACCCTTCTGTCTTGAACCACTCAAAGCTCTTGGAAGCATCCTCAATCGCCCATAAAATCGGCCACGACACAGCCCTATACGTCTGTGGGAGTTCCTCCCCAACAACCTCCTTGAAAATCCGTTCAAGTTCGAAAAAGCTCAAGTCATCACCTGCCAAAGCAACAGCCTTTCCAGCCCAACCCTCAGGATCAAGTAAAGCCTTGGCCGCAAAAACACCAATGTCATGCGTACTGATTAATTGCATCTAGCGGTCTCGAGGCATACCCTCCGCCCAAAGCGAAGCCATCATTTTGCCGAAGAAACTCGGGTTGTAACTATCCATGAAACCAGTTGGTCTGAGAATAGTTCATCTCTTCCCGTTTGCTTCGCATAACTCGCGTAGTCTATGCTCAATGCGATGTTTGGCGGCAAAGTGAGGAATTTCCGTTGGTGTAGACCAGCTGACTTCATTTCCACCTCTATCAACGCTCGAGAAAATGATGTGATCTACTTGTGATGTCTTGGAAGTAGCTTCTTCGATGAGAGGAATAGCTTGGGCTTCATCGTCGGGTGGGACTGTGACGATGAAGATTGATGCGATAGATGGGCATTGTTCAAAGATAGGGTTTGGAGTTTGGGTATTTCCTTCAACGAGAACAATTTCAGGGTATTGAGAGGAAAGAGCTTGAGATTTGGGAGATGTGATTGATCTTGTTAAAGCTAGGATGCGGATGTCGCATTGTTTGTGAGTCTTGAATATGGCATCGATGGTGGCTTTGCCTTGTTGGCCTGGGGCTCCAACAATAAGAACATCTCGTGTCATTCTTGATGAGTTCTGTAAAGTGTAGATGTTGATGGGAAAATGAATCTCTAATGTTGGGTGTTAGTTTGGAATGTTATATTCAGCCCGGACACTTCTCGGGGCGATAAGCTGAGCCATCTGTAAAGTCGCCGTAGTCCAGGTGTGGCCCTTGCTATCTCAACCAATCAAAGACGACCAAGCAAGGCTCAAGCTTATCAGACTTATCGATAGCGAAGATAAGCGATTTGTCGGAAGGACTCAATCCTCTAAGAGTATATACGATTAAGAAAGCGCTTATAGACTTGGGAAGAGCCCTGGATTGATGTGGCAAGGCTATAACTTACTATCTAGTTGTAGAGACCTATGAGAGGTAATTTTGTATGTTCTGATGACTTGAAAACTTGGCAGATAGCTATTACAGTTGTTCGAACGATAAGAGATTATGTATCTCCCATGCATGTGCAACCTCGAATAATGCTACCACGTTGGGAGCCTGCAGTGAACGAGGCTGTGCTGCATTTCAACCCTCATCACAGTAGAACGTAAATGCCTGACAGCTTCATATTCGCTTCCCGAAAGCTACGACACTAGGAAGTGCGCGTTGAGAATTGTCAAAGCCTGCTCCTAGACGCATCTTATTTGCAAAAATCATTACTATGAAAGACTCGAGTCTCAGTAACACAGCTAGCGACGAGGTGACTGCAAGTAAAATCACGCCACCTGCTGACTGCAAAATGTGCTCCGTGATCATCGAATTATTCCAATCTCGTTATGATCACTACGATATCAATTTGGGCAAAGTCAGCGAACGTCTTGCCGACGATTGTCCCCATGCGACCTGGCTCCGAGATGTCGAGTACAACACCGGCCCAGTTCCATTCTACGAAAAGCGCGAGCTGAAGGTATCTCACTCGCAGCGCGATGAGGTGTGTACGCTTAGTGTCCATTACTATAACAGACAAGGTATTGTCTGGGCGTCAACCCCCGGCTTTAAGCTCGTGTCTCGGCCAGAAATACCTGGCCATATCGGATCTTTGCGTATTGTGGATGAGAACTGGATTGATCTCGATGTTGTGAGAAATTGGCTTCTGAGGTGCACCCGAGAGCACGAGGAGAAGTGCAATAAGACTGTCGGGGATGTGCCGCCTTTCAAGCCCCGGCTTTTAATAGATGTGATTCAGGGCTGTGTCACAGAATGCAAGGAAGAAAGACCCAGGTTTTTGACTTTGTCATATACCTGGGGAAACTCAAAGAACCTTCGCATTACTAAGGCTAACGTTGACGAAATGAAACAGCCTGGAATCTTGACATCCGAATTCATGGCTACCCAACTACCCAGGACTATCCTGAATGCCATTAAACTCACTCAAGCTTTGGGGGAAAGGTGGTTGTGGGTTGACAGTCTATGCATTACCCAAGACGATGATGAAAGTTTACAGCATCAGCTCGCGGCCATGCATCGAATCTACGCGACTTCGTTTATCACAATAATCGCAGCCGATGGCCAAGATGCAGAGTACGGTCTGCGGGGACTCAGAGATATTTCAAACCCGAGAGAGATCAAGAGAGTCGTCCTACCTCTTGCTCGTGGCGAGAGGATAGCCTGGACAGACTATTCTTATTCCGAGGAGGGGAGTATGGATTTTAGTTATGACGGCCGGATGTGGACTTCTCAAGAATATTATTTCTCAAGAAGACGCCTAATCTTCAAGAATGGACAGGTGAGATGGGAGTGCAACTGCTCTGCTTACTCTGAAGACCATCTGGACGGGACTCAGGGGGAATTGGGTGACAGTGGTTTAGCCGTTTATGTTGGCCGTGACAGACACTCAAAAGTGCCAAGTTTATACGGACTGAACCATGTGGTCTGCAATTTCAATATGAGGGCATTGCGTTATGAAGAGGATGTCTACAACGCCTTCTCGGGATACAATACATACCTGAATAGTATTTTCCCTTCAGGATTGGTATATGGCCACCCCCAGGTATTCTTCGATATATCACTTTGCTGGACATCTCTTCGGGATATCCGACGACGAAAGGTCTCGGAGCGCTACACCGGAGATCCAGTTCATCGGGGACTGCCCAGCTGGTCGTGGATGGGATGGAAAGGGCTGATCCGGTTTCCATTCGATTCGGAAAGCGGAGTAGGGGGCACCCCAAACGCCGGATTTACAAATTCCATCACCGAGTGGTATGCGATGGAATACCCTGCTTCCTGTCGAAAACAGCGAATCAAGTCCCTATGGAGCCAGTGTCAAAATTTACCAAATGAGGTTGAGGCTGGATTCTGGCGATGCGAGGAGTTCAATACGCCGGCTCTGACCAGTGGAAGTACCCGCACTCGCATGTCATCAGACGCTATTACTATACCCAAAGAGTTGCCGAGCCATGGATATACTCCCTTGTTCGATGAAAGCCCCCGTCCTGAAGCACGGTGGTATCATGTACCTGTGAGGCCGGCCGACTCGGAAGACGATACCCCGTCAGGCCTACACAGTGGATATCAGTACTTATGGTGCCTAACATTTCGTGCCATCCTCACCGCGACAGATGAGAAGTTTTACCCAGCTGGTCAGATACCGTACCACCTACTCAAGAACAAAGACGGCAGCACTGTCGGTTCATTGCTACCTCACAATGAGCATGAGAGCGAATCACTCCAGCAAGGTACCCAAGTTGAGCTTATAGCCATTGCTAAAGGTTGGAGTACTGTCTTAGGGGAAGTAGGCACCAAGAAACAGGTAAGCAGGACGCCTTCTGCTGAGACACCACTTACACTGGAAGAGGAGCAGGTTATAAGAGAAGAGAAGGAAGAGTACTGGTCAGAGTTTTCTAGAAAGTTTTCGTGGATGGACAGGTACAATGAAGGAAAGAAGAAAAGGCAGGATGGTTACCATGTTCTTTGGATCGAGTGGGAAAATGGGGTGGCTTATAGGAAAGGCTATGGGTTTGTCTTAGAAGAGGAATGGGATCGTGTGGCAGAGACTAGCAGAGTCGATATAACTCTGGGATGAACTACATGAGACCTGGACGCCTGGAACGATGAGCAAGGATATGGTAGAAGCCCCAGCTGGTACTTTATTTTAAACATGTCGCTGTATACGAAACCACCTTTCTGGTCAATCAGTCTTGGATGTTAGTCAGCACAAATTAACCTTGGGGCAACCATTTTCACTTCTTTATTCTACCAAGTTTTTATTATTAATTCAAGTCTCTTTAAAATACATTTATGTTCTTATTTGCACAGAAAAATCCTTAAGCCATGAAGTTAAAAGGTTTAGTTGGTAAAGCTTTGAAAAATGAACTTAGCAACAGCATCAGCTCCCGCGTTGTTAGGGTGCCACGTAATACCTCCAACACCGTCTGGGACCTGCGCCCCATTGATCCACGGCTCGGCGGTGCCGACGTAGTGCTCCTGACTGTTCTCGCGCATAGGAATCATGCGTACATCGTACTGTCCATTGTCTCCACTGGCCTTCCATTCATCTATCGCACGAACAGTGTAGTCGACAACCCTGTTGTAAAGATCGTCATTTTGCTCTTTTTCCTCGACTGACATCGGGCAGTCGTCGCTTGGGCAGACGGTGTCTGCGCCAAGAGCCCTGATGTAGGTCACGCAGAAGATGGTCAGATCTGTATCGCCTGCTGTATGCTGGATGACAGAATCGAGGACGCCTCCGTAGCGCTGCTTATATTCATCCTCAGAGATGGAATTCTGGCATGCGCTGTCACTAGGGTTGCCCAAACAGGTGGCATACGATAGATCGTTACCACCAGAGACAATATAAACAATCCTTGGGTTGGATCCTTCAAGTTCCGGAGACTGATTTCCTGTAATGTCCTCGAGGACGCTACCACTGACCGCATGGTTGGTGAAGGACCACTGCTGTCCGTCGTTGCCTGAGAGCTTTTGACTGAGAAGTTCGCCTATCGGCTGCGCAAGACCTGGTCCTTCAGCGTACGAAGAACCCAGGCCGACGATGAGCTCGGCGCTTGCGCCTAGGGCAAAAGTAGAAATGAGGGTTTTGATGAACATGATGAAGGCTTTGTACTTAAATGCCAACGCAACACTTAGGCGATTTAGAAGTAAAGATTGTAAAGTGAGTAAAGACTGGAGGTATTTGTTGTGATTTCTTCCAAGTTCCATGGAGATATATTTATACATACTTATTTTATTACAGGGTGAAGAGAATATTTAGGATGCTGTTCGCTGTTGTGTCTAGTGCTGACATAAGTGGCTATGAGGCTGACTGTACTCGGTAGGAACCCAGGTGACAGGAGGAATACGTACTATATCCTCGTAAGTTTCAAGCATTACTATTTAGAGAACCAATAATAATTCTGTGTATGCTAACAAGGAACAGGATTTTACCCAGTAAAGCGTAGTAGTATCAAAATCGGAGATAAAAATTGCCGAGGATGCCCAATCCCTCAGCCCCTTCCTGCTGCATGCGGTAATCTTTTTCCGGAAGTACCGCTCCTGGGGCAGTGTATGCTCCGCCTAGTCAAGGGTTAATACATGAGGAGGATTGAGCCCCATGTCAAAGAGCATATGATAATTCCTTTTGTCAATAGAGATAGTGCTCTAGTAAGCGCATCGTGATAAAATAGTGATACCAAAGCTGCTTAACAAAATTGTTATTTGTAATTGAAGCACTAAGGTGATGGATAATTGCGTCAGTGTCCGCTATCTCAGTGTGGTAAACTGGCTTTAGTATCGCTATTTTTCTGTCATCTACCTGTCTGGTTAGTCTCTTTGAGATTGTTGTTTATGTTTAATCGCTCTGGCTAGCAAGGAAAGATCCGACGAAGGATCCGAGGGAGGGTGCAAAGCTAACCGAGAGCAGGTTTAATATTGAAAATCGCAATTAGTCTCCTGGCTCGTAACAACAACAGCGGCAGAAAAGAAATCATTTGTATGATGGAAGCCAAGCCTCAGCGGCCGCTGCTATAGTCGGTCCAATTTATAAACTTGGCTGTAGGATTTCTGAAGGAATCCTTCAGGTGCGGAAGCTAAGGGAACGGAGAAAAGCGGACCCAGATAGAGTCAGCCTCCTGTGTAAGTAGGTTTGGGCTCCTCTTTCCCCGATGGAGAGGCTGATCTAGGCGGCCGCCGTCGTCCGTGCGTCCCATGTATTTTCCAGCCCGTGGAGAAATAGGATTCTTGATGTAACGGTACAGGCCTCGGCACTACTGATAGTGACATCACCAGTCGCTTTAATACTCTCAAAGGGCCAGGGTTATGAATCCTCCGATAACCCTATAGGAGTAACTGTACTGTTTCAAAACATTGATCTTCATTGCACTAAGAGATTGTTCTTGCATGGGGAACCAGTCAGGCGGTCTGAAAAATAACCAGAACACAGAAGGCTATTGACAAAATAACTTAGATTTGCTTAGGCACTAAGCTAAGGTTAGACTATACTAACTTTCATGATACCCTTAGCTAAATCTCGCTTTTTCTTCCACCCACCTGCCAGTATCTAGAGATCTTCATTCCTCAATCACTAAATTACCTACTAGGGTAACTAAACATTAGTATCTTTACTTGCACTTAATAAGGAAGGTTACTTTTGCTGGAATAATTGCCAAGGAGTACTGTGCCTCCTTTGTGTACGTAGCATAAACCTAGTAGAAAGAAACCCGTACTTGACAGTAATGTTGCATACATCTATAGGCAAGGATAAGCAACGTTGGGCGCGATAGCAAAAATGACTCCATGCAAGCATTGGTGTGGTAGCATTTGGTAGTGTGTGTCTGGGCTTGATTGTCTAGTATTCTTTCACTCTGTAGTACTGTGCTAAAGTGCGTGGTTGACCCAACTATATAAACTGTAAGTCGTCCTCAGAGTGAGGTGCTGTTTCTGAGATCAACACATCACCTTCTCTGCCCTATTCTCCAGTTTCCCTCTTGCCCTTTACTATTCTGAAACCATTTTCATACCAATCCGAACCACCAACATGAAGGCCACCATCGCAACTTCTCTCCTCTCTATGCAGGCTGCCAGCGTTCTTGCTGTTCCTGTTTCAGAGGGAAACTCTGTGCTGTCTGCTCGACAGAACACGGACCTCTATAAGAGTGAGGACGGTGGCTTTGCTATCGTCGAGTACGGAGACGGGAAGCTGAATTATGGTGGCCGCCTACCCTCTAGCGTCTTGGATCTCATTAGAGACGAGTGCGGAGAGACAGCCTGTAACCCTTCTGGAGGTTTGGGTTTCACGACCGTCGTTGTCAACAGCGATCGTGGCAACGATGTAGACTACACTGTCAGCGTCGAGGGCAGCTTCAACCTCGAGGGACAAAGGGGAAGCAAGTCGCAACTGCTTGACCTTGCCAAGATGGCTTTTCAGGAAGTTTTCAATGCTGGCGTTGCTAAGCTACAAGAGGACGTCAAATATATTACGGGTGAATGTCCTCCTAGCCAGGTTCACGGCTGCCCTGGTAAGTCTCCCATAACCACTGACAGAGCCTGGTAGTCTCTCTCACACTTTCTAACACTGGCTTGCAGGTCAATCATCAGCAACTACTGACCAGTGGGAGAGCACCGACCACGTCCACGTCCGAATCAATGACGACAGCGGCAATATGAAGGGATTCCTCAATGTCGGCGTTGCTATGAGCGACAGCGGCGCGGGTACCGGAATCTGTGAATCTCTTTCGGCTGCTTCAGCCGGAGTCGGCCTCGTTAACGCTGCCGCTGGTGCTGGGATTTCTATGTTGTCTATTGGCTGTGGATTGCTTACTGGATAAGGAGAATAGCAACTAGTAGGAGGACTTTGTAAGGATATCGGGTTGAGGCCAGCGATGCGCCGGAGGAATGTTGGTCCGATCAAACCCCTAGCTCAGAGATCTCAGTCAAGCTCCTTAGAGGACTTGACAAGTTGAAGTCAATATAACGAATGGACCTTAAGCTGATGATCTCGGACCACATCTTGCAGTCAACAGGTGGCGCGACTGTGCTTACAATCATCTTGTCACTGCCCTGCAGTTCTCTCACTAACTAGACCGTGGGCCTTCCTGTTATCAACCTATTGAATCGATTGAATAAGGGAATATATCCACTGCCAAGGTGTCTCACGGTCTTACATGTTAGTCATCACAATCTGCTCTTCATAGCCACGCTTACAACTGTCGAGATTACTGTTACCCCGCCTTAGGTCGTGCTTTTCAATTCTTCATTATACTACCCACAACATGGCAGCATTCAGACCTACGTGCAGTCTCTGCGAAGTCGAATTCGATGAGCAGGTCGAGCATGTTGTGCTACGTAAGCGATACTAACCGATTGGCTTTCTGTCACTAAATACCCGCTAGTTGAGGGTGACACCCGGCCATACCAACCCGAGGACTTGAAGTCAGCGGGTTCTGTATACCGCCTACAAGAGATCAGCGCGTGCATGTGGCCAAGATGGGAGGGCGATGAAATTTTACCATGGTCCATGGTGGCTCATCTATCATGTGCCGAACTTGTACTTCGACACGGTCCTGTGCTTTGGAACGTGGCGGGGATTCTTGACTCTGACTTTGCGTTATCACGAACTGTGTCACGTTCGAGACAGCGCTGGTTCCAGAAACTAGTGGAAGATTTATTTTATGAGCATGAGTCGGTAGATCGAATGCACGAGGATGAGTATTTGCCTGTTTTAAGCATGCTGAAAAGGCTACCGCTTGAGGTTACGCGGCAGATCATATCACTATGTCTACCGACTATCCAGATATTGTATGGCATCTTATCTTATGGAACCCATGCCAAGAAATTCAGCTCTATCATGAGACAAAGGGAAATGTGGGCAGGTGTGCCACAGAGTCACAAACAGTCAGAGGCGGCCAACTACCAAGTCAGTCAAGGCGGTCCAATCTGGGCCAGCTTTGTCCCGTTTCAGGGCAGACACTACGTCAACTGTATCTCGGAAACGCCGATACAAGGAGCCTTCTCCGTAATGCTCAAGCCAGCAGATAGAGCCGGAACCACGATGTATGTCGCACATGATCACCTGGGCGTCAGAAGAATTGTCTGCACAACCTCAGAGAGTGCAGAGATATCCAAGATACAGGAAGAGCCAGGGCTTTGGTGGCATACTATTCCGTGGAGAGACGATTACGCAAATATTAAAGCTGAACCAGATGTCAGTCTATATGTTCCCAAATGTGCATCAACTAACGCCTCTGTAGGGTGTGAAGATACGCTCATTGTATCATGAAGGGAAAAGGAACCATGACAGGCACTACTGGCCGTGACCCATGTCGCCTTTGTCTTACCCTAGCATCATAGATATCCACCGGACGCAGAGGAACTTCCCTCGAATTAGGAGAATGAACTCTCTCCTTTTAAACGGTGTCGGCATGAGATCACTGAGTGCCGCCATCTTGAGACACTGCTCGACTATATTTGCTCACTATGCAGGTTTACCAGGCCTGAACTATGAGAACGCACCCTCGCTGGCTAGCGGTAACAAAGTTCTCTGGTTGCACTTCATCCTTGACGAGCGAGAAAAGATCAGCGAGATCTGGACTTGGAAAAATCCCATAAGTGAAAAAGGCATCGTAGTAAGTGAATGTTACACCGGGATTTAAACTTACTCACTCGATGCAGTTTCGGACAAGCAAAGGTCGTATATGGACTTGTAGTCTACAACCCTCGCAGGATGCCTTGCACAGGTGGGACCACCGTGTGACGACGAAGTGGGAACATATTGCAGACCTTCCTCCTGACGAGCCAACTACAATCTTTCTGGAAGAATCGTGGGACAGCATCGGACAACTGGCACTCCAAAGCGAAGCTCCCATACAAGGAGCGAGAGAACCGCCAATCGAAAACGTGACCGTTGAGGAAGGACCTGATAACCAGCCAGATTGGGTGGCTGAATATTCATGGGGAACGCACTACTCCTCAGCACCTCTATCCGGTCTGTCAACCATAACTCCCTACTGGGGCAAAACCAGGGGTCTTAAGCAACAGGATGTAGAGGGTGTACTAGGCCTGATTTTACGATACAATGATGGTCGGGCTCGCGTTCTCGGACAAGTTCGTCTGGATAGTTTGGGAGAGCCGCTTGACGTAACGAATTGTGATGGTATTTCGCTGAAGTATGTGTGGGAAGAGGCTGTGCTTGAGAATGTTCAGCTTGGACGGGTTGGAGAGGATGGGTGGATGTGGATGCCGTTGGAGGGAAGTATGACTTGGTGGTTTGACGGCCGCCGTTGGGGTGAGAGCTATTGGTCCTGGACCTCGAGTTACTACTGCTTTATCAAGCACTTTGGATAAATTACAGACGTTTGATCGGTAACATCCGGCAACTCGTTGCTTCAGTAGGTGCCAGAGAAACAAAAAGAATTATCCAGTCATCTAAACCAGCACTATCTCCGTGAACCCATCAACATCGCTAACAATACCTTTATCCTCGGCAAGATCATTATCATGCAAAAAGATAGTTCCAACCCTCATATACTCATTCCTCCCAGGCACAACGCGTCTTCTCTCACTCACAGGCATAACCAGCAGACAACGAAACGTCATTGGAGGGCTCTTCTCATTCCCATCTTCATCAAACTTCCTCTCGGTCAGGAAAAAAGCGAACAACTCGCTCTCCTCAACCCAAGCACGAGTTGCACGGTTTTGGCCAGTTATACCATCGAAGCCTGAATATGAGCCCAAGTCATTGCCGTTAGATGTACAGAGTCTCATGTTTCGACTGAAGGCCCCAATTCTTGCTTCGTATTCGTCAGGTAGATCGCTGAGATGTAGCTTGATCATCGGACCGCGGATGCTGATCCAGCCATCGATGAGTTCGCCGAGTGGATTGTCCATTGTCTTGGGCGTTGTGTGATAACCCGTGATTTGCGCGATGTCGACCCAGCCAGGCATAGTCGCGCCATGCGCAGAAACGCCAAGATAGGAAGCAGGGCTCCAAGTCGGTGCAATATATCCTTCTTCACTAGGCAGCGGTTTCTGATCGGGGAAAATGTCCTTTTCTGCTTTGGATCTAAGAGACTGCCACTCGAGGCCCTCCATCAAGGCATTGCTCCACAGACCAGCAACATACTCAACACTCCCCATCTCCTCATTAAGCCTCTTCTGAAAAAGCGCAGCTAATCCAGAAATCGCTGGTAGCCGATCGGTTTCAACAGTGATGTCTCTGTGAAAGAAATCTTCCAAAATAAGATACCAGTGCTGATGCGTCGTGCTCACTCTTGACTTGCGAGCAATATCCCTAAAGCCCTTCTCTTCTGGGCCGGGATACAGTGAGTTCCAGCGCCCTTTGATTTCGACCCCGTCTTCGGAGAGGAAGTGGCAGTTACACTCGAAAAACATTTGATCGTTGCCGAAGTGGAGGGCTCGGTAGGGAAGAAGACGTTCTTGTGTGGCCCAGCCTCGGGTGGTGAGGGGTTCATTGTGGAATGTCATCCAGGCGCGGGCGTAAGACGCTTTTGCGGGAGGGATCTGGAAAGCATATGCAGAGAAGTTGTCGTTGAGAGTTACAGGAATGTATTTTCGTCCAGATCGCTTCAAAAAGCCCTGCTCGGACCCAGCTGCCCTGTCCGCTGCGATGGACATGTAAGCCCCGGCATAAACCTGTTGCATGGCAGCAGACTCTCTCGCCCAATCTTCGAGATCGTCCTGACAAATACATACCGAATCAATCCATAGAAACCGAACACCCAGATGACGAGTGACTTTGATCGCATCTTTGTATGTTTGGGGAAGACTTTCCACGTCGATGCTATCCAGGCGTTCGGACATTGTGGCATGGGTCGTTCGCACGTGGAATGACGAATCAGAGCCCCAGCAGTAACTAAGAGTCACGTAAGACTCGTAGCTCTCCTTATCGCGCGTTTCCAACAGTCGGATCTTGCTAGGGTCTTCCAGACCATCGAGGTCGAGGATACGCGAGGGAAGGCGAGTTTTGGTAGGATGACACGCCGTGTGTTTCTTTTCGCAGTCGGTAAGCCATCCTCTGGCCAAGTCCAAGGTGTCATCCGTCCCAGCATCTGGCTCGAGCTTTGAGCCTCTGAGCACCAAGCTATCGTCATCTGTGTGTCGACTTTTGACCGAGTAGAGAGAATCTTGAGGATCAACGCAGAACCCAAAAACAGCCATGAGATACAAATACTTCCTATTTGTACTATCCGCCAAAATACAAAAGCCATCTGCATCTTCAAGTCTCTGCACAAGGCTGAACTGCCATTCCTCAGGAATACCATGGCCCTGACGCTCAAACACGAAATAGTGTTGATCTTCATCCCGTTCATCCTCCTCAAGACCCTCAACAAATTCATCAACCCTTTCCAAGATCATTTGACAAAGGGGACATTCTTTAGCGGACTCTTTGAGCGCATCAAGACCTGCATAGTGAGGTAGCCCGACATCTTCAGGCGGGGTATCATTACCATTGAAAGCGACGAAATACGGCGTAGAGCTAGATTCCACAAAAAGGCACCCTTTATTCCATGCTTCTGGGAGAGTTGGAAGTATCGACGGCTTCGAAAGCGCTGGAGAACAAAGTGAGCATATCGTCATTGTCACTATTGATGATGTTGCAAGAAAAACCTCACTGTCCAGCCTCATGATGTCTGCCTAGAGATAACCATAGTTAGTCAGCGCACGAATCCTGTCAGCATGACTAGCCTTATTAAGAATTATCAACGTCACATTATCGTAAGAATCAGTTTCCAGATTGGAATTCCTTTTCATTTGACTGCGGTAATTATAAAGAAATATCCAAGATAAATACAAGAAGAGTAAGTCAAAACATCCGGTTTTCAATCCACACACGACCACCACCCAACAAAATTGCTACAGAATCTAGTAGCTGGGAGCAGTGTAAGACTCCTTCTTGGGAGCGGGCTTAGGGGCCTCGTAGGCGGGCTTCTTGGGCTGCTCAGTCTTGGGCTTGGGGGCCTCGTAAGAAGGCTTCTTGGGAGCGGGCTTAGGCTTGGGAGCCTCGTAAGCGGGCTTCTTGGGGGTCTCGTGGTGAGGCTTCTTGGGAGTCTCGTGGTGGGGCTTCTTGGGCTGGTTGTACTCAGGCTTCTTGGGAGTCTCGTGAGTAGGCTTCTTGGGCTTGGGGGCCTCGTAGGAAGGCTTCTTGGGGGTCACGGGCTTCTTGGGCTTCTCGTGCTCAGGCTTCTTAGGCTTGGGGGCCTCGTAGGCAGGCTTCTTAGGAGTCTCATGGTGAGGCTTCTTGGGCTTCTCGTGGTGAGGCTTAGGAGCCTTAGGCTTCTCGTAAGAGGGCTTCTTAGGCTTGGGAGTCTCCTTCTTGGGCTTAGGAGCCTCGTAAGAAGGCTTCTTGGGAGTCTCGTGGTGAGGCTTCTTGGGCTTCTCAACGTGAGGCTTCTTGTACTCAGGCTTCTTGGGAACCTTGGGCTTCTCGGTGTGGGGAGGAGCGTAGTGCTTGGGCTTGTCGTGGTGGGGCTTCTTGGGCTTCTCGTGGTGAGGCTTGGGAGGCTGAGGAGCGTGGTAGGCAGGCTTCTTGGGCTTCTCGGCCTTGGGCTTCTCAACGTGAGGCTTGGGAGCCTCGTACTGGTTGCTGGGAGCGACCTCGTAGCTGGCCTCGGGGACGGGAGCGGCCATGATGCCGGTGGCAAGGGTGAGAAGGGTGACAGCGGAGAACTTCATCTTGACTGATTTAGTTGGATTATTGATTAAAAGAAAAGTAAAGAGTGTAAGTGGCTTGAAGCGTTGAGTAAAGAGTGTGGTGAAGTTGAGTGAGCGACTGAAGAGTGAGGGAGGAAAGATGGGTTTGGAGGTGGAACTGGTCGTCTTTTATGGTTCTTGGGTCTAGTATAGAACACGATGGATATCCGTTGAGAATCGGAAAGGCGTTGTTTGTTGAGATGGTGTTGTAATTTCGCTAGACGCCTCATAGCACAGACTCTACCAACTGTCTATGGATAGTGTCTATTGACTAGGTAGAGTAGTGCTTGAGCCTATCGTGCACTTGACGTGATCAGGGGGCTCTACGGTGAGTGGAAATACCCATCATTTCGGCAAAGTCAACCGCGCGGTAGAGCTTATGGCTGAATATCCGAGATTTCCGATGGCTCTAGAACGCCACAGTCTATTGTTAATAGACAGTAGTAATAGAGTCAACTGAGCTAAGCTTTTTAGTCTCCGTCGATTTCCCCTGTTGAAGATCACGGGTCTGGGGGAGCGAAAGCTAATTGGAGGACAGCCGAGCTGGGAGACGCTGAGGCGTTCGTATTTTTAGCGGGTAATTTGGGGACAGGCGCTATTTCAGGTACTAGCGCTAGGTAAGGCTTCAGGGGTAAAAGTGTAACTCTTGCGGTTATGAGAGTCGATGAGAGTCTGGACTTACAGATCTTATTGAGATTCCTCATTGGGATTTGCAGAACACGGTTATTAGCGCTTGCATGTGATTTGATGATTGATCACGGTGGGCTCTGTGCTGTTTTTGGCAGCTGAGCATTGACTGGTTGGTTCATTGGGACTGCAAACAAACAACAATGTCACCACCGCGTTTTCAATTGTTATCTTCCTTCAGCCGCAGCTGACTTCTGAATTGATATGTCATTCAATGCATGAATAATGTCACTCTTCCACCAATAATCACGAGCCATTGTAATACAGTCACAATTGTAATGCTGGCTCTCGAGCCGTGTTCACGTAAATGATCGCGCTCGGAGAACACATTACCCTATACAGCTTTCAGATCAGGCTGCTCAATCCATTTTCTCCAACCACGGTCAGAAATGAGGCGCTCATGTCTTAGCTACACGAGGAATAAAATTATAAGCTTCTGTCAGCCACCGCGCTAAAACTCACACCGATACAGTTCCCGACGATCTGTATAATCGCTTAACGCTTTGATGTCTCTGAAATTCCCCTTGTGTGGAGAATCTCTGCTGGGAGGCCTGTTGAGGATCAGATATGATCACCAGCAGATCAACTGTATTTACTCGTTGTGATGCTATTCTTGTATGTTCAAATTCTGTTGAGATTCAAATTCCCTGGTATAATTTCAGGCGTTCAAGGTTGTCGGGTTCTTGAAGCTCATCCTTGAGTTGATCAGGATCCCTGTTTGTGCCCGGGTAACTGAGGCGGATAATCTCAGCTGCATTGTTCCCTGATCTTCTACGTTGAAGAGGCTGCAAATTTCTATACTCGCATTTCTGCCACGAAAGATTGGACGTCTTGTAGTTCACCAAATACCTTGATGATAGCACCTCAGCCTGTACTGAACTTTTCACCAGGGCAAGATACCTCCTTCGTGAGAGTATGCTCGATGAGTTTGTAAACTCAGCAACGGAGGAATGGCCTTACTCCGATGATTCACAATCTTGCATTATTGATAAGGAATGGCGATTTGCTCTGGATGGAGCCCAAATTAAGGGCAAAGATTAATGTTTGAAACCGACGTCGTAAGACAGCGATAAGGTCAGCTTTTTTTTTTTTCTTCCACAATTTATTATAATTCCCAAAGGATTGTTGGTTCGCAAACGCTTGAGTAAATTTCAGAGTTGAAACGCCATTATTTGCGGTTTAACGTAACAAGTTGTAAGATTTCTAACCTTGAAGATTTATATGTAGGGTAAGTTAGATCACCAGAAAGTAACCGCTCTGCTGTGACTACTCTAACCATACTAACTCTAGCGTATGATGATGGGATAGCATCCCGATGAACGGAAGACCGGGTGTTCTTTACAAACTCCAATGTCGAAACGGCAAGAAAGGTCTCGGATCTCTACTCCCGCGACAGCTTTGACGGTTCCGACCAGTTACAAAATTTCGGAGCCGTTTCCGAAACCACTGCCCCAAACCCGGAGCCAACCGGCCCGGTGTTCAGTTGCTCTTATCGATAACATTCCAAAAGCGGACCCCAAACCCAAAACAATTTGGCGGATGTTTCTCCGCCAGTCTCCGCCCGCCGTTTCCGCAAGAGATTTTCCCATGAGTGTGTCACTCTCACCCCAACCAGGCATGGAGTCTGCAAAGCGGAAGCGAGCCGCCAAAGCTTGCAATTACTGCAGAAAGAGGTATACCCTTAGTCGCTGGGTATTATAGACAATGCTGATACTGGTGACAGGAAGAGAAAATGTGATGGTAGACAACCTGTTTGTACCCTTTGTGAGGAAGCGAATAACTCGGAGTGTGAGTATCGCGATGAAGGCAATGAGAGCAAGTAAGTTATTATATGAGTCAGTGGTTGGGTTGTACTGATTTGGTAGACGAATCGCGATCTCGGTTGATAGAGTCGATGAGATCTTTGACCGCCTCGAAACGCTCGAATCAACTTTCCAGTCCGCCTTAGCGAGACAACGCGAGAAAAGTCCAGTCCCAACACCATATTCCGTCCCCAGACATGGCGAAGCAATAAGTCCAGATGGTGGCATCGTCGCTGCGTCATCTGTTCACTCAACAGGCCCAGGAACACAGACTTCTCTATCACAATTCGCGAATAATAATGTGTTCAACACGACTATGGACATCCCTCTGTCTCACTCTTCAACGACAGGAAATCTTTTACGGTCTGCTCCTGCAAAGGCTCTTCTGGGTCATTATCCCCCGGATTTGTTTCTGCACATCGAGTTGAGAAGACCGATTCCTGAGGGATTGAGATTAAATGCCACGCCGGCTAGTCAAATCGACATTCCTTCCCTCTCACCCAACGAAACAGACCATCTAGTACGCAACTACTTCCAACTAGTGCATCGTTTCCATCCTATTCTTGATCAACGAGCTTTCTACGAACTATACGACCATATTCTGGAGCGTGGCCCACGACCTGATCTTCCTTCTGCGCTCGTCCTTGTCGTACTGGCTCTTGGTACGGTCGCGGCCGAGACACCGAATCGGATGGACGCTTGTTGGAGTCCTGGTATACGATACTTTACCCCGGCTGTTAGACTCCTTCTGACTGAGTCGCTGAGCTCTTTCGGTGGTGATGCGCATTTGCCGCAGGCTTTGTATCTGGCGGCGTTGTACTATAGTTATTTGTCTAGGCCGTTGCTTGCGTGGCGGTTGGTACATATGGCATCTACCGATGTGCAGCATTACTGGATCAGATCTGAGAAGCTATTACGGGACGGCACAGGCGGTTCTCAGGACCAGTCCATTCTTCGAGTCTTCTGGGCCATCCTCGTCCTCGAATGGTAAGCACTCACATCCCAAGCTCGTTCATCTCTCTAACGAGTACAGCGACATCATCGCAGAACACCATCTTCCACGCAGCGGCATAGAGAAAATCGTCGACAAACTCCCCTATCCCTGGTCCGACGGCCCTTCAGAACCCTACATGCACCGCTGGCTAGCCGACCTCTCCTCCCGCCGCCTCCTCAACAGAATCCACTACGTCCTCTACGCCGAAGCCGAGCCCGGCACAGGCGATCCCGCAGATTCTTCCGAAGAAACACTATCCAACCTACCCAATCTAGCGCACGAGCTGAATCGTCAACTGGGAGCTTGGTATCACCTCCTCCCACATAGTATACGACCCAATCTCGACAGTCCTCCAATTGGAATTGACGATACAATGGTTTCGATACGTTATCATACTACGGGCGATATTATATACAGACCCTTTCTGTATCAGGTTTGTGCGCTTGCGCCGGGGACGTCGCCGAATCCGGCGACGCTGGAGAATGCGAGACAGTGTCTTGTGCATTGCAGGCGGTATCTTAATGCTGTGGAACACGCGGTGCATGCACCTACAGCGTCTTTAGAAAATCTCCTACACGGGTATGTACCTCCTTCCACAACAGATAATGTTTATTAACAAAACTAGGACAATGGCTGTGGTACTGTTGTTGTCATTTGCAGCTTTCTCAAGACTGGATGCTCTACGAGTCCCAGATCTGAATCAATTGCAAGACAAGGGTATTAGAATTTGTGAAAGATGGGCCTTTCCGGGGTCGAGTATTGAGCAAATGGTGGTTATTCTGCGTGCTCTGCGAGCGAAATGTATAGATACAGGTGGATGATGAGTCTACAACAATATGATAACTCGTAAAGCTATTCCTCTTCCAGTAAGCTATACGGCAATATGCAAGCGTAAGACATTTCCTAATTCAGTAAATCTGTACGATCCGCTGTTTTTAGCCCCAGAAAAAGTCAATGGGACAGTGAGTCTAATCTTTTGACATCAAGGGCGCGCCGGGTGGCGGGGCAGAGCTGCAAGGTGGCAAGATTGTTCTGGAACATTGAGGCTCTGTTGAGATTTCCTTTCATCGATTAGACTACCGGTGCGACAACGAGCTTTCCAGTGTTCAGGTATTTTAAAGCTCGGCGCTCTTGACCAGACTGTCTTTCATTACTCAAAGCCTTGTGTCATAACTTCTACTCGCCTTAGCATCGGCATTGCCCCGACACACCCAACCACCATCACAACAAAGCTGCCGGGACTTATACAGTCGCAAAAATGACAGGCCAATCATCAAAACCAGTCTCTATTCGCCCAGCAACACCTTCCGACGCTGGTGTAATCGCAGATCTCGGCGCACACGTCTTCACAGTCACATTCGGCCACTCAGTGGAACCCCACGAATTGGCAGCCTTTCTGCAAGAATCATACACAAAAGAAGCCATCCTAACCGACATAAACGACCCAAACAAAGACGTCATAATCGCTACAAGCCCCGAAAATGAATTCCTAGGTTTCGCATATCTTACGCGAGGCAGCACAGAGCCTTGCGTGGAGAACATGGAAAAGACCGTTGAGCTACAACGGATTTATGTGCGACCTGAATCACATGGTGCTGGCGTGGGTAAAGCGCTGGGAAAGGCTATTGAGGATATGGCGAGGGAACAAGGGTTTAAGAACCTTTGGTTGGGTGTTTGGGAGGAGAATATGGTTGCGACGAGGGCTTATGAGAGGTGGGGGTATGAGAAGGTTGGGGATCATGATTTCACGATTGGGTCTATTGTGCAGACGGATAACATTATGGTCAAGGCTTTGTAGGAGAAGATATTCATTATTATGACTTAGAACTTAGACGTAAACTGGCATTATTGCAAATTATCGTATACAACTGCCTCTTCGAGATTCATGTATTCAATCTTCGGAAGAACGTCCGAGAGGCAATTATTTATTGTACATTGTCTCCATGTCCGATAGCACCAAGGCCAGCGCCCTTTAACTATTTCCTCGCCCGTAATTCGTTCTATTGGATGCTTAGAATGGCACCGCCTTTGATTCGTCCTTCATGACCGGCCCGGTCCAGACTTATGGTTATCTGGGGTAGTGGCGGCCCGCTTGCTCCGCCAAACCTTTAAGACAGAGTCACCACCAACCACTTTGCTGTTTATCCAAACACTATCCTCTACCAAAAACACCTTTAAGTATCTACGGTCTCGATATAAGCCATCATGGTGTACATCCGCGCCGCACACGCCGAGGCAGACCTACGCGTCCTCCGCCGTCTCATCCACGAAAACCCCCTCGGCATGCTAACAACCGGTATTAAATCGCCAACACACTCCTTCTTGCAAAGCAGCCATATTCCCTTCCTCTTCGATGAATCCAGCGAAAATGAGCTTGGTTATCTACGAGGCCATGTCGCGCGCCAGAACCCGCAAGCGAAAGCAATGATAGAACACTGCACTTCCAACCCCTCACTGAACAACTATCTCGAAGATGAAGTCCTAGTCATCTTCACCAAGGCTGCGCATCATTATGTAACGCCGAAATTCTATACCGAGACAAAACCTGCGACGGGAAAGGTTGTGCCGACGTGGAATTATGCTGCTGCGCAGATTTATGGAAAGGCGAAGATTTATTTTGAAAATAATGAGGAGACGTCGAGCTTTCTTCAAAAGGCTGTTTCAGATCTTACCGACCATAATGAGACGAATACTATGGGATATACGGGTGGCGATAGGCCTACGCCATGGAAGGTGACTGACGCGCCGGACAAGTACATCCAGTTGCTCAAGAGGAACATTATTGGTATCGAAATTGAGGTTACTAAGTTTGAGGGCAAGTTCAAGATGAGTCAGGAGATGGGACAGGGAGATCGGGATGGTGTTGTTAAGGGATTTGAGGCTTTGGGGACAGAGGTTGGTGATGAGGTTGCTGGAATGGTTAAAGAGCGTGGAGAATTGAAGGATAAGAAATAAAGAATGGTCTGACAAATGTCTGAATATAGATGAGAGAGAATAGACCTAGAATTATGACCCAATAGTAATTGTTGCGATAAACCTTGGTAGTCGATAAGGCTGGGTTCTACTTTGTGGATGTCAACATGCTACTGACTCATTCAACTGCGTTTAAAACTTGGAATTATTGGGTAAGATTCTTCCAGAAGCCTTCCGGTTTCAACAAAACCTACATCTGCCGAACGGAAGCCCTGGAACATTGAACGCCGAGTCTGAACAAATGATTCGATCGCTCGGCTGTCTGCTCCTCTGTGCATTGTCAACAGAAAATGCTGGATCTTCAAGATTACAAAGACTATCGGCCCTTCTTCAATAAATCCATCGTCAAGTGATATTCAGACGCGTATTCATGCGTATCTCGATTGATTGCTCAACCTCACGGAAATGTCGGCATCAAAAGCCGAGGCAAACTTCGGCGAAGACATCGTGGGCTGCCAGGGTAAGAACCTGCACACCTTCAAGACGACCCGCTAGACTAGGGCACTTTAATTCCCCGAAGCCCGACACAATGACATGACGCGATGCTTTCAGTAATTACTTATTGTTCAATTTCTTAGGGATTGACAGGTCCCAAGATTATGGTTAAAAGTGAGTCATCACGTGTGCTTCAATTGAGAAACAAATTACCAAACAAAGACGCAAACATCGGAGATCAAAAACCAGTTTTCAGGTACAAAGGTGCAGTAAAATGCAAATGGAAAGGGTGGTAAGGCTCCAAAGACATCAAACGCCGATGACGCCGTGGCGCTGGGAATAGGAAACATGCAACCAGATGACATGTCCTCCACAAGCTCCATTCTAGCTCCAACCCACAAAACACAATACGAGGGGAAAAAGTCCGGGGTCTGGAGAAGAAAAAATAAATGGATTCATATTATTTCGGCCGAAGCAGGACCGTTCGGATCTTGGCTACTAAAGTCCCAAGACGGGTAACTTGTTGGAATTGTTGTTGTACCCCATGTTTTGGTCAAGATCAGCGGGGAAGAAAACTTGGCGTCATTGCTTCGCATGCCAAGAATTGGACGCGGTGATCGGCAACGGGGCTTGGCAGAGATTGACGATGTGAGATATCTCTGGGCATTCAAAAGTCTGGGGTAGAGGACAGAGAGTAAGCACTGATTGATGACTTGGAGTATTACAGAGTATCTGCCGTTGTTATTGAAACCTAGAGGCAATGAACTGAATGGGATGGATATTGTAGATGACATCCAATCCGTGTCATTGACTTGACTTGACTCAACTTGACTCTCTTTCCGGATCTCTCGGGTGTCGTCATGAATTGTCCTCCATTCTAGCAGGGATTAGTCTAGCTCTAAGTCGTCTGTAACCCTAGCCTGTCATCAGCAAGCCCAGGGCACTCTTCCAATGAGCTTCTTCCCAAAACAGCCCATGAAATTCAATTCTAGGTCCAATTACATCACATTCCAGCACCACTTCGATTGTGGTTTGATGCTTGCACCAACCCAGCACCTCGGGTATTTCCCCAGCTTTACATCCCCGTGGAGGTTGCCCAAAATGGGACGGTCCGATTTATTGGTCTCGAGACCATTACATCACAGGTCAAAGATGTACAACGTCATGAGCTGCGCTGATGTACTTATTTATTCTCCAGCTGCTGCTCTTCACATGCCTTGTCTACTCAGATAACTCTTAACATAAGATTAAGGTTATTGGCTTGAACAGCCTTACCACCCATCATGGCGCCTAATTTCATGACTGTTCATTTCGATGAACAGAATCCTAACAATGAGAAAGGCAAAGAAGCTGGTGCGCGTCGGTCCCTAGCCGGACTCGACTACTCGCCTTTACCTCGCATCACAGGACGTTCGTTCCTACTGGCGACATTCGTGTCCATGGGAGGTCTTCTGTAAGTCCCATTTACCCATCTACTTCAATGACACCAGCTCACATATCCAGCTTCGGTTACGACACAGGTCAAATCTCCGGCTTTCTAGAAATGCCCGATTTTCTCGACCGTTTCGCCCAGACAAACAGCGATGGAGACAAAGCCTTTAGCACAGTCCGGTCCGGTCTGATCGTCGGTTTACTGTCCATCGGTACACTCATCGGTGCGCTGGTCGCAGCACCTATTTCTGATCGTATTGGTCGCAAGTTTAGTATTTCTGGCTGGACTTGGATCATTGCTATTGGGTTTGTCATTCAGATCTCTGCGAATAGAGATTGGGTACAAATCATGATGGGTAGATGGGTTGCTGGTTTAGGTGTTGGTGCCCTTTCGCTTCTTGTTCCTATGTTTCAGGCAGAGACTGCACCACCGTGGATTCGTGGTGGTATGGTCTGTTGTTACCAACTTTTCATCGTAAGTCTTCTCACTACGCAAGTATATGGTAGATACTGACAGTGCAGACTATGGGTATCTTCCTAGCTGCCTGCTTCAACTACGGCACAGTAACCCACCAACGCTACAGCTCAGCCTCATGGCGCATCGTCATCGGCATCGGCTGGGTCTTCACTCTCATCCTGGGCATCGGAATCCTCTTCCTCCCCGACACACCCCGTTTCGACTACCGCAAGGGCAAAGTCGACCGCGCGCGCGACACACTCTGCAAAGTCTACGGCGCAACACCCAATCACTGGGCCATCCACACTCAAATGGAAGAAATTGATTCCAAGCTGCGCGCCGAGAACCAGATCAAAGGCAACCCCGTAAAGGAGTTTGTTCAGATGTTCAAGGCGCCGCGCATGGCGTACCGTATCTTCCTTGGTATGGCGCTGCAGATGTTTCAGCAGTTGACTGGTGCCAATTACTTCTTCTACTATGGTACTACCATCTTTAGCTCCGTGTCGATTGACAGCTACAAGACGCAGATCATCCTCAACACTATTAACTTTCTGGTTACCTTTATCGGTTTGTACATTGTTGAGCACTATGGACGACGCAAGTCGCTTATTGCGGGAAGTTCTTGGATGTTCATCTGTTTCCTTATTTTTGCATCTGTCGGTCACTTTGCACTTGACCGTGGCGACCCTACAAACACACCTAAGGCTGGCGTTGCCATGATTGTCTTTGCCTGTCTTTTCATTCTTGGTTTCGCTACAACTTGGGGTCCCATGATCTGGACCATCATGGCAGAAATCTTCCCCTCGCGCTACCGAGCCAAGGGAATGGCCCTGGCCACCGCCAGCAACTGGCTCTGGAATTTCCTTCTCGCTTTCTTCACGCCTTTCATCACCAAAGACATCGACTTCCGCTACGGATATGTCTTTGCAGGATGTAACCTCCTCGGTGGTCTTATTGTCTACTTCTTCGTCATTGAAGGACAAGGTCGTACGCTTGAGGAGATTGATACCATGTACCTCGAGCGTGTCAACCCTAGGAAGAGTGCCAAGTGGGTGCCTCCTCCTCCTGAGGAGATGTCTAGGATTCGCAAGCAGGCTGGTACGGATATTGAGACTGCTGCGCAACACCATGGTTCGAGTGATGATGAGACTCTTGCTCGACCATCGGGTGTTACTGATGGTGGTAATGGACACAAGAAGGAAGAGAATGCTGGAGCCATGCACCGCGAGTAAAAAGGAAGAAAGGTGTATTGATAAGTGTCCTATGACGAGATTGTATAATATCTACACGTCTATAATATTACAGCCAGTATTTACCATGTATATTTGCATGATGTCTGTCTAAGTGCAGTAATGACTCGAGTGGGTAACAAAACATTTATCCTTTAAAGCTCAGGCTGTAAGAATGGAGCAGGCCACGTGCTCGTCTTAGGAATGTGGTCGGATTAATTCGTCATCTGTAGTTTTCGCAGCCAGTTTCTTCAAAGACGCGTGATCGCGTTATCTTTGAGTTTTAAAGAAGGGGGTGCAATTCTATAAACCTTTTCTTCAGGTTTATTCTCTGCTGTTGAAGTTACAGGCGCATTAAGGGTCAGGTTTCTTGACAAATTCGCATTTTCTTCAAAGCATCATCTCTCCAATGTTTGCCAAACCCTAGACAAGCTTTTCTCAATGCATTTTCACTCTTAGCAAAGGGCTATCACCCCTCTGCTTTAAGTTTTCTCAACAAGAAAATTCTGCAAACTATGTAAAATCTCTTCTGCTTGCAGGAAACCTTTGTCTTCTCTGCCTAAAGGCAAACCTTTCAACGAGTATATAATACCTCCCCTCCCCCCTCTCAGTTCTTTTCTCTCCCTTCACCCAACATCACTTCAGCTACAAGACCAACCACACACAAGGTCAACAACCTGTGACCTTGACACTTAACGGAATCCCCTTAACCCCTGAAACGAAGATCATCCTCCTTCCGTCCCCTCGTACCAAGACACCACCGTCGGAGACAGCCGGGACAAGCTTGTCTCGACTATCCATCATGGCTATTGTCCGACCCATCGCCCGTGAGGTCGGGTACATCGCCGAACACATCGTCAATGAGATCGAGTTCCTTTTCGGACCAATCGTCTACGGTATTGGGAACATTGCCGGCCGAATCGTCGGTGGTGCTCAGTACATCGACAATCAAATCGCCGATGGGATTGACTACATCGGTCAACAGACCGCCCCTGAGCGTCACTGCCCCGCCGGACCCAATGACTGTGAGACCGAGTCCATCCAGGAACAGTCGATGCAGGAGCTAGACGAACAGATGGAGATGGACTACGAGAAGTACGAAAAAGAGTACGAGGCCTATGAGAAGGGCTATGAAGCCTACACAAAGGAGTACGAAGCCTACACGAAGGGCTACTTGGCCTACGCAAAGGGCTACGAGGAGTACGAGAAGGGCTATAAGCAGTACGAGAAAGACTACGAGAAGTACAAGCAGGACTACGAAGATCATGAGAGGGCCTACAAACAGTACAAGGAGGACTTTGAGGACTACGAGGATTGGGAGAGGTTCTTCGAAGAGGTTAAGGATGACTTCAAGGAGATGAAGGAGGAGCACAAGGTCTTTCTGGAGGACTGCAACGAAGCGGAAGAGCGTTTCAAGCTCATTTTGCCCGATGATCTGGACACCTATTTCAAAGAGGAGTACAAGTTGTTTCAGGCGGCTTGCAAGCTCGACAAGGAGCATCACAAGGTCTCGGAAGAACTATTCAAGGTCTTTGAAGAGCACGACGAGTACATGCAACAAAAGAAAAAGTCCGACGAATTCTACTCCACGAAGGAGGAGACAGAGGAAAAGCGCAAAGCATTGGAAGAGCGTGCTCGCAAGAGTGAGGAGTTGGAAAGACGCTGGGTTAGGGAAGTGAGCCGCATCGGAAAGGAAAGTGATCGTCTCGACGAGGAGGGAGATCGCCTCGATGAATGGAGAGAACGCCTGGACGAATGGAGCGAACGCCTGGATGAAGAGAAGGAGCAGAGGCGCCTCGCCGCAGAGGCTCGACGCTTCGACGAACAGACGAGCCGCCTCGTTCAGGAGAAGCAACAGAGACGCTGGCTTGAAGAAGAAAGACGACTTAATGAGGAGAAGGAACAGAGACGTCTTGATGAGGAGTATGAGAAGGTTGAGAAGCATGAGGAGGATAAGGAGTGGGATCTCCTGTAATCAAGTATGCTCCGGGCTCGGCCACTCAGAAAACTCTAATAGAGGAGTGGATTGCCGGGGATCAAGGCAATGGTGGAGAATCGCTGTGATAGCGTTTGGAAGCTGGATTCTTATTGATCCAGAAGTCATCATGCGACCACCTCTTCTCAATTTGAGTTCAGTATTATATTACACTGAATACCGGGGAAAAAAAAAAGAAGAAAAAAAAAGACAGCGGTTCTTTGTCTGCGAGTGGGTTTTGTGCTTAGTCTATAGATATATTTCTGTTTACTATACTCTTAATTGAAATATACCTTGACCCTAAATCTAGTGTCTACGCTATGGATCCTTTGACCGGCGCCTTTGTTGTTTCTACATTCCCACCAACTGCTCACTCATATGCTAATATTGAACGGCAGATAGATGATCATGAATAAGAATAGGTACTCAGTTCAATGAACAAACGAGTCGTGGGAAGACGAATGTTCCTGGACGTGATTACGCGAAGAAGCTCATTATGAGCGTACGCATACTGGTCAAGAATGAAGAGTACGTGATTCCATGACTTCCCATTGACAGGATGATATCGCCTAAGTCATGGGTTTGCATCTGAACGGCACCTTTAAGAAGTCACCATCGAACCGCACCAGGCCTGTGACGCTATTGTCACATCTTCACAGCTTATGAACAGACAAACAAGACACGTGTAGTTGTTCACGAACTGTTCGTACTGCTCTTCTTCAAAGACTCTCCTCGACCATATAAACCCTAGGCCCCCTCCCGGTGATTTCGCCATCCAACAGAACAATTCCCTTCACACAGATACAACTAACAAAGACTTTTACCAAAGCCTCGAACAAACTAACGTCAACATGTGTAAAGAAAGAATAGAGAAGTGGGTATGCAAACACTGCGAAAAGCCCGTCAAAGAAATTCCTTCGAAGATCAAATGCCAAAGTCTGAAGGAGACAGGGAGGTGCATGGAATGGGTCAATGCTAAAGAAGATGAGATTATCGATATGTACGACCCTGATTGTACGTTCTGCAACGAACCGCGGAGTTTTTCGAAGCAGGATCTGGAACAAGAAATTAGACCTTGGAAGTGGGCGCAGTAGTGGTGTTCTACGGAACAATAAGATTCAGTGTTGTTCAAGGATTTCATCTAGAGTTTGAACAAAGCAGCAATCAGCTTTCACGTATGAACAAAAGAAAAGACTTGTATTTCTGAACAATTCTCCATTTCACTGAATATTATGCCCACTGTGAATAAGCTCTATAAAGACAAGTATAAAGACCACGACCCAGCACATTACACGTCCCTCTCCAACCCCGATTCCTCACAAACTTAAAGGCTAACAAAAGCTCACTCTAGAAATTGACTGCGCTACAATCCCAATTTCGTTAAAAAAAAAAGAAGGTTACAGCATGTGTCAAACTACCAATACAAGCTGGGTGTGCGCCACCTGCTCCGTCTCCATCCTCGAGAAAAAGTCCGTCAAGGTAGCCTGCCAAGATTACAAGGATAAGGGCATTTGCACAGTTGCTCTTGCACCACTGAACAAGTATGTCTACGTTGAAAAGCCTGACTGTGCGATTTGCAAGCAAATGAACAGCAGCAGCGACGATGAGAAGAGCATACGCAAAAAGATATCCAAGAAGATATGCTTGGAGTGAAGGGGTCTAGCGCTGGCTCGTTAGGATTAACTATCAATAAACTGAGGTTTCTGTACTCCTTTAATGTTCAAAGTGTACCAAATGGTCGCTAAACACGTGACTTTCTTCTGTTTTATACTGGAAGACTTAGCTCAGATTTCGCCATGTGAAGGTTGAGTCACGTCTAACCAAGTGGATAACATCTAATCTTGGGGTAATCGCACGCCATCGACATTATAATTGACCAACCAATCGGCGATCAAGGCGGCCGAGAAGCCGTTGATAAAATGGCAGAGCATTGATCGATGCGATAACCGACGTCCTTTAATTAGATTCCGGGGCAGAATGAGTCCACAAGTGATATGATGGTTGCGGAAATGGAGATGGCATCATCGGGGGCCCCAGTAGGCAGGGCCAATGATACCAGAGACTGATGGCGTCACAGCTTACTGGACTGCGCGGCATATATAGTGCCTCACATCGTGATCTTTTCGTTGTCGGAGCTTCTCGGCGTCTGTGAGGTATGACTGGTCATTGTGAAATGTCGTAAAGGATGTGACAGATTGTGTGATCCCCATGGGGAAACAAGCTAGATGAGACATATAAAGAGCTTACATCTGGCCATTAACGCACCTGGAGTTCAATCATATACTATCTTATCAAACAGCTTGGCCAAAATGTCAACTACTACCATCACAGCTACCGAGCAGCGCTCGATTCCGCTCCAACTTGAAGCAAAGTATCCAAAGCCCTTAACGCCATCAGGCGCATTGGACAAATTCACCTTCGAAGAGTCCACTCCAGTCATTGGTCGTGAATATCCCTCTGTCAACCTCGTCGACGATATCATCAACGCCAAGAACGCAGACGAACTGATTCGTGACCTCGCCATCACCAGTAAGTCCACCATCCCAAACATATAGCCATATCTAACAAGACAGTCTCCCAAAGAGGCGTAGTCTTCTTTCGAGCCCAAGATAACCTCACCGATGAGCTCCACAAAGAACTTGTCCACCGTTTGGGTCAATTGACCAACAAACCTTCCTCATCAACACTGCACATCCATCCTCTTCTAAACGGTACCAACGAATTCGGTGTAGAAGACAATGAGATCAGCGTCATATCCTCGCAATCTCGTTTCTTTCAAGATAAAGAAAAGGATAGAGATGATCGCAAGCAAGGTGCTGCTAGCTGGCACAGCGATATCCAGTTCGAGCAATACCCTGCTGATTACACAAGTCTGCGTCTTACAAAGCTCCCCTCTGGCGGCGGTGATACACTTTGGGCTTCTGGATATGAGCTGTATGATCGGTACAGTGACCCATATCAGAAGTTCTTTGAGGGTTTGACGGCTACGTTTTCTGGTGATGGGTTCCTTAAAGCCAGGGATGCACGACCTGATTACTTCAAGATTTACGAGAAGCCGCGCGGTCATCCTGAGAATATCGGTGATGAGCTTAAGGCCATTCATCCAGTTGTACGCACAAATCCCGTCACTGGATGGAAGTCTCTCTTCGCGGTTGGTAATTTCCCAAGGAAGATCAATGAGCTGAGCGCGAGGGAGAGTAGAGAGCTTCTGGAGTCGTTTTACAGACGGATTGAAGAGAACCATGACTTGCAAGTGCGGTTCAGATGGAGAAGTCCCAACGATATCGGTAAGTACTCTGATACAATAACCCTTAGGAATGGTAGCTAATGATTTGTAGCGTTCTGGGATAATCGAAGTGCTTTCCATAGTGCGACGAATGATTATGATGGGCTTGGTGGACGAGAGGGACATCGTGCTGTAGGAATTGGCGAGAAGCCTTACTTGGATCCTAACAGCCTGTCTAGAACGGAGGCGCTAAGAAACAAGCAATGAAGGTACTCTTTAAATAGTATTTCCGCTGATTATACTTGATTACAATGAGAAGTGATCCCAAAATCTATCAACGCTCCAACAATAAATGTGTATGAATAAACTAGCAATAGCACGCCAAGCGCTTGCTTGTAACCCCAGCTCTGCGAGCAAGTCCTTCAATCATATTCGGTATTCCAACAGGCGAAGTAAATGGTGGATTAGGCGTCCCATAATCAGATTCATCATCGGAGCCAGCGTCTACGTCAGAGCCAGCGTCAGAGTCGGAGTCGGAACAAGACATGTCACCCATATCCATCGCACAAAGCATGTGCATCTCCGCCACATCATTACTATCATAAATACCCTCCCGATGGTCCAACCTTTGAAGAAGACTCAAAATCCGATTCCGTTCTTCATCGTCCTGTGCCGTGAATCCTGCAAAAGATAGACCTGACACCAAACATCCATCGAGGGCATACGTTGGCTGGCCGATGGCTATCAGAGGCGCTGCTACTAATTCTGCTGTTTCGAGGAATGGTTGGCACGGTTGGGGTTGACTGCTGTAGGCGTCAATGTGCATTTGTATAAAACGTTGACGAAGACGGAGATTTTGGAAGTAGGACATTTCGTCGGTCGTCCACTGTAAGATGTCGCGTTGAGCTAGAGCCTGGAATCGCGTCCCCCAGTTCTCGAAAAGATGCTCAAAGGCTCTATCATTTGCTTCTCCATTTTCTCGGTCAGGGTTATGTGGTGCGTGGTCGTGGAGAAAGCGGAACTGATGAAGGGCATAGGAAGCTTCATCGAGGGTCTCGAATGGTGTGGTGTCGTCGGCGGTATGCTTGACATCTTTGGCACACCACTTCTGTATGCCTGAAAGAGTGGGATTCTTCATAAAGTCTGACGATTCAGGGCAGAGTTGGGAGAACATGGCAACGAGTTTTCCCATTAACGAGGCCTCTTCTGGTGCGGCCGAATCTTGAAGGGATTGAAGTAATGTGTCGCCGGCGGCAAAATGCTTCAGAAGTTCATCATATCGACCTGTGAGACCCTCGCATGTCATGAAAAGCATACAGCATATTAAAATGCAGTGCATGTTGAAACGTGTGGGTGAGGACATAAGCGGAAGAATGGACGATATAGCTCTGTTGTAGTGCTGTATGACAGGTCGCTGCAACTCGTCCGGCCGTCCAAAGCCAAGAGAATGAGATATGAAAGCTCGATGTGAAGCACCAACTGCAATCATGCTATATCTGATAGCGTCAAATTGATAGGACATAGGAAGTGCATAGCACAGCCAGAAGTTGGATGAAGAAGCCGAGATTTGCTTGGCAGTCCAATGAACAAAATGTTGAAAATAAACTCTTTCGTGATCCGACAACAGAGGCATCTGATCAATATGCTCAATAGGTGGCGTAGGTAGAGCTATAACAGCCTGAGACTTGGGCTTCTTCTTCTTGGAAGCTCTAGGCTTGGGAGGGGCGTATCCGTCACACTTCATCTTGTCGTCTGCACAGCGTTGACAGAAAGGTTTTCCTTCGTCGCATTTCAAATGTCTGAATCTACCACGGATGTTATTACTTTATATACAATACAATACATCATGAGACCAACATACTTGCTGTGGCGTATATGTTAGTATGACCATTTTTACGAGAAATAGCACTGCAGCCTATCAAACTTACCAGGTGAGACATCCTCCTCTGGATTTGGGAGCAGAGGCTCGCTTGAATTTGCCTCCGACTCGAATTGCTAGCGTCCTATTGGCTGCCATATTGGAGAGGGGATTGGTTTAAACACGAGACTGCGAATTGGAAGTGAATGCTGGGCAATAAAGCATTGTTATTGTAGAAAGAGGCTGTGGATGAAGAATAATGGGGAACTTTTCTTGTCTTTAATACGGGAACACGAATCAGATTCCACTCTACTAGTACAGAACTAGCAAATAGTGGACTGATTTGACAGCTGAGACCAGTAAGAGGTTTTGAGCCAAGCGCTATTCGGCATCACCGGCTCCAATTTCTCGGCATGTAGAATCCGACCAGAAATACTTCAATACGCTTTCAACAACACATTCAACCTTCTTGGCGCCAAGACAGTAAGCTACATAGTTGGACCTTTGCTGACGACGACCCGTTTGAGATTTTGGGTCCATGCGTTGGTCTCAGGTATATCTAGACACAATTGCCCCGGTGTCGTATTTCTGTAAACTCGAGTTAATACGAAACATCCATTTACCGAAAAGATGAGCGGATACGGATATAACCAACAACCGGGCTACGACCACCAGGGTGGTTACCAGCAGGGTTATCAACAGGGTGGCTATCAGCAAGGACCACCTGGTGATTACCAGCAGCAACACTACCGACAGGACAGCTACGGACAGCACCAAGGTGGCTACCAACAGCCACAGCAGCATTATCCTCCCCAAGATCGAGGCTACGACAACTCTCCCGGCCCATACCAAAGCTACCCTCCCCAAGACCGTCAACAAAGCCACAGCCCTTACCCCCCACAAGGCCACAGTCCCTACACCCAACACCAACCACAAGGCGAAGCATCATCATACCGTGACATGGCCGGCACACCCAACGAACCTTACACAGGCTTCCCCGCCCCTCCTCCCCCAACCAGCTCCTGGGGACCCGGACCAGGCCAAGACCAATCCGCACCCGGCGAAGCTGGTGACGGAGAGCGTGGTCTGACCGGTGCTCTAGCCGGCGGTGCAGCCGGTGCTTTCGGAGGTAACAAACTCGGAGGAAGCAAGACCGCCGCCGTTCTAGGAGGTCTCATTGGAGCCTTTGCTGGACACAAGGGTCAGGAATGGAGACGTGATCATAAGGAAGAGAAGGAGGAGAGAGAGAAGCGAGAGGAGGCCGAGATGATGGCCAAGCATGATGCTGAGATGGCGTCTTATGGTCGTCCTCGTTCCCGTTCTCGTTCAAGGTCTTCTTCTCGTCACCACCATCGCAGGGATCACTCCAGGTCACGATCACGGGATTCGGGATGTCGTCGTCGTAGACATAGTCGTTCGCGATCGCGTTCTTCTGATTACCACCGTCGTCGCAGGGATTGTTCTAGGTCGAGATCTTCTAGCCGACGTCGATACTACCACTAATTGTCGACGTAAGAGGATCGGAATTTTAGAGATGGACGGTATTAAATGAAGGGTGCTTATAGATCAATACGATTATACTGTTGACATCACATACACTCTTGTCATGTGCACTTGTCCTTTCATGGGTCTGCTGAGTGACGACTTTCTGTAGTATTACTACTTTTGTTAAATATCCACCATTACAAAATACATTTCCAAGCCGACCAACAAACGCCATTCTATGCCTTCATACAAAAGAAACTATGCACTCATCCTATTACACCTCCAAAGCTCGCTAACAAAATAAACATTCATCGCCATACCTAAACAGCTCGTTCATCCTCAGCATATCGTTCATCCTCAGTTCTTATATGAACCAAAGACAATTGTGAGAGGCGTTCTGTCGGTGAACCAAATGACCCTTTACCGTTTGACATCTTGACATTGGTAGATGCAGTGCTGGCAGTGCCAGTGTACTGACTACCGCCACGTGTGCCGCCGGTTCTGCTCTTCACGTAGTTGAAAGCGCGCGACTCAGCTGCGTACTTGAAGTAGGGTCGGAGGGCTGGCAGGCAAGAGATGACGAGGCCAATGTACAGATCCAGCGAGCTCCAGAAGTCTGTAGGCGTGTAAGTACAAGGTTGGTAGTGAACAGAGAGTGTGGGACTTACGTGTCGTGACCAATGAGGCGTCCTTGACAGCGTACACCTGTGTGTAGCGAACGATGGTGATGGCCATATTGATCAGGCCGAGAAGGAAAGTAAAGTAAATACCGATTCGGAGCCATCCCTTGATCATAAGATCAGGGACAATTAACCAGGGAAGGACAAAGACTGGTTCATTAGCTCAATCCATTGCGCATCGAGGAGGAAACTCACTGAATATGTCACTGGTGAAGTTAAGAGCCCATGTGGTTGTGTAGAAGGCCCGAACATGGTTGATCTCGCATCGTCTGTCAGATTCCAGACTCCTGGTCGGGTGTTAGTCATCGGTCTGATCGAAAGGACACAAAGTAACTTACCACCACCGGTTGACTGGAGTGCAGATGGTGAACAAAAGAGTGACAGTAGTAATGAACGATACAACAACGTAACCCACGGTGACCCAGAGGAAGGTTCGTCGCTTGGTCATAAACCTAGGAATGACCTGGTGATAAACAGAAAGCAGTGCCGCCTTGCATAGGTAAAATGACATTATTAATGGCAGAGTGCTGATCCAGTGGAGCTATGAACGTCAGCACCCAATTCATACTCCTTGCCAGCGACATCCTCACCTTGAGAATCAACTTCTTTCTCTCATCTGTAGCATCGAAATTGCTGAGGCTCGGTAAGATCCCATCCTCCATAACGCCCAGGTGAACATATGTGATGCAGAACGACGCAATAACGATTCCCATCGCCCAAGCCATTGTCATCCAGACATCACTTCCCAGTAGTCGTTGTTTCTGAAGGCCGAGTCGGAGCCAGATACGTGCGGCGATAACTACCGTCGATAGCGAGATGAGAGTCCATTCTGTGATCTGTTACGTCGTCAGCAGGTGGTTCGGCGTGTTGTTGGTGTAGTACGGACAAGAAGTGCTGATGAGTTTGGAGCCATTTCGATCAAGGCGTCTTTGTCGAGAAGGTGTACAGTTGGGTTAGGTTATAGTCGATGAGACATCGATGCCGTGAAAAAGTCATGTGTACGTGCGTGAGTCCGTCAGGGCGCAGCCAAATGGGCGAAGGACCTCTTTAAAATGTCCTGTCGCCATCCTTCGTCGTACGAAAAGCCTAAGAGATCTAAGTTCTCGCTTCCATTCCATCGCTAGCGTATCCGGGAATTCATCGTCTGATCCTCCCGGCTTGGGATGTGGCGCATTCCAGTTGACCAGAGGTCGCTCGCCTACTGAAGAACCTGGCTGTCTTAGTCAGACAGCTCTGTACCTTGCATACAGAAAATCATTGTCGGGTACCTGATCATAGTGCAATGGTCTGGCCAAAACGCCACAGAACTAGACTTTGACGCACAGCAGGTTATGAGAAGGCCAGAACTACGCCATGCCGCTGCAGGTACGCAGTTGCACTAGACTAAAGTGGCTTAAACCTATTTCTTCAGTTGGCAACGCTGGATTGTCGATCTCTTTTTGCCGAGACCTGCTGTTGGTTGTTAAATGGCCTGACAATAGAGTATCAGATCATGCATTTCTTCCGTTTGCGACAACCCAAGACCAACATGAATACCACACGTCAGTCTTGACTGCAAAAAAAGACACAACTGACAACTGATTTCTCGATGTCCTACTATTTAATATTTGTATGCCAAGCGGAATAACACTGTCTTATCGGTTCAAAGCAAGGCTTGATCGCATGGCGTTACAATTTCTGTAGCGTAGCCGCGACAGAAATGCTTCTTCGTTAGGTGACTTCAAACTCTAAGCTGCACGACCTTTAAGTCTTGGCAACTTGTGGCTAGCGAGCATTACCAGTGTTGACTGCATGTGTGCCCTCATCCACCAACAGCCAAGCCACCATACCCGCTCTGAAGCCAGCCCTATACACAGACCGCCGTGGCAAGAAGCCGGACAATAAAAGACAATCGAAGGCGTTTACCTCAAAGATGAAGATATTTCCGATCTTTTGGTGGGAACTCGAGTCAGTTTCTTTTTTAATCCCGTTGAACCAAGTCAGGTACAAGATGCAAGGATAGCGCTAGGGAAGGCATTGCCGACATTGTTGCTCTCTTGGCAGGCATCCAAGCCATTTTGTAATGATCGTCAGCGTTTAAGGCCTCCATGTGTGGATGACATCAGGTATGGCCGCAACGAGTACTGCCGGCGGCAGAGACGAGCGACGATGATACAACGGCTGACCCGGGTAACTGGTCTGGACTGCTTATGAATTGCTTTGATCGATGGCATCTTTCTTCTTTTGGTCACTCGTAACGATGGACATGCCAAGTCTTCAGACACATGTTTAGCCGCGCTCTTGGCGAGCGAGAGACGCTATTGTAATGACTCAAGTTTCGGTAGGTGGAGTGAAGACTATGACAGATATCAAGTCGAAGATATCATAGATGCGGTTCCGCAAGTAATAGATCCACATAGAATAGGACCGAGTTTTATTTATTCAAATATTCGAGAAGCAGAAAAGTCTTCCTTCGCCACATGAAGCGAATGATCGCCACCTCTAGTCTATAGCCTTTCCACTCTCATTTACCCTAAACGTCTATCCATCGTGCCATCCAAGTCTCAGTGACCTTCTTCGCCTCATCAACAAGTCCCATATCTAAAAGCAACTGCACACTCCCCCTAACCGCACTCTCAAGCGCACTAAATATCCACGTATGCGTAAACGTAGCAGCCTCCCCAATAAACACCGTGTTAAACTCCGTCTGATAGAACGCAGGTAGGTACAAATGCTGCTGTCCGAAGATCTGCATCGTGAAAGCTCCAGCATGATGCTCTTCCTGCTCCCAACATTGTCGCTTCCAATTACCTGTCCAGTTCTCCTCCACAACGTCGCCGTGTACTTCGATTAGGGCGTTCTTGATGTAGGCCATGTGCTCTTCTTCGGACATGGCGCATGCGGCTGTGGCTTCGTAGTCGGAGAGGTAGGATGCCATCATCGTGCCTGGGCCTGTCGCGTTGATTTGCCAGGAGGGATAGCAGACTTGGCCTAGTTGAGGGTTTGTTAGGCGTGTGCAGCCGCCGATGATGGGTTGGTCAAGATGTTCCCAGAAACGAGTCTTGAATTGCACGGCGACTTTGCAGGCGTTTGCGAAAAGGGTTCTGTCGATGGCGCGCTTGAGAAGACTTGAGTAGCGAGGTAGCTTCCAGAACTTCATCAAGTTGAGTGGGACACTGTTGAGTACGTAGTCGAAGTTCTCGACCTTGTTCGGTGTCGTGAAGGGCTCTGAACCTGTTGGTTTCCACGACACGGACAGAGTTTTGTTGTTCTCGTTATATCGCAGACCGTTGACCTTGGCGTTGTATTGAATCCGGTCCTCAATATGAGGTTCAAAGGCTGCAGGGAGTCTGCTGAGGCCGCCCTTGATGGTCACCCACTTACTAGCCAGGAAGTAAACAGTTTCGTACTCCCACATCGGCCAGTAGATATGCGTAGGCGAAACCTCGTCAGTAACATTCAGTTCTGTTTTAATAACATCGCGAAGGTAAGAAACCTCAGAGTAATCGAACGATCCATCTTCTTTAGCTTGCTTGTAAGCTTTAAAGATGTTCTTGGTATACATGCGAATCTTCTCAGGCGTAAGACCCTTGAAATCATCCAAAGCTTGGATAGCTTCTTCAGCAGCCGTATCGTTGCTGTATACCGCAGGATTGCTGTAGTCTGGATTGTTGGCAACTTCAAATTTGCTGGGGAAAGTACCATCTGGACGACGGAAAGGTGAATCGACGGGTGTGTTTGGAGAACTCTGGATCCAGTCCCAGAACTTCACCTGGAGGGATTTGTTACCCTCATTCATGCCGTTGAGGACGTCTGCTAGCTGAAAGATCATGCGCTGATCCATGAATGGGAAGGTCTCGTTTGTTTCAGAGTCTGTGAGCTCGTAGGGGAAACGCATGGGTCCAAGTTCATGGTACTGGCCATCGTCGGGTGAAGTGCCGTTGAGATAGGCTGTTCTGATACGACCTCCGACACGTTCGGATGATTCGAGGATTTTCCAGTTGTGAATGCCCACGGAATCAAGAATGAGCTGAGAAATAGTTAGTCTTCTGTCAAAGGCGTCAATTTCTGAGAACTTACCGATGACATGAGTCCAGAAATGCCACCACCCAAGATACCAAAAGTCTTGTTCTTGGTAGCGCTAACAAAGATATCATCAGGCTGCTTCTGCTTGAGGTATGCTACTCCATCAAACCACAAACTGTCGTCCCCAGCAACATCCGCAAAAGACTTCTTCTTTTCACTTCGTCTCTTCAGCCGTTGAGCGACGAGTCTATCAGACTGTCCAATCAAGCTATCATCCAAGAAGGCATTGAGACAACCGTCAGAGACATCACTCGGGACGACCCAGACAAATGACGTGGGTCGTTTATCTTCGTGATCGAGATGACGCGCAGCTAATGGGTGTTGTCCAACATGTGTTGAGCCAATCCTTTGCCAAGTCTCTGCGTCGCTGTCGCATGAACCGTAGTCCAGGGTCAATTGTCCATCGACATCACCGGCATATTGTACAACGATATTCTGTGCACTGCCTGGACTCAGTTTTGATGGGGAGACGAAGGTGATAGAAGGGGGGTTGGTAGGTACTGCATTTGCAAACAAGGCCAGGCTACCCAGAAGAGGCAGCGAGTGTGAGGAACTCTTCATCTTGACAAACTTTGGAGAAGAATCTGTCAACATACTACCAATGCCCGGCTGATATCTCTCTTATACTCCACGACAAGAGCCGGTCCCGGCCCCGGGGCTACTAGACGACTCCGGGACCTCGGACTCGGAACCAATTTGTCAATCAATGACAATCATAATGAAGAAAAATTCCCTCGGACCATAATATCCCAGCGAAACCATTCTCGATGGGACAATAAAGGCCGAAGACCCAGTGTTTAAGTTTAAACAATTATCAAGCTTATCTGTTAGCATGAACGAACTAGCTACAAGTGCTCTAGTTATGAACCGTTCTGCTTCCTTATCTGTGAGGGAAAGCCGTCGTTGAGAACCCTGATAGATAGGCAAATCCTTGCAACGCATGAAGAAGGTTTATCTACCGTTGTCGTGAGACGTGATTGGTTCGACTGGGGATCGGAGTGCCAAGAATCCCCGCAGATAGAGACTTTGGCCGAGAGATAAGGTGGATGTCGTTCCCGGACCAATGTTACGATAAACCGGTAGAGACCGGCAGAGCTTGGAGACATTGGCTAAGGTAAAGTTGACTTTATACGGTATCCTTGACCGTTGAGATCGTATTAGTCACTGAACTACACCGCATATTTTGCAGGGTATAGTGAGAGCATATGTGAGTGGGTATCATCACGATGGAGGCCTTTATTCCCGAATGCAACATGAAGTCAAATTCACTCATCCTAGAATTTCAAGTCTCTCATAACCCAGGCACTTACAGAATGTACCTAAAGTTCCTGTTCTGCATATCCGTCTCATCGACATCCAAAAGAGTTCCATCAACTCCAAGATCTACCCGTCGGGACTCCTCAGGATCTCTCTTCTCTCCCTGCTCGTTATCCCTACGGCGGTTCTCCCAGGCCAAGTAGAAATACATTCCGACAACAAGTGCAATCGTGATGGCGAAGCATGCCAGGATGGTAGTGTAGGCCGTCTGCAACAGTTAGCCAAACTCAAACGGAACTTAAACGGAAAGCTTACGTGATAGTGAGGAGCCTCAGTGCTAATAAAGAATTGCGGTCCGCTCAAGTTTCCTGCACAGTATCCCAGGAAGATCATGGCCATGACAGTGGACTTCTTGGTGAAGCCAGCGATGTTACTAGCTGACAGCGAAAGCATGAGTGGGAACGCTGGGGCGACAGCCATGATGAGCCAGAAACCGGCCAATCGGGCCAATTTCTCTGCGTTGGGCAGAAGCTTGATCATGAGGATACCAGCAATGGCCATGATGTATGTCAGAACAAGAGCGATATGTCGTGACTTGCGGACGTAGGTCGTGAAGACAGCGACTAGGATGACGGTAGTAAGTTGGAAAGCTGATGCAGGCAGACCCATCAGGATAGTCTGATGCTCATCGTAGCCAAAACTCTTGATGACAATCGTGCTGAACTATTGCCAGGATTAGTACCATGCTGTAGTAATAATGAGGGTGCTCTTACACTAGTAGTTCCACCGTTGGGAACACAGATGACGAAAGAGAAAATGAAGAACCACCAAGCCTTGACATCCTTCATAGTTTCGATGAATTGATCACGATCCCACTTCTTGGTCTGTGTTGTTCGCTGGAATTTCTTGGGTCGAAGGGACGCAAATTCCCGTTCGGATGTGCTGAGGAACTTGGCAGTGGATGGCGAGTCGGGCAGGAGGAAGAAGGTGAGGATGGACCAAGCGATCGTGATAAGGCCGAAAATGAGGAACAGCATCTATACTTGTTAGTACATCACAGATTTGAGGCACGGGGAGTCTGCTTACCTTCCACTGCTTGATCGGTCCAGTGTATCCCAAAATTCCATACGCAATCATAGCGCCAACCATACTAGCTGAAGCATTACCCGCGAACCAGAACGAATGCCTGGAAACATGTTCGTGAGGTGTATACCACATTCCAGTAATCAACGAGAAACCTGGACTGATGGCACTCTCGAAAACGCCGAGCAAGAAACGGAGGACCATCAAACTAGCGAAACTGTTTGCGACAGAGTGCAGTGTAAGGATGACGCCCCAGATGAACATGAGGACACTGAGATATTTTCCGAGGGGAAATTTGACGAAGCCGAGGGAGATGGGATATGATGCTACGAGGTAACCGATGTAAAAGACACTGGAGGCCCAGCTGAATTGCTGGCCGACGAGGTGCAAGTCTTCTCTGAGTCCAAGGATGGCACTGTACGCCAGACTCGTTTCTGTCTTGTGTTAGGAATGCTAATACCAGCGAGCGGCAAACTTACTATCAAGGTACTGAAGACCATAACTAATAATAAGCAAAGGCATGAGACTATTCTTGTCAGCATTGAACATTTTTACTCTTGGAAATACATACCGAAAATCAATTTTGCGAACGAGTTTCTTCTCATCTTCTAGAGACAAACTGTCCATCGCTACAGTATCAGTGCCCTGTAGCGAGGGCTCTTTGGCGTCTTGGTGTACTTTCTCCATTATGCGATTGATCTGTGAAGTGATGGTGATAGTTTGAAGTCAAGGCTGGGGTCTCGAGGTCCAGTTATATCCTTTCCTTATCGCGTTGACGCTAGGGGCTCATCACGTCGGTCCAGAATCCGGGGTCATTACCATTACCCCAGATTTCCGCGTGCCGGCACCCGCAGTCTCATTGGTCAGATTAATCGACGAGATAAGACTATCGCCTCAGTGGCTGAACCTAGTTGTGATTATCGAGGATCAATCGACGAGATATCAATGCTATCGATAGGTCCTATTCTGTACTTTGCGGCTTTCTACTAATTAAATCTCGAACCGCCTCCATTGATACCTTATCCGACACTCCCTTAGCCGCCAGCACATGATCGTATATTGACTTGATAACGGGGTCTGAAATACTCGCCGAGATCCAATCTCGGTGTATTGGGTCGTGTGTTTCGATTCCTGCTATTAGGAGGGCCCATTGGAACCGCTCTAGTAGCTGTACTGGTCCGATTGTGATGGTGTGGTATGCTACTGCTACCAGGTCCGTAAGAGCTGTCTCGACCTCTGGAGGTACTGGGGTCTCTCCGAATGCCGAATCGCGGCTGCGATAAAGGTAGATCTGGAGGGCGTGAAGGATGGTAACTGTTACTAGTGCCATCAATGGGGGGTTTGGAGTTGATTGTTGGCTCAGTATGAAGAGCCAGCCGTGCTCCTATGGGATGTCAGTACACTTCCGTTTACATACTGCCTCAATTGCTTACCTCTCGTATCTTGTCCAGCTTTCTTTTCATCTCCAACCACTTCCCTGGCATCCGTCCGCTACTCTGACTATACTGATTGATCTCATACTGGATCGTGATCAAACTAAAATACACATTCACAATCCTTCTCTGCCCTGTATCAGGTACATGCTCCGCCAGAACCGGCATACGCGACAACTGCCATATTCGCTCCCTCGTCTCATGCTTCTCATTGACATAACCCGCAAACTTCTCACCACAGCCAAAGAACCCACAAAATACATCTCTATCATAGATATACGTCAATATCCGAGCGAGCGTCGAAGATTCAGACCCTGCTTGACTTCCAGCACACATCTCATCGAGTGAAAACATGGTCACGTACGCAAGAACAGAACAACTCAACTCCCCCAATCTCTCAACATCAAAAGGGTCTCTCCTCATCCAAAACATATACAGATATAGAAACGAAAGCATCATGGCAACATGGTCCGTAGGCGTGAGATTCACCAGTGCCTGGTTAAATAATGCCGAACCCTGCTGAAAGTGCAGCTGTGATTCCAAAGGCGGTTTATGACTGAAACCATGATGAATAGCAAGCTCGCTGTGTGAAAAGGCTAGTAGGAAGTGAAGAGCCATGGGATTTTGAACGGCGAAGTTGAGAAAGATGGAGTGTGAGGATAGAGATGCTCGACGGGTGGATTTCATGGAGGCTAGGATGGTGGAGTGGAAAGTCATAGCTTGGACGTCGTTGCTGCCGATTGCGGGAGCTGCGGTTGGTGGGTGGGTGAAGGAGTAGGAGGGGAGGATAGAGAGGAGGTTGAAAGATGGCGCTGGGAAGAGTATGAGGGTATGGTTAAAGTTGTCTTGGTCGAATTGGGGGATCGCAAGGGAGTTGACGTCTTCAGGTAGAGTAAGGCCTTCAATGACGGATGCATTGTCTGCACTCAGTACATCATCATCTTGAGAGAATTGAATGACAGCTGAGTCGTCTGTACCATCAACGTGGGAGACGTTTAACGGATTGTCTGTTTCCAAAGTCTCTGGAAGCTGTATGCCATCGTCTGATACAACAGACAATTGAAGCTCAGGCGATGGCTCAGGCTCTGGACCTTTTGGAACAATTGGTGGAGGTTCCCAACTCCCCCGTTCCTTAATCGGTCCCAACCCACGTCTTCTCGACGCAAGAGATACTTGCTCCCTTACCCATTGACACTCAAGACCAAGTCTCACACATCGCGCGCAATCAGGACGATTCTCATCGCATTTGACTCTCTTGGTCACGCATGTCAAACATCCTAAACGCGTCAATTCACGTTCACAGTATCAGGGGTAAGCTCACCATTCTTTGACCGTCCCCGCTCTACGCGACGTCGTTTCTTTGGTTGGTTCTCCATCGATTGATTGGGACTTGTGGGTTACACCCTGGAGAGAATGGAAGGGGGTGGATGCTCAGTTTAATCGACCGCTTTTCGGCGCCAAGACAGAGGCCGATCTCGCCCCGCGACATCCGTCGATTAAATTGGCCAATCAGACGAGGTGTCTTATCCGCGTTAAAGATACAGAGATATGAGGGTAGAAACAACAATCCCCTGATATCTCATTCCTTCTTGGCAGTTCATTCTTTTTCAATTCATTCTCAATTAATTCGTCTTTCACAATGGGTAATTCCATTTCTTACAGCACCTCAGAGTGCGAAGTCACCCTCCCTGATAACGGGAGCACCTTCAAAGGTCTCAAGTTCGATTCCAAGTCCCGTCGCTTCACAGGCATTCCCTACGCCCTTCCTCCAACAGGGTCTCTTCGATGGCGCAAACCTCAACCTATTCCCAAAAACAGCGATTCTCTTGATTGCACCTCTTTCGGACCCGTTTGTCCCCAGGCGAACTACTCCAAGAATGTCAGCGAGCATATCCCCAAGCATACATACAGCGAAGACTGTCTACGCCTCAACATCTGGACGCCTGTACCAGATCCTACGAACCTAAACAAGAAATGGCCTGTTATGGTTTGGTTTCATGGTGGTTGGTTCCAGGTCGGTGATCCAAGCCAGGAAGAGAGCATGGATCCCACCGAACTTATATCCACGGGCAACCTCAATGCTGTGTTTGTAGCAGTGGGCTATAGACTCAACGTCTTTGGCTTCTTAGCTGGGAAAACTCTGCTTGAAGAATCAGGCGGTAAAGCTGTGGGTAACTATGGCCTTTGGGACCAGCGTCTCGCTATGGATTGGGTGTATGAGAACATTGAAGCTTTTGGGGGCGATCCTGAGAATATCATCCTTGCGGGAAGAAGTGCCGGTGCGTACTCTGTCCTTGCCCAAACGCTGTATGACTTCCGTGGAAAGGAGTCATATGGCAGATTTACAAGGATGATCATGTACTCGAATGCCATTCCCACGCAACCCAAGAGCGTACAGGACTGTGAAGAGCAATTCGACGAATTGTGCGAGTACTTCTCGATACCAGCAGACCTACCAGGGTCTGAGAAGATGAGTCGCCTGCGAGACATTACCTCAGACGAACTATCGTCTGCGATCATGGAGTTGAAGAACCATACCTTCCGACCCGTGACAGACGACTTGTTCATCCATCCTGGAATCTTCGACTACTACCGCAGCGGGTCTTTTGCGCGAGAGTTCAAGAAACGCGGTCTCAAACTTCTCATCGGAGAAGTTAAAGACGAAGATACTCTCTACGCCGTTACGAACCCGCCAGATCCCAATGTTGCATCGCTGAGGATGCAAATAGCGAATTATTATCCTGCTCATGTCACTGATCGCTTGCTCAAGCATTATTCTCTGCCTCAGACGAAGGATAAACAGGCTTGGCAGAATATCTTTGGGCGTATCGTGGCTGATGGCCAAGTAAGAGCGCCGTCGCGATATCTGGTGGATAATTTGGTAAACCATGGCGTCGATATCAAGAATGTCTGGAGATATCTCATCGCATATCGAATGTCGTTTATCACGACTGATGTTGCGCCGGCTTCATTTGGTGTAAGCCATGCCATGGACCGGCCTATCTGGAAGTACGTCTCCCCTGTCCCCAAGCCGCAAAGCATTTTTACTCACATGACATAGCTACTCAATAACTCACGGCCCAACACCAGCTGAGCGCCAGCTGATGGACGAATGGATCGCCGATTTGAGGGCATTTGTCAATGACGAGCCTGACTACGAGTATGGTACGGCGGAAGCCACTGAGTACAAGGTCATGCAGCCACAAGGAACGATTGGTATTGAGACTGATGGTCGATGGGATGAGCTATTGCAGGTCATGAATATCTTTTGCGCATGATGATGAATTAGCCAATGGCGATCTGCTTATACAGTGTCAGAAGAATTACCTGCCGAAAGCATACAAGACGGAATAATTTAGTCATTTTACGTGACCTGAGAAAAGTGGCTAGTCTACTTTAATTTGGCATCCTGAATCCGGAAGCACAGTTTTTCTTTCGCTATGAGTGGCAACACGGAAGAGGTGTTTTCCCGGTGGACGATTGGAGAAGGAGTGATGACGGAATTGATTCCTGCGTCATGCCCGACTCAGACATTCATGAGTCGTATGATAGATCTTCAACCTTATTCTTACCAAAATTACATCACAGTGAACTGTACCATTAAGATGACCTCTTCAATTAAAGTTTTACTAGTCACCAAAACCCGGGGTTACCGTCATGACAGTATCCCCAGCACCATCGCCGCATTCAAATCATTACCCATCACAGTCACAGCCACCGAAGATACATCTGAACTTTTGTCGCTGTCTCACTATGATGTTATCGCGCTCGGGCATAACACGGGTGAATATCTGAGTGAAGATGAAGTCGTTTCTTTAGCACAGTTTGTTGAGGGTGGTGGTGGCGTTGTTGGTGTTCATGCTGCGACAAGCGGTATGAAGCTGGAAAGAAGATATACGAATATTCTTGGGGAAGTGTTCAATGGACATCCGGCGCCGGAGTGGATTACCCTGCAGATTGAGAATGAAGGACATTTTATTAATCGTGGTGCTGAACTGCCTACAGCAGACGCCGCGCCAGATTCATCGCCAGCCTGTCCATTCAAAGTAAACTCACTCACGGCAAATCAATTCCCATGGTTTGACGAAGTATACACCTTCAGATCCCATCCCCGTCTCCCAAAACACCGGACAATCCTTCTCTCAATCCACCAAACCACCACCCCCAACGACGATAGAGAGAATTTCCCACTGTCATGGACCCAAACAGTCGGAAACGGCAGAGTATTTTATACAGCACTGGGTCATTTTGATGAAGCGTATCGCAATGCATGGTTTTCGCAAACTCTATTTCGCGGCATTGTCTGGGCTGCCAAGCAAGACGGCAATTAATAATTTCACCTTGGCGGGCTGACGCGCTGAATGGATTCAAGACGCTATTTTCCTGGGCGACGGGAGCTAAGGTCTTGTAGCTTCATAGGGCTATGGCCAAGGTTCAAGCATCAATTACCCCAAGTTAAGCTTGGCTAATGCGGAGGAATAAATAAGTCCAAGCTTGAAATTGAGAAAATGTGTTTTGCAAAAGTATAACTGTAGAGGTAATGTAGTAATGGAATAAGGGTGGTGCTCAATTGGCGTATGCCGCCAACACACCTTGAAGTTCTTTCTCAGTCACCGACACAACACTTCCATGTCGCGGACTCGTAGGCAGATTGTACTCGTCCGAGACCTTCCAGTCTGGATTCGCGATATCGGTCGTCTCAAGAGGAATATACCCTCGTCCAGCAAATTCATCAACAAAAAGGTAAAACTTTTCGCCGTGGACATCGCCGGGGTTGGACTTGAAGATTGATGGTCCTTCCACAACGTCGAGACCTGCCTTTGTACCGATGCAGCTCGTCACGTGCTTCCACTCATCCTGTCCAGCGCGTAAATTCTTGGAGCTCTCTTGAATAATGTCAACACATTCTTTGCCCGAAACACCACCAAAGTCCTTTGTGAAGCGATGATAGGTATCACCATCTTTGAGAACAGTCGTGTCAATCCTGTCGTTGGAACCTTGCCAAACGACGGGTTCGCTGAAGGTGATAAAGTCTTTAGTCGTCGCGTAGATAATCTTGGCGTACGTTTCAACCTCGTGATTAGGATCGTCCTCAGCATACAACCGAGAAGCCCAGTAAACAACATACTCGCCAATGCTTTCGTCCCAGTAAGCCTCGGGAGCCCATGTCATGCCAGCCGTTGGACGGGAGACAAGGGTGTGGCGCTGCTCGGACCAGTGGACCAAGTCAGTGCTCTCCCAGATTTCCAAATATAGACTTCCGAAGCGCAGAGCCTTTTCCCAGCCAATGTCGTTAATCTTGAGGTCTGTGGCAACGAGGAAGAACTTGTCGCCGGAATGGGAACGCATCAAAAAAGGATCCCGAAGACCGCGGGTGCCTTTGGCGGATGTCAGGATTGGTTTGCCGCCGTTGAGCTCGCGCCAAGAGAGGGCGTTGTTCCCGTTGCTCGCGGCGAGGAAAATGCTCTCCCCGTTGTTATCGTCGCCGACAAAGTAGGCAAAGACATAACCTGCAGCAGGAGCAACATCCGTAGAATTGTCACCGTTGTGGGTCGTTATAGGCTTGGCGAGGGAGGTTGGAGCCAACGCCAAGATGCACGTGGTGAGGAATGAAGAGAAATGCATTGTTTTGTTATCTACAGAGTACTCGGTAGGGATAAAGGAATAAGCAAAGGATTAGAGATTGCCGCGTTAATCTCGGGTTTATTCAGCCATTTTTTATATACACACACCGGAGACAGCTCCCCCGAGGCACGATGCTAGCGCCTGACCGCAACCACGGTTGCAGTGAAGCGGCCCAATCGAGGATTGATCAGTTTTTGGTAAGTTAAGCTTAAAAAGAACCTTGGGATGCAGGTATTCCTGAAGAGGAAGGACAGATATCGATCTTGGAACGTGAGAGATTGGAAGTGATGCTAGTCCTTACTGAGTCAGGAACATTTTTTTGACGCGCATGAATCAAATTCATCACGAACTGGTCATGCGTACCAAGAGTATAGTTTCGGCACTCCATTCAGCCAAGACGGATCAAGAGGGAAGAGAAAGGGCCAAGACGGTTGCCTTTTAATCCCTGGCTTATTCGTATCAGGATGGAAGGTCAGTGCTAAACAATTGTTCATAGGGATAATGAAGCAAAAGTAAAAAAAGACCCTGAGATACAAATCTATTACCCCAGATCTCTTGAGAATATCTTTATCTCAAAGTGGTAAAAACATACCCTGCATCTGATTCTGTCGTCACAATAAGGTGATAAGGAGAATGCGGGATTGCGGGAGCTCCAGGTCCGCTTAACAGAACCACCAAAAAAGCGAGGCCTCGTGAAAAAATACAGTGGACTCGTCCAAGCGAACAGTGGTCCATCGTAGCGAGTCCCCCAGGCGCCCCTCCGCCAAGAACAAGAACCACCCACTGGAACCCTCTATAACCACAACGGTAATACGTCGGGCTCGGAGGTAAACACTGGGGAAAGTAAGAAAAAATGAAGATCCCCAAGAAATCAATCCACCGGATTACCCTTTTCGTCATTCCGAATTCCTTCACATTTGGTGACAGGCTCCTCCGTCGTAAAAGCAAAACAAGATCATCGTAGGTTAATTTGCGTTTAATTTTCTGACAACTGGAGACTGGTTGGGTTTGTCATTTGAGGAGTTGGAATGGGGAAAATCGTAACCCCATGGGAAATAAAGCATTGTTAATTTTGAGGGTCTGTTCTGATTTTGTCTGAGATGTGGTTGAGGGCCAAGGTGAATGCATGTTGATGTCTATCACATGAAGATGATGGACACTGTATACTACAATACGTACCGAAAATTTAAAAAATACTAGAGAATTATTCCTTGAATGCAGAATTTTCTAGTGAATTTCCTTTTTGGAAGATACGTTCATTATGATGGCAAATATCGCCATCACCTTGATTCACTTGGTCGACATTCAACCTACCCGATACCTTTTACTGTAATTCAATTGCCACGCTTACCTCCGGATAGTGACAGACGACCAACAGACAACAGACCCACGGCATTCCCCATGCGGGTGCACCTTGTAAAGCTCCGAGATTGCAGCGGATGAGTATGACGTTTTTGATGCGAGATTTTAGTCAAAAATCTTATCCAAACCCTTGAGTTCTGCCTCTTCTCCACTTTACATACTCCACAAAACCTCGTTCACACCTCGGCATTATTCCCCAATTCTTTTATGTTGCTCGGGCGGAGAAGGACAAGAAAATCAATGAGGGGGAGGAAACTTGGAGTAAGAATGGGTATTCTCGGGTTTTAACCGACAAGACTTCAGCTCTTGGTTTTTTCTTGTCCGAATTACTCAACACAGAAAGACGAGTATACTTTATACATGCAATGCAATATGTTGGGTTGCTGACTGCAGATCTTGACGATCACAGATAACACCAACAGATACCAACACAAACGAGTCTGAGGGTATACTGTACTGTAGAAAACGGTTAGACGGTGAAAAGAGGCCAAGGCGTCATTCTCCAACAACATACTCGTACTCTAGTCATTGTCCAGGATAAAGAACCGAGCTATGGGGCTTCTTGATTCAAGGGTCTTGTTCCCTTTTAGGAGATTTTCGAAGATCGCGGAGACTATGACGTAGACACTTGGCGCAAACCCCGGAGAAGACAAAGACAAAAACACTGTTAGATGAGACGTCATTTGCTAAATCTCCAGTTTAAAATTTTTTACACTCTAATTGCCGGGCGTTAGTGAATTATCGTGAGAGCCTAACAGCATCAGTCAGTTTTAGTTAGCACCCCGTCACACTCACACGGGAATACTGTACCTATTATACAGTGTCTTCACTACAGTACGTCATGCGGGTCCCCTGAAACTAGTCTCTTCTTCTCTGCCAAGTGACGTTGAGCCGCCAATAATTGGTTGCACGCATCAAAAACTTTTCTGTCTACGGCGATCGTAAACGTGCGTTCAACTTTATCTAAGGTTATCTGCGTTTTTTTGCGTCAGGGACCCCTTTGCCCCCAGTTCCAAGTTTCTCCGAGTCATTAACCTTGAAATTTTCGCCCGTGGGTGGTCTTATCGGTTCCACTGTGCTGTGACATATGTGTAAGAAACATTGGGTCTGGTCGTGGAGTCTCTACCCACAGGCTTGGACTTGGCGTCATGGTCTGAGTCTCTGTCGTCGAGCTTATAAGAAATGTAAATCTCCCGCTTTGATCTCAAGATTCTCTTACTCTCCAGTCTCAAACAAAGAAACCAGAAAGACAATTTGAATTTTGTTCAATATGGTTCACGTCGACAACGAAGCGGGGATTCCCCATTACTGGGGCAAGACTGGTAAGGGTCTGCAGAGACTCATTACCATCGTCGCTACTACTGACTTTCTTCTTTTCGGTTATGGTAAGTCTCGACCACGTTCTCAGACCCCCAACGTCTGGGGAAACTTAATCTTGAGTCTATGCTGACCGTTTCATCGTGCAGATCAAGGTGTCATGTCCGGTATCATCTCCGCTCCCGCTTTCACAGACGATTTCCCCCAGGTTTTGGATGAGACATACGAAGGTTTCGTCGTCTCCATCTACGCTGTCGGCTGCTTCCTCGGTGCTCTCTTCATCCTCAACTTTGGTGACCGTCTCGGTCGTCGCAACTCCATCTTCCTCGGTGCTATCATCATGATCGTCGGTGTCATTATCCAGATCGCTGCCGTCCCTCCCAGCGGTGGCGCAACAGCCCAGTTTATCATCGGTCGAGCAATCACGGGTATTGGAAACGGTATCAACACTTCCACTATTCCTACCTACCAGGCTGAGTGCTCCGAGTCTCACAACCGTGGTAAGCTCATCTGCATTGAGGGTGGTAACGTCGCCATTGGTACGTTGATCGCCTACTGGATTGACTATGGCTGTACCTATGGTCCCGCCCCCTTCGTCTGGCGATTCCCTATCGCTTTCCAGTGTGTCTTTGCTGGTATCGTTCTGGTTATGATGATGAAGCTGCCCGAGTCTCCTCGTTGGCTCCTCACCCACAACCGTCGCGAAGAAGCCGAGACTATCCTGGCTGGTCTCAACGGTACTCCCCGTGACTCCCCCGAGGTCATTGGCCAGATCGCTACCATTGAGAAGGCCATCGCTGCCACCGGTAACAAGGGCGGCAAGACTCCTTTCTCTGCTCTCTTCACTGGTGGAAAGACCCAGCACTTCCGTCGTCTCATTCTCGGTGCCTCTTCTCAGATGATGCAGCAGCTCTCCGGTTGCAACGCTGTCATCTACTACTTCCCTATTCTCTTCCAGAAGTCCATCGGTGTCGACCACAACATGGCTCTCCTCCTCGGCGGTGTCAACATGATCATCTACTCCATCTTCGCCACTACCTCTTGGTTCGCTGTTGAGCGTGTCGGTCGCCGCAAGCTCTTCCTCATCGGTACCGTCGGCCAGTGCCTCTCCATGGTTTTGACCTTCGGCGCCCTGATCCCCGGTACTGCCGCTGCTGCCAAGGGTGCCGCTGTCGGTCTCTTCACCTACATCGCCTTCTTCGGTGCCACCTGGCTCCCTCTCCCCTGGTTGTACCCCGCCGAGATCAACCCCCTCAAGACCCGAGCGAAGGCCAACGCCACCTCCACCGTCTCCAACTGGCTCTGGAACTTCTTCATTGTCATGATCACACCCGTCATGATTCACGGAACCGGTACTTTCGGATGGGGCACCTACGCCTTCTTCGCTGGCATGAACGCCATCTTCTTCCCCATCATCTACTTCTTCTACCCCGAGACCTCTGGTCGCTCTCTCGAGGAGATTGACCTTATCTTCGCCAAGGGTCACACTGAGAACATGAGCTATGTCAGGGCCGCCAAGGAGCTTCCTCGCATGGCCGACCACGAGGTTGCCGACAAGGCCCGTGAGTATGGCTTCGATAGCAGCGATGAGAAGGCTGAGGCCTCTGAGCGCGAGAACGGTGTTGTTGTCTAAACATGTCAAAACTGGATTTCGACTTTTCGCGCGTGTGTCCAGAATCATCTGGGCTTTTTGCATTACATACCATTATGATGTTATGGATCTTTAGACGCTACACATTAGAGTAGTAGCTATGACTTTTAGATACCACATGACTCCAAGGAGTCTAGCTTGCAAATACACCTCTTTAGAATATCTGACATTGTCTTTCAACATGAATGTGATTGTGACTGTATACTTGACTTGGCTACTGTTACATGACCCGACCTGCTCATTTGACGAGCAACACTTTACCATCTTAACATTACTTCAGTGGAAACCTGACAGTTCATACACCACAGGCCACTTCTTAACAGCTGGTGAATGCTTTGCGCAATTGGATGTTTAACCAGTAATAGTGTGTTGGGTGGTAAGAGTGAATTCGCCATATGAATAAGTCTATCCTGATCTATAAGAAACAACACAGAAACAATACTTCCAAACTCCAACAAACTAACAAGCAGAGCCAAAGTCAATCTATCCAAAGACCTCCAAGATCAAACGCTCCTTAGGTACATTCTTCCTCCAAACATCAACACCTTCCACAGCGGTCAACCCCAATCGTCGTTCCTCACCATAAAGAATAGGACTCAAAACATCCATCACACCATCTGAGACCTTTTTCCCACTACAAACCATCACAACTGCACCCTGCGCCCACTGCCGAGCAAGCATATCTCCATGCTTCTTCACCAAGTCCTGCACGTACTTACACTCTGCACCTGCATCGCGACTGTATGCGCGATGGGCTGAGACGACGCCTGCGCGGGTGTACTCGTCGAGTTGGGCGCGGCAGATATCATCCTTGTTTGCGCCGCGACAGCCAAACAGCAGAGTGCAAGGTGGGGTGCTAGTCTGCTGAGACTTCTGAGAGTCGAGGAAGCGCTTCTGCAGGTACCCAAGGAAGGGAGCAAGACCAGCTCCCACAGCGATCATGATGATAGGAACCTTGGGTTCAGAAACCATCAACATGCGAAGCTCAGGTCTACAAGCACGTGGCTCAACCAGTAAGTGATCACCGCGTCTAAGTTGAGCCATGTAGTTCGTCGCAAGGCCACCTGGTCGATCACCTTCTGCTTCGACGACTGAGAAGAGAAGCATGCCGTGTTCAGCCTTCCACCCAGGTGCTGAAGCGAAGGAATATGTCCGAGGACGCATTTGAGGAAGCATGGAGAGGAAGGTGGATAGTGGGATGTTGATGGATGGGTACTTGAGAAGGATGTCGAGGATTGATAGGCGCTGGTCTTCGATTTGGCTGTAGTCATCGCCAGCGAGACGCTGGATGGAAGTCTTAGTCTCCTCATCGCTGGCAAAATCGGCTAGGCGTTTGAGCGTCGTGCGACTGACAGTCTGTGAAAGTTCAACTAGTGAGCTGAACAGGTTCGAAACGAGGATCGGTCTGTCAGTTGGCAAGAACGTCGGCCGTTGCGAAGAGATCGTCAGAGCAGTATCGCTGTCCACGCCAAAGTAGGACATGGTCTTCTCAACCAACCGAGGTGGGTTCTTCGGCAGAACCAGGACATGATCACCAGGTGTATAAGTCATATCCTTCGGAAGCTTGACAAGAAGGCCATGCTTCCTTGGTACACCGGGATTGGTGAGGAGTGTGTTCTCGACGACTTCAGCACGCTTGAAGTTGCAGCCCACGTCAGTACTGTTGGACTGGATGACAGTCACGTCAAGACCAAGATGAGAGTCGTCAACGGTCGCCACGCCATGACGGCGGGCAAGCTCAGCAAAGAACTTCTGGTTCTCCCAATCATCAAAGTCAGAGTACAACCGACCAGTGCTTGCATCCGTAAGACCAATCTCGACGAGACGCTCAGCACCTGCTTCAGCTAGACACTTATCCAGGACCTTGGGAACTCTATATAGTGTAGAGACCCAATCCTTGTGACCTGTACATCGTTAGTTAAACCCAAGTATTGCTGCTGAGGGACTTACCACATCCAAAAACGGCAAACTGAACACCCTCCAACTCGCCCTTCTTCAACCCCTCAGCCCACTTCATGAACTCCCCTGCATTGTCACTCGGCCGTCCATCATACGATGCCGCAAGAATAACATTCGGACCATCCCGTGACAGGTTCTTGGTCGCCATATCAAGCGGCAGAGGCTTCGAAGGCATGAATCCAGCAGCGACGCAATCAGCTGAAAGCTTCTGCGCAAGCGCTTCACAAGTTCCGGTATTAGACCCATAGAAGATTGAAACGGGTTTCAAGTCCTTTGCATTGATGGGCGCGATGCTCTGTCGGCTGGATAAAGATGGTTGAGAGCTGCTGGTCTTGAAGAGGGAGGTGGGTTTGCGGTCGTTGCGGAGTTTGACATGCATGTTGAAGCCCTCAGGTTTGATGGTGAGGGTTGTTTTGACCTTGAGTTTGTAATTAGGATCAGCCTTTCGAAGATCGAAGTTCTGAAGGATCATAGCGATGACCTAGACATGGAAGTTAGTACTGCCCTCAAGAAATGTTCGAGGGGACTTACCAATTTGGCTTCTTGCCATGCGAATTCCCGACCGATGCAGCCTCGCATTCCGTTCCCAAAAGGCTTCCAAGCATTCTTGGGCAGCGCCTCAAAGTATTCATCTGCCATGCGTTCAGGCTTAAAGTCTTCAGCATCAGGACCCCAAACTGCGGGATCGCGATGGATAAGATGTAAAAAGATGAGCAGAGGCTCGCCAGCAGGAACAGCGTACTTTCCACCGATGATTTCGTCTTTTTCGGGTGTGACGTAGAAGCCTGGGGCTGTGGGCATGAGACGAAGGGTTTCGCGGAGGATCTGGTTGATGTAAGGCATCTTGGCAAGATGATCAACTGTCAAGTTGCCGTCGCCGACGACATCGTCGACTTCTTGTCTCGCCTTGTCAAGAACACGCTGATTCTCGAGCAAGTAGTAGAACACAAAGGACAAAAGCCCCGAAGTTGTCTCGTGCCCGGCAATCAAGAAGGTGATCAAGTTCCCAATGATCAACTCATCACTCATACCCTCACCCGTCTTAGGATCCTTGCCCTGCATCATCATATTCAAAAGGTCCGCGCCTTCAACAGGATGTCTGCGTCTTTCCTCGATGAGGTCTCTGCATGTAGTCTTCATCGATTCCGAGTGTTTGCGGAATGAGTTCAGGGCTTTTATTCTGAAAGCGCCGATAAAGTCAGGAAGCATGGATTGTTTCTCGGCATCGGTGAGGGCGGCGACCATGCTTTCTACGAAAGGATGCATCTTCTCGTTGCTGTAGAAACTGTTGAAGCGGTAGTTCATTGTGCAGAGGGCGATGGTGTCGAGGGTTAGACGGGTGAAGTCGTTGGCTACGTCGATGGTAGCAGAAGGTCCTGACCGAGCCCTGAGAAGTTAGCCTGCATCCGAACTCCTAGTATCATCCAACGTACCATTTCAGACAGAGCTGTTCAGCAACATCTTGCATATCATCAAACATCTCCCTAATCTTCAACGGCCCAAAAAGCGGCATAAGAATACGATGCGCAACACCCCAATCGTGATTATTATGCTGTGCCGTAAAAAGACCATCACCAGCTAGTGGACGAAGCTTATCAACGCCACCGGTGACAAGTTTGTGGAATCGTGTTTCGTCGCATAATTCGTCGGCGAGATCACGGCTGCAAACCATGACCTCCCTTTGGGAGCCGACTGCGAGAGCGAAGATTGGTGCTGGGAAGTTAGTGAGGGTTCGGTAGAGTAGGTAGGAATGGGCGACGAACCGTATTTTTGACCGATGGAGATTAACGATGTGAGAGAGTCGTTGATGTCGAGATCTAAAAGATTGCCCAGTACGGGAAGGCCTGTATTGTTAGTGGTTTGATGTTTTGGTGGTGTTTGATGATCTACCTTTAGGGCCGGGGATTTGACCTCGTTTCTTTGTAGCTTCCTTAATCGCCATAGTGTCGGTGTAGTGCGAATTGAGGTAAGATAAATGGTCTAAAATGCTGTCAAGTTTCAAATGAAGTCGCTGTTATGCTGATGATCGTTGTGATTGTTGTGATGGTGATGATAACCTCAATTGACCAAGAACTTGATCATGTTATAAGTCTACAAATTCCTCAACTGTAGAAATCTAAGCCACGCATCCGCATACTACGTCGGACTCACGGACACTCCGCAAGTAACTCAATTCCCCCAAACTCCGCATGAATCTGCACTGGACATTCCTGAAGGTGAACGCCCGCGGGGTCCGTTAGAGGCGTCCTGTAGGAGCTAGGATCAGGCGCTAAGCATTGCGGTCCGCGGGGACCCATCGGCCACCCGCGGGCGGCCGAGATACATCAATGCATGATCTGTCTACGCAAGATGACAAGTGTTTTATAATCCATTGGTGCGATTGCGATTGCGAGGTCGGGATTTATGCTTGTCGTTGATCCTTTAAGTTCTTGGCTGAGGCTTGGCTTTGGCACTGACGTCGCGCTTAAGTCGCTCTTGGACTGAAGTCATACGAGCTGAATCACAGATACCTCCGCATCAATACCGGGAGTCATTATCGGGAGTTACTGATCTTTCATTTATGGTTATTCGAACAATTTACAGCAAATTCCATCAACGCCATGACTCAAACGCCAGAGAACACCTACCTACTCTCTAGGCTCACAGCCCTCAGCAAGCGAACTCATCTCCTGCTCCTCTCTTCGCCTTCTAAACCTAACCAACCTCCACATCCTATTGCCACCCACGGTACTTCCAGGTCTAGCCCTCCTAACAAGAAACCACTGCGCCGTCATAAGCACCATAGCACTATTCCACACAAACGCCGCAATCATTCCCAACGAAACAGCCCAAGCCGTAGAAATCTGTATATAGCACAGCCCCATGACTGAAAGATCATCGAATCCGTCTGTGAGCGCAAAGCCGGATAGCATGAGAATTACTTGGCAGACAAACATGTCGAAGTAGTGGATGTTTTGTAGCCAGCGTGTGCCGGAGAGTGTGCGTTGGAGGGACCGTGTGGAGAAGAAGCTGAAGAAGTAGAGGATGGAGGCGAAGCCTGCGAAAACTACTGTGATGAGGCCGAGAATCTATTCCTATTAGATGGGCGTCTGTTGAGAGTGTAGGCTTGCTTACCCCATGTTCTGTACTGAAATGGTCTGATGAGCCCATCGCTATTATCCCCGCTACTAACCCAGCGATGACGAGTGGCGTGAAAACAGCGGCTCGTAGGGCTGATTCCCATTTTTGAACGGTATGCTTTGCTACAGGGCGATTGATAAGATCGCAAAGCACTGTCGTCGACTCCATGAGTAGAATGATAGGGTAGACCAAGAAGAATGCAATGATGAGGCTCAAAGCTACAATAATTAGTCAACCACAGCAAACCCGAAAAGGTGTCAACATACCATGAACATAAGATAATGTGATATAAGTATCTTGATCAACACCATTAACAACAAACTCCTTCGTCGCGAAATCCACAGAATATGAATTTCCAGTGCTGTTAAAAAGGTACGGTCCTTGATGAATAATACTGCTATTCCATGACTGTGTCTCTGACATATTTGCGCGAAGCAGCATCAAAAGACCAGCTACACCTGATTGAGGCCAACATGTTTCTCTCGAGTGAAGTTTCGAGACTTCGTGTTTGAGAAAGTCGGCAATGTATTCTTCTCGAGAGACGTTGGCTAGTATGTTGGCGATGTCTGTTAGTGTTGTGGCGCTCATGATGGCGGATATTGGATTCTGATCAGGTTAGGCCGGCCGAGATGAAAGTAAAGTCGTAAGATCAGAAGCGAAGAGAAAGATACGAGTGATATGACATCTAGGATTTCGGATCGCATGGAAAAGAATTACGCTCATCCGCCTTACCGACAGATCAAACAATGCTAGTAAACTCTCTTTTCACAACACAGCCCAGTCCAATCCTTAGCGATGATTACAATTCAGGGTATTAAGCTTCGTTAACCACGTTTCACCAAAATAGAAGCGGCACTTGGACCACACAAGACTACAGGCAAAAGAGGATATTGTATCCTCAACTGCCGAGCTAGGCCCACTTCGGCCGCGCAACTCATCATGCCGCGCATCCGAATCCAGGGACATGGGTTGTGGGCAGAGTGTTCGGGTGGCCGAGCGATACCGAAGGCGTGGCCGCGGGTTAGGCTGAATATGAAACACGTCTACTTTCACGATTGAGGCGTTGAAAGAGGAGGATATAATAACGAGGGTCCTTGGCGATGAGATGAACTGAGTTTGAGTACCAACTATCGGAAATAACAGAATCATGTCGCCAAAGCCGAAGCCCTATCTCCGCCGTCTGGGTTACATGTAAGTTCATAATATTCTGTGTTGATTGATAGTTGTTGACGTGTTTAGTGAGATGTACCAGTCTGGCATGCACAACCTCAACTACTACTGCAGCACGATAACAACATGCCGCTACACCATCCCCCAATCACTCAATCACACGCAACTTGTCAAAGCAATCGACGAAGCTGTAGCTCAATCAATTGTTCAATTCCCCCTCCTCCAAGTCGGTCTCGTAGGCGAAGGTACCAAAAAGCCAGTCTGGGTCGCCCTCGACACAATTGACTTGGCAGACCACATCTTCTGGGACGTCAGACCTGATTCAACGAATTACGATGAGGTGTTTGAAGCGAATTTGAAGTATCAGCTTGACACCAAATTCGAGAATCTCGAGACGAAACCAGGATGGAGACTACTTTTGATGCGCCCACTGACAGGAAATTTTGTGGACGTCATGTTTGTGTGGAATCACTCGAGTATCGATGGTATGGGTTCCAAGATCTTCCATCGCACACTCCTCAGCAATCTTGCCCAGCCAGCAGGAACTTCACTACTCATCCCAGGCTCCAGGATTATGAACACGGAGATTTCGCAGGAGACGTTTCCTCAACCGCAGGAGAAACTGGCCAAGCACAAGGTAACAATGGGGTTCGCCATGTCAGAAATCTGGCACAGTTTTGGCCCCAAAGCTTTTCTGTCGTCGACTGCCAAGGCACGATGGGCACCTATCTCACCAACGCCTTACATCACGCGGAACAAATGCATTGAGGTCGACAAACTTACGCTCAAGAATCTTCTCGGTCTTTGTCGGCAGAATGATACGACGCTCACGGGTCTTCTACACGGTATCATCCTGGCATGCTTGTCAGTCCATCTCTCTGAAGGAAAGGCCAACGCTTTCAACGTCGCGACATCAATGGATCAGCGACGCTTCATGACGGAGGAAAACCGAAGGTCGAAATTCACTTCATTAGATCCATCGAACAGTGTGCAGAATTGCGTGGCGTCTATATACCACAATTTCGGACGAGATATCGTGAGCGACATTCGCGCCGAAGCACGTATCAATAATTGGCCTTCGCAACCGATCCCCAGTCTCGAGCCCTTTATCTGGCGCGCAGCACGAAGTATCCGCGATGACATCGAAGACCGAATCAGTCTCGGCTTGACGAATACTATCGTGGGATTGATGAAGCTTGTTACGGATTGGCAGGAGTACCATAAGACCGCTATCAAAAAGCCAAGGGAGCTATCGTGGGATGTCACGAACCTTGGTGTGATTGATGGAGGCGAGAATGGATGGGGGGTTGAGAAGGCGAGGTTTAGTGTTTGTGCTGATGTTGCTGGTCCGGCGATGATGATCAGTGTTGTTTCGGTCAAGGGTGGTGGTTTAACGGTTGATATTTCATGGCAGGGCTTGGAGGAGTTGGATCATGTTGGGAGTAAGTTGGGAGACGATGTCAATGTTTGGTTGATGAGGCTGGGTGCTTGATATAGAGTGTCCTTTTTAGATTGTTCGCTTTCCCTTTGTCTGATAGATGGATGAGATGTAGACTTAGAATTATAGACTATAGATTGAGAAAATGGTTGACCACAAGGTGAATTTATTTGCGCGATGTGGTGCGAGTTAGAGTATGGAGATATGAGCATGAGAAGACGTAGGAAGAAGTCGGCGAGATAGTTTGAGTTGGCTAGTTACGATCTGTCCGTGATTCAGAACAAGATCCACCTATGAATCACAGTAGATTTACTTCTTTTCTTCTTTCTTCTCTTTTTCTCTTTACCTACACATGCCTTTCCCTTATCCTCCTTCATTTCTCTTTTTCTTTCTTCTACATTCGATTTACCTTTCAGCATTAGAAGAGTTGTCATCTAAGGCTAAGGGTAGTAGAATAAAGTAGCCTAAACGCTTATTTAAGCTAGCATAAGATAACTAAACCCTTTCGTCTTTTATGCTTATGATGATAAATAGGTTTAACACCTTGTGATGTGCTTGACAGCAGGATGGTTGTGGAAGCTTTATTAATTGCCTTTTGTTTTTAGAGTGGACCGCCTAGATTTGCACACAAAGTTATATCCTATAGATCGAGAAGGATAATCTACTTTGGTACAGGGTGTGAGACCGCTGGTTGTAATTCCGATGTTGCTTGGAAAGTGGCTCAGGTGCTCGAAATGCGTTACGTAAATAAAGAGACACAATGTCAATAATTGCGACTTTGGGTAACGTTAGACAAGAAACATCGCTATCACAATAAGTAACCATGAGTATGACTCTTATACCCAGCGAGAAACCACCGACGGCACTCCCAGTTAGATGTCATTAATGTATCTCCATCCAGTCGGCTCAACAACCGGGTAGGTAACAGACATCGGCATCGCTTCCGATCAAGTGACACCTGCTTATCTTATCACGCTTATCAGCTAATCGAACAAATCACATCCCTTCCCAGCTTCATGAAGTGGATACTGCTATCTTCAGTCTAACCTCATTCCAATGTCAAAGTCCGAGCTCGCGGCACTTATCAGTCTTAGCTCTCGCCCGGAATTTATCATTCTTTACGGAATTCCGAACCCTTACCTTCATTCGCTTCCATGCCACGAACAGGGACGCGTGAGCCACGTGTAAGACGCTCCTGTGAGCGCTGCCGGTGGGATCTTCACAAGCACTAATACTGAAGATGGGACTAATAGCATGGCAGCCAGAAAAAGATTAAATGTCCAGCTGAAAAACCTGGTTGTTCACATTGTCGACTCGCCAATGAGATATGCACTTATCTTCCGAGGAATCATGTTAATAACGCCAACAGAAGAGCTTTTGTGAGGAACTTGTAAGTTTTATAAGCGACTAAGGGGAATGGTAGGGATTGACTTGGGATAGCAGACCTCTTAAGGCGCAGCACAATGATATATCGCCGAGTACATCTACAGAGCATGAGCCAGAGTGAGTCACCCAGTCTTCAGAAGATGTCAACATATTAATACTTGTATAGGAGCTTGGCGAGCATAGGTGACAGTCAGGATGTGCACAGCTGGCACAGCCAAGCTGCCTCATCCCATGGCCTTCATCAGCAACTTCCCCCGATAACAGCCATGCTCTCAGAGTCAACATCATGGTAAACCCTCAAATGCTACCCTTCATCCATCCCATTAACCTTCTGCTTAGGTCACCAGCAAACCCAGAACCCCCAGCAGACCTCCTAAGCGACTTCGTACTAGCCTACCGCGAAAAGCTCTACTTCCAACCCCTTCCACTTTTCGACCCGCGCCGTCTCCAATTAAAAATTGGCACACTACCGCATTATCTCCGCTGGAGTTTCCTAGCTCTTACACTCCATTTCACAAGTCATAACTTCTACTATGGACTGGAAGCTAAGGCTATTGAGTATTATACTACGTCTGCAAGGAGTATAGTCGTTGATATGGCGGCCGAGGGACTTGCGCAGTTGGAGGTTATGCAGGCTTTGTGTCTCCTCGCTCTTTGTGATCATATTGGTAAGTCTTGTTCGGGTGGCATTAGGGTGTCAGAAGAACTCGCCGTCGAGAGCATAAGGGACGAAATAATTTGGTCACCTTATGCTGACTCAGGCTAGCCTTTAGACTAAGACTTGGAAGACTTAGAAGACAGTTCTTCTGACACCCCACCTAAAAGTTTGTTGATGCAAAGCTGATCGATTATAGCTGGGAAACCGTCGCGAGCATGGATGATGGTCGGTATGGCTGCGAAACTCGAAGCTCTACGTCTCTCCGATCCCAAAGTGGACTTGAACTCTCGACATTCCGATGATGCCATCTCACGGTGTCACTGGAGTATCGCAATCTTGGAGAGCACGTTTATACCAAACTGCAATACTCTAACCGAAATATCCGGCGCACCAGCGTATCCGAAAAGTGTATCACGACCCACACCACTGCACTCTTCACACGGGATGAAGAGTTACTGCGCCGATCTAACAGACGCATACGAAGGAAACGTCCAAGATGTAGGTATTATAGCAACATGTCTAGGCTACATCTCTGTCTGGGGAAGTATAATCTCTTATCTAAGAGATATCCGCAACGGCGCAAACGAATATCCCTGGCTAGCTACCTCACGACACAGCCAACTCACCGTCAAACTTTACGAACTCGAGAACATCACATCACACAGACATTTAATCCGCAACGCCCCCTTCCCCGACCAACCCTCCGAAGATCTCTCCGAACACCGCGAATACTGGGCACCATGGGTATCATTCCAGATAATGATGCACGCCACCCAAGCAGTCCTCAACAACCCCTTCGTCCAACTCGTCGCACTCCGAAGAGCAGGCCGAAACTTCCAGCCGAGGTCGTTTTTGCAGAGTACGGTTGATCAAGCGCTTTTTCATGCGGAGTGGGTTTCGAGATTGGTGCAGATGTGTGCGGATAGGCAGTTTGAAGTTAATGATCCTCTGATCGGACAGGCTGTTGCTGGATGTGTTTCCATATTGTGGATTTTCCAGTTCGCGAGGGATAGAAAAGTTTCTGAGAAGGCGAAAGAGAATCTGATTACGTGTGAGACGTTCTTGGGTCATTTGGCGCGTAAATGGCCTCATATTGCAGAAAAGGTACGCCTCCCATCTTTTCTAGTATTGCTATACTAACATCTCAGCTCGAAATCCTTCGCACACTCAACGTCAAAGTCGCAAAACAACAAGCCACACCTCAAGAAGACGAATCAACAAGCGCCACCATAAAATTCGAACCAGATATGATGTGGGAACTGCTCGATCCCGCAATGTCAGGTGTCGACTGGGCGAGTCTGTGCAGTTCAGCCAAAAGCAAAAGTTCACACGCAGCTACGATACGCGTCGCGACGAAGTTTGTGCATCCGATTAATAATGAGGTGGAGAGTGCGCCGGTGCAGGATCCTGTGCATAATTTGTTTGATCTGGAGGATGTTTACGGGGAGCCTTTTCTGGATCAGTTCTTTTCGGATAGTTTGTTGGTTAATATCTCGTAGATACTCAGGCTATATTGAAACAGCCATATTGGCTATCGCGGGAAATAGGATAACTCAAAGTGCATGTTTTGGCGGTGTACTGGCATTGTTGTACAAATGAAACATGGAAAACACCGAGACACCAGCTGAAGCCATCACGTTCACGATTCGCCAGAATTGACTTCAGCTTAACAATGGCGCCGCATTAGCGCTGACACGAATCTCTATAAAGATCGCTCATCCTCCTTGAGCCCGAAAATTAATTTCCCATTCGTAACCATGCGTGCTGAACAGACCCTCCTCGCTTTCACATCGCTCTTCGGAGCAGCCACACAGCCCTTTGGATGTGGTGAAGTCAACGTCTTCTACACGTGAGTTGAGGTGGCTTTTGTGCGATTGCGGGACTAATCGTGATTAGTGGATTGCCTGGACGACATCAGTATGTCACGCAGCAGGGCTATGATGCGAAACTTGTTGAGGAACAGATTTTTAATCACACGAGGGAGCTACGTGAGGCTGGGTATAACGTTCGAGGTACTGACAAAGGAAAGTGATTGGTATCGGGGTGCTGACTGCTGTTTAGCTGTCTGGCGAGGTCCAGAGATGCCGCCCAACGAATTCGTCGACCAAATGAAGGGCACTCATTGGCATGCTGCTGGTATTGGCTTTGGCGTGAGAGGATCCCAGATACATGATGTTATCGGACTATTCGAAGGTAAGTTCATCTCACCTCTGCACTGTGAATGGGGTACTGACACACGACAGAGACTCTCGATATCTTCCGCCAAGAAGCGCCTGATGCGAAGTACGTCTTCAATTACAATCCTCTGACATTTCTTTGGTCTGTCAAGCGGTACTTTCCGTTGTCGAGTGATTGTAAAGACCAGCCTGGAAAAGACTTGGTAAGTTCTATCCCCCTTAGAGATAGATCTGGTGCTGATTGTGGGAATCAAGGGCTACATCACGCTGTGCGAGGATGCTTGTAAATGAGTAGAATAACAAATATCGAAAACTCATAATCAATTTATGAAACCACTTGATCTACTTTCACGCCTGAAAAAGAGATATAGAGCAGTCAGACTGTGTTAACATGAACACTCGCCATTTATGTCTGAGTGATAAATATACAATTACAAAAGCAATAGTCTAGCTGAACGAAGACTTTCAGTAAGCGGGATAAAAACATTTGGGAGGGGCAAAGACTAAATCGTAAAAAATAAATCTTTATTCGAGTTATTGTTTACACCTCTTAGATTAATGCCTAGCAATTGTGTCGTGAAGTTTTGGCGCGACTTGTCGCGTTTAGGTATTCATTGAGTTCTCTTTATATTATATAATGGTTGTATAATTGAGATAAATCGTGTTTCTTTGTCGCAATTAAGCTGTGAGTAGGTGGTAGTATGCACCAAACGTGCATGACAGCCATCAATTGACCAGCCGTTGCAACCTTCAAGTTTCGCCAGCCTTTATATCTTTTAAGGGAATGAAATGCCGAGCGGATGATTAATCTATCAAAATAAATCAATAGCTTTAGTCGGAATACGCGGTGAAAATGATGCTGGTGAACAATGTGTCGTGCCAGCACCTCGCGCGAATCTTCGTGGGAACAACCATCCAAAGCCGCCATTGTAAAGCACATTACCCACTAAAGATGTCATGAGATCGACAGAAGATCAGTAATCATGATGCATCTGTCAATCAGCCCTATCGAATGGGGAAATATGCCAGAGTCTTCGAGAAGCACAACCTTTCCGACATCCTACACCAACATCGCATATTCTGTACAACACGAGGTGGACACAGTGTTGAAACATCGCAATGCAGGCATAAACTCGCATGCCACAGAAAACATTGCATGTCGTGGAAATAAGCAAGTAACACGCCTCACCACGTGTCACAGGCCTCCCGTCCCTCCCTCCCTTACCGCGCTAACAACTACCCGTACGGCAGTCCCTAGCGTACCAGATTGTCATTTTCAGGGGACACATGCAACCGGGTACATGGGAATGTGTCAAGAAGGGAGAGGGTGTACTGCACGGGGTGCAGGTGACAAGTGATAGATTACCCCTGGGTTAGCATGAGATCTGGGGGAAAACGGTGAGGGGGGCAACAGACACATGACATGGATTGGGGAGGCTGCAGAGCATTCGACGTTTTGGGACAACAGCCTAAATCTGGGGGCGCGCGGCGGAAAGCGGTGGTCTGTGTGAGAAATCTCACGATAGGGATACCACTCTGGCGTGTATATACACCGGTTGGGCTTATCAGATATGGTGGGGTGGGATATCCCTGCTGCGAGTTTGGGGAAGTACCGACGAGTGTACGGCAGTATTAAAAAGGATCAATTGGATTGATATACGGCTATTCGAACAATATTCTGTTTTTGTTAGGGGTGTTGTTGTGAATAGTGTCGTTGTTTATGGTTTGGAGTTCTTATGCGGTGACGTACGGCATCACGGGTGGTTTGAGAAATGATCGACATGAGACATTGACCTTGGAGAAATTATGTTGGCCGAATGGTATCTTTTTCAGAAACTTATTTCTAATGACTATCCCTTGAACGCCTTTCCGGTACTGACATTAACCTTTGTCCAGACTGATCCAGTAGACATGTACCAAGCAAACTGTACAGGCCAATAGACATGCATCATCCATAACCAAGGCATCGGGTCCCAAGCCTCAAACGTTCCATCCTTCCAATAGATCAAATGTTGCGCAAAAGCATGGATAGACTTGGACACCTGTGAGAATCCCATGGTACCCTTGAAGAGGGTGAGGTAGAAAGGATACAACACAAGCTCGACGAGATCTTGACTGACCCAGTAGTAATTCTGGGGATTGTTAGGATACAGAGGGGGTTTAGTCAACGGTATATGCTCAGAAGATGGTGAAAGAATAGAAAGATACTCGTCGACGATCTCGGGCGTATTGTTGAACAAGACCGTCGCGGTATGGACTCGAGGGTTACACTCAATAGGATATATCGTGACATCCTTCTCAGCACCGGACTTTGCAGCATCTTCATCCTCTTTATTAATCAAGAAGTCAAAGCTCATATGTCCAGTAAAGTTGTCGCCACCCTCCTTCGCCTGCTTTAGCGTAAAGTCAAGCATCGCTTTGCTAAGCGGCGAATCAGCAGGGAGAGCAGAGTAGTGTATCAAAACATCTGCTGAACGACATGCGACAAACGCGCACACGCGACCGCGAATGACGAGTGCGTGCGTGCAGAATTCTGGACCGGTGATGTATTCTTGGATGATGAAGGAGCATTTGGCTGCCTTGAAAGGAATGGTGTCAATGCGCGCGAGTGTAGCGTCTTCGGAGTTGAGAGGGAGTAATGGCATGGTGAAGCGAGCGACGTCGTCTACACCGACAGGTTTGACAAGGTATTGTCTCGCACCAGGCTTCAACTCCAAGCCGCCATTGCGACAGAGGAAATTAATAACATCTTCCCTGTCCTCAACAGCCTCGGTGAGAGGAACAGTGAGACCTAGCGACTTTGTATGCTCGATGAACGCATCCTTCTCATGCAAACGTCTAATATCCTCGACACCAAACTGTATAGCCCTTGCGTTCGTGCGCGCCTCAACGATTTCTCTCACAGCAGCGTCTTCAATCGCGGCATTAACGTCCGAAACCGAGACCCAAAGATCAACGTCCTCGTGGTGAATGATCTCTGTAATTCGGTTGAGGTAAGGATCATTCATGCTCGTCTTTGAAGGGTCTGACGGAGGAGGCAATTGGTAGTAGGCGTCGATTGCACGGGATACGCGACCGGGAGAAAGGGCGTAGCAGTCCGCGCCTATGACGCGATGGCCGCGACGGTGGAACATGCGTGCGAGGGAGAGGCCCTTTGCCATGTTGACGCCCGTGACGAGGATGGTCGTCTTGTCAAGATTATCCTGATCATTTTGGCTAGCATTCGAAGGTGTAGACTTGGACGTGAAGCGATCCCAGAGAAAGAGCACCAAGGCAAAGAGTGCGTTTGTCGGGAGAAAGACGAAGCTGAGGATGAAGAGCGATAAATTCTTGGCGAATTGCATCACCCGGGACGTCTCCGGATTCGCCATTCTTGATGGTTAAAACTCTAGAGATGGAAAGGTAAATGGTATATAGACGATCAATTGAAGCTTCATTCAACAAAGTATCAGAATAGCTGAGCTGTCTGAAGCTCCAAGCTCTGCTGTTGCTGAGCTATGGAGGGGGGAATGGAAGACGTCATGACTCTGCGGGTTCATGTTTCACAAGACGCCGACTTTCTCGGCGGAGCAGTGGAGTCTTTCACGGAGCAACGCACTCCGGCGTCTCTCCGCCGTACTGTACCCTCATTCACTGTCTCACTTTCGGGGCTTCTAATTCCTTTTCAAGTTAAGGATGTTTTTTAGTTTCATTTCGTTAGGAATATAAGCTCCGCGCTCGATCCAAAAGCGGGTTTACGAGTATTATTTCACAATCGCTATTCTCTTTCCCATGTCTTGTGCATGCGAGTCCACACCGGTAAAGCACATCGAGCTTCTCTTTTCAATGTTCTCTGCATTGTAGGCGTATTTTCACCAATTGTGTGCCTACATGATTTTCTTGGGTGTGGTTGCACATGTTATTCCTGCATCGCCACCATGTGTGTGCCTCCTCTCTGCTGTACTGTGTGCACCCAGGATACAGTACCGACTGAATGGGTCGAGGCCCTTTGCAACCCTAGGGTAACCTTAGGATATTATCAGCCCATGATTAAAAGAGAAAAGTCCCCTCTTCTTTATGTGTTTGTTTATTGTTGCATTTTCACCGGTTGACGAGGTTCTTCCTCCTTCATGTCGTGCTTACTTCTATGACGTATCGATAGCGCGGGGGATCATAAGTGGATGTATACTTGAGACGCATGAGACCGAAAAGAAGAAGAAATGAGAGAATAAAAGACATAAATTGAGGGTGTTTGTTTAACAGTCTTGTTGTGTTGGTTGTACAAGGTCCCTTGATCCTCTGATAAGATAGACAACATCGGAGATTCAGTGTAACATTCCCATTCCCATTTCCCTTCCCCTCTTTTCCTACAATTTGCCGATCTCACTTCAGGGTCTAGAATCATGGTCTTTTTTTTTAATTCCTGCCCTTGTTTAGTTCTCACGTTCTCTCACTCTCTAGTTCGAGACAACGTGGGGTTAGTGGAACGATGAATGACGCGCACATGCGAGATGCTAGTGTCTAAGTGTAATTGAAGCTCCTTGACCCGTCTTTACGAGAATACAGTACAAGGATACTCCGCTTTATGTGTCCTTTCTCACTAGGAAAAACAGATTCAGGCACAATCGCCCCACGCTCGGGATCTTCCCCCTCCCGGACTAAAAAAGATACTTCAAGCTAAGATCTTATGAGATTTCGATACCCGAACAGAGTCTACCCACGCCCCCACCCCCCTCCCACACACGCTTAAGCCTCTTCAGGGATCAACGTGTTGGTCTCAACGACTTTTTTCACGTAACGCGGTACCTACCCTCCGCGTAATACGTCCCCTCTATTCCTCAGTATATGACACTTCGAGACGAGACATTTGAGCGAATCAGGCTAGGATATGGCATGCCGTGCTCTCACTCCTCCCCAAAGGGTCCAGCCACTACCTTTGTCCAGCCACTCATTCTCTCCGAACAGTTCTCCAATGGTATTCCGCTAGACGACTTGAGCCCCATCATAGCAACACCATCATGACACCAACATTTTGTTCTTGCATTTCTGCTGTATTACCCTTGTTCATTCATTGTTTTGCGCATGGTATTTTGTCAGACCGGGCGTGTAGAGAGAAAGAAACGCACTGCATCTTGCAACCCCCATTTCTTAGTACTCGCTACCTAGTCCATCACCTCATTCTGGCCTCAAAAAGGATCCTGCGATATTATCCATGACCAATGAGACTCTCGTCATGTCTTTGTACATCCACTTCAACCCATTCCTCCCTCCGAGAACAGGTAACTTGACTTGATCTGGTAGAGACCCTGGCTTGAAGCTTCTTTCCGCTGTCGGCAGTTGGATATTCACGCTCTACAACGCAAACCCCTCGTCCGGACCCTCTTCGAGTGAGGGGTTATGTCGAGATACCATAAAAAGCTGCTTATCCCGAGCCTTTCACAGTTCATCTCTACAGTTCAACCTGCACAACATCTCTACACCCTACCACCTTTCTCCCCTTTTCCCTCACATTGTGTTACCATTCCCTTCGCCCACCATGTCTGATATGACCGCTACCGTCGAGCCCACCTCCAAGGGTTTCGCTGTTTGTGGTTATGAGAAGATCGAGTATGACTTTGAGTTTCTCGATGGCGTCTTCAACCCCGCCAACCCCCAGCTGTACCAGCTCTACTCCCCCTGGGGACGATGCTTGGCTGTCATGGACCTCAACATCTTCAACCTCTACGGTGATCAGATGCAGAAGTACTTTGACCACTATGGCATCCCTCTTACCATCCACAAGACCATGATTGGTGAAAAGGCCAAGTCCATGGACACTCTTCTTTCTATTGTCGACTCCATGACCGACTTTGGTATCTACCGCAAGGAGCCTGTCCTTGTTGTCGGTGGTGGTCTCGTCACTGACGTTGCTGGCTTTGCCTGTGCTGCTTACCGCCGCAACACAAACTACATCCGCATCCCCACCACAGTCATTGGTCTCATTGACGCTTCCGTCTCTATCAAGGTCGCCGTTAACTACGGTCGCTACAAGAACCGTCTCGGAGCCTACCACGCTCCCGCTCACACATTCCTTGACTTCACATTCCTCCGCAGTCTGCCCGTTGCTCAGATCCGAAATGGATTTGCTGAGTTGATCAAGATCTCTACTTGTGCCCACAAGGACACCTATGATCTTCTTGAGAAGTACTGCGAGCAGCTCATTGACACTGGGTTCGGTCGATCTGACAATGCTTCTCCTGAGATTAAGGAGGTCGCTGATAAGATCTGCCGTGCTGGTATCCACGAGATGCTTAAGCTTGAGACACCCAACCTTCACGAGATCATGCTCGACCGTGTTATTGCCTACGGTCACACCTGGTCTCCTCTCCACGAGCTTGTTCCCGAGACCCCTCTCCGCCACGGCCATGCTATCTCCATCGACATGGCCTACTCTGCCACTCTCGCCCACATCCGCGGTCTTCTTTCCGCCGAGGAGCACAAGCGTCTCCTAAACCTCTTCTCCCGCGCTGGTCTCTCCATGGACCACCCTGATTTCGATGGTCCTCTTCTCGAGAAGGCCACCGCCGCTATCCTCAAGACCCGTGATGGCAAGCTCCGCGCTGCCGTCCCCATCAACCCCATGGGTGACTGTGTCTTCCTCAACGACGTCAGCCACGACGAGATGGTCGCTGCTCTCGAGGAGCACAAGAAGATCATGAAGTCCTACCCCCGCGAGGGTGCTGGTCTCGAGGCTTTCGTCGACTCCAGCGACACTGGCTACACCGTCAACGGTGCCCCGGTTGAGAACGGCAAGGCCAACGCCGACCAGATCCCCATGAACGGTGTCGAGAACGCCAAGCTCCACGCTTCTGGTCCTGAGGGCGTTGACGGTCTTCAGGCCGACTCCAGCAGCGACGATGACTACGTCCTGGGTAACTCCAAGACCAACGGTCACCAGGACAAGGGTATCCTGTCCGACCTCAAGGAGAAGGCCAACGGAATCACCACCCAGATTTCCAAGGCTGTCACCGTTGAGAGCCAATAAGTGCATTAAAACATGGAGGTTTTTGGTATTATGAGTATACGAATATTTGGGCATACTTAACCACAAAATATTTGGGCAAACATGTTGAGGTCAGGGTTCTTTAACATCCTGGTCTCTTTTTAGCAAAATGATACCGGGTCTGAGAACGAGATGATAAATCACTCAGCATCCACGGTTTTACTTTCAATTCAATATACAATCAAGGATTATTATCCATCTTGTGTTCCTTTTGCATTGTGACTGTTACTTGTCTGTAATTTAATATGAGTCTGCTGTCACTACGTGAACAATAAGTGCTTGGACAGATTATCATCTTCGAGGTAATGAAGGAATTCATTCACCTGACTTTTGCAACTAAGGGTGTATTGTTTCTGAAGAAAAGTCTACCTGCAACTCGTTCGACAACAACTGAGGGTGGTCCAAGCATTGGCGTCGATGGTCAAAACTGGAATACCAAGACCAGGAAACAGGATTCTCTTGGTCTGATGATTACTTGTGGGTTGGCCAAATCTCCTGATTTAATCTTTATTCATTTCACACCGGACTTCTATAATGCATCGCATTTTATTCCGCAGGGAAAACATTCTACCGACGTAGTCCGTATTGCATAATGTCGCTTATAATCTATTCTTAAATTAGGCTATTTCCCTCGTATTCAATTACAAGCGCGAACCCTCACTCACCGTTTAGCGATTGACTGCCTTTGAGTATTCAGTACCTCGAATTAGTCATTGTCTTTTTTTTCTTGTCAAAGTGTTTTCCTTTCAAAGAGTGCATGGTCAAGGTTCAAGATCTCCTACATGGATAGTCTCATCAGTGGATCCCTCCCGCTAAAGGGTCCATGGCTTGGACCAACATTAGATCCAAACCATAAACAATTACATGCATATAAAACACAATTACATCGTATTTCGTTTCATAAATTGCCAATATTCTGTTCGGTTCACCTGCGCTAGACCTCACACCCCTGTTCGCAGGATCTCGTCTATGCTCGCTAAATGAGTCAGCAAATCCATACAAACAAGCGGTAAGGCCTCCAACCATTCTTGTCTCTGCAAAATTCATCCAACCCCTTTGTGTTTTCTGGTCTCAGAGATCTCTATCCGCAGCCATGACTGACTCCCCATCCTATGATGTATGTAATTCTCCCAAACTGAAGTGATGATGCTAATAGATGCCGTGACAGTATCGTTGGAAAGGTTAATTCTCTTCTACCAAAGGTGTTTTCTTGTGCTAAATGTCATGCAGTTGTCCTTCTGGGCGACACAGAAGTAGGCAAAACCAATATGGTTAGCCAATTCACACAAGGCCAATTCGATGAAAACGTCAAACGAACCCTAGGCGTCAAGCCTACTCTTAAAATGACCCAAGTGGGCTCTAGCACCGTCAAGGTAGCTGTCTGGGACACCGCAGGTCAAGAACGTTACCGTGCACCCGTAAACTACTACTACGATGCCGTCGCTGTGGTGGTCGTCTACGATATTACTAGTCGCAAGAGCTTTGAGGATGCGTCTAAGTGGCTCGAAGAAGCCCGCGGTAATGCGGATCCTGGGGTGGTTATTATGCTGGTGGGCAATAAGAGCGACTTGGGCAATTTGAGGGTGGTTGAGACTAAGAGGGCTGTGAGGACTGAGGAGGGTGCTTTGTTTGCTCGTGAGTTTATCTTTGCGGTTGATCTGATGGTTGAAGCTTACTTGGTGCAGGCAAAGAAAAGATTCTTTTTGCTGAGATATCGGCCAAGTATACGAGCCAAGTTGAGGGCGCTTTCCAAACTCTACTGAACAGTACGTCTCTCATTCCCTTTCTTTGACATGAATGACTCACGAACTAACTTTGTAGGTCTCCACAAGAAGTATGCCGTGGCTTCTTAAGGCTGGAATATTTTAGAGTTCGGTCGCAGGACACAGTTTCATGTTGTATTTATTTTCGGGTGGCTTGGAAGTACGGCCACGGAGGAACGCGTCTTTTTGCCAGCTATTGGCCGTTTTAATACATTCCATTTGATCTTTAACTCTATCAGCCGCTGATCGGGATCATCTTTGCCGACGGAAACATCGCGTGGTCTGACTTCGGCGACTTTCTCATTCGTTAGCGCGCATATTGACTGGCAACCGCGCGGATAGGACGAATGTTGCGCCGAGTAGTACCATTTGAACATATCTCCATTTACGTTAATTCCGATACTAAAAGTATAAATGGCAAGGGCGCCCTTCTTGAACTTTCCTTTGTCAATCTTCTGCATCCTCAAAACCTTACAATCTTTTATCAACTCACCATGTCAGGCCTCCACTACACCCCGATTATCCTCAAAGCCGCCTCAGTCTTCTTCATCTACGCCGGCGCCGAACATGTAGTCCGCGGCATAAACAAATACCTCTCCATCGAAGAACAAGAGAAACTCCCCTCGCAAACCGTCGCGTTCATGGATTCACAATACCGCTTCCTGGGCGGGATATTCGTAGGCTTTGGCATAGCGGTAACTTGGACGGTGTCTAATATCCCCGCCTACTGGATACCGCTCAAGATCCTTCTGGGTGCTATGATGCTGGGTGGTGTTGGGCGAGCTGTGTCTGCTGCTGTGTATGGATGGAAGCCCACGTGGACGAGGCAGGCTACCATTAATGAGCTTATCATTCCGCCTGCACTTTATTGGTTTGGGATTCGAAAGCATATCTGATTTGCTTTCGGGCAGGGCTAGGTTGGATAACCTTATACTTTCAATTGTACAGTTTGAAGCATTGTGAGAGGTGCAGGGATTTACACTTCCATTGAAACGAATTTATACTTTACATTTCGTTATAAGCTTCATAGGATGCAAATATCTCAATCTATTTAAACACCCATCCCTCAAGCATCTGGTAGTTTTTTCTGCATTATTGTTCCATCCCAACATCTTCACTATCGACTCCAACCGCAATACCGCAACAACCATGAGTCAAGACGAAGTTGTCATCACCGCGTTACATCGCGATCTCAGATGTAAATATGAAAAGCATTTCCAAACAATCGAAAAAGTCTGGTCACTCGCCAATCAAGCCAAGCGGCAACAGCTCTTCCAAGGATGCACCCATCCCTTGTACGAACCAGAACAAGATTGGAACGTCGCCGATATCACAGAGGATAAGGATCTCTTTCTCCGCATGCTAACATGGCGGGCCACATCAACACTGGAAAACCAGTTCCACTGGGGTTTGCATTGGGCACGAGGCGGTGACATAGAAGCCGCCGACCAGGAGCAATTGGAGCAATGGATGAAGTGCCCAAGCTATCATGAAGGAACTTATACTTACATACAGGACGACTTCTACGGAGAGACATTTGATGTCGAAGCCAAGCTTATGGACGATTGTACTCGCACGGGCTACAGCCCCAAGCTGACTGGGTTGATGAGACGATGGAACCTCATGCCGTATCGCCTTGTGAGTGTTGTTCTTCGGAGACAAGTCAACATTCTGTACTGTCTGAACGCTTTGGTCGATAAGGTCCTCGATACTGAGAAAGCTCAATGTCTGGAGAAAAGCGCCCGGTATGCTGAGGAGGACCGAACGCCGACATTGGACGGTCTGATAGCCTCTGCCGAAGGGTACAAGACACATTACCAAACATGCTTGTACCGTTTTTACATCGACACCAGATTCCTCTCCCAGTGCGTCCGTGATCAACTCGATAGTCGACCCGACCGCACCTGCCACCTCAGGAGGTCGGATCAGCAATATCTCGCCGGTCCCATCGGACGCGATATCTTCGACGCCACCTACACCAAGGTTCGCAGTCTCGCATTCTGGCGATCAGTGCGTGAACTGCTCGCTCTTTACTCTACCGGCGGCAACTGAAGGTTCCTACAAGAGATTCACCAATTGTGCGTACATCAAAACGAAATCGCGAAGCAGAACGTCATGCGACATATTGCTATGGGCATTGCGAAAAGGCGCCTCCGCTATCGTGCCTACCATGAGAAGTTTCTCTACACCTACAAAGGAGAGTGGATATTGAAGGACCTTCACATCCATTACCTCCTCGACCTTGTCACTCGTGTGTGGGGCCCAGATATGACGATTTGCCAACTGAGGAAGTTGGATGAGTTCTACAAACAGAAGCCTGACGAACACTCAAGGCTTTCAGAAAGGGAATCTGAAGCTCTGCATGAACTATGCACCGTCCTTGCATTCTTCCAAGACGTCAGGAAAGTCTTTCCTCGGGCGAGAGACTTCAGCGACAAAAAGATGGAGGACATCCTTCTCTTCGGACTAGGTCTGAATTTGCTCGATCGCGACGTCGAACGACTTCGACGAAGCCGTTTCCTATACATCTGCGACATCAACATCAACGATCTCGAAGATCCATTTACAGCAAAACATGCGATTGATGAGCTAAGAGTTTACGTCAAACGACGCCTTGGCACGGGCCTTGGTAATCTTTACAGGGACCAGGTATTTGACATGCTCGATGCTGTGCAAACTCCTGAACTGATACGATTTCCTGATCTCTTGGAGCCGGATTTTGGTAAGAGGTTGGCAAATAGGAGGGTTAGGGAGGCGAGACGTTTGCTTTTGCCTTGTAATGAGACTGTCGTTGAGCCTTATTCTGCTGCTACGGGAAGACTAGGGAATGTGGGCGGTGGAAGAATTGTACGCTCGGAGATTGCTGCAACTCTGCTAGAATTGTTCCACAAGGACTCGACCAATGTCTGCAGAGACATGGATCAGATGTATTTCTAGAACCTGACAGGACTTGGTATGTATCAGGATGTGTTTTTGGGTTATGAAGTTTGGTATTCTTATTACAGATATTGTGTTAGTTATGAGATAGTCTTGTCCCTTGTTCTGAAGATTGACCAAACCGAGGATACCAAATCCGTGAAGGTCACCTATACTAAAATAAACATGTTCTATTTCCCATCTCTTGGAAGTGTCTTCCTTATCATTAGCTTCCCGGTGATCAGCGCCTTGCATATGCTAAATTCTGGGACATCAAGCAAGCTAAATTTGACGGCCACAGTATCAGGCCCCAGCAGTTACGACCCCATTTATAAGAGTCCGTGAAATATAAAAGGCTGTTACCGATTGCTTCTCCATTGTCGATTTCGAACCCTTCGCTTATGAGGTCATGGTTACGATGATCCTGGCATATGTTGTGGTCTTTTATGGAGCTCTGACGATGCCATGCTATGATATCATAAGCAATTCCCCATGGATAAAACGACGGCAAACCTCGACTCAATCTCATCCTCAGTATCTTCAACAACTATCTTAAATCCGACAAAAATCCACACTACCTACCAAATACCACATACAAAATGTCCCACCTCCCCACCAAAGACGATATCAAGGCCCAAGCCGTCGACGGCCGCCCAATCACCCAAACCGAAGCCGCAGCTCTCGCCTCCGAGGAATCCAGCCTAACAGGCGGTGGTCCTATCAAGGGTGGCGCTGCAGCTACTGCGCAGAGCTTGCATGATAAGCAAATGAACTTTTTGGAAAAGGCTGGCGATGTTGTGAGGAAGGCGCCTACTGAGGTTACCAAGGAGGATGCTGCTGAGGTGCAAAAGGCTGAGGTAAGCTCTTGTTAACGGTGCACTGTATTGGGACATGTTACTGACGTTTGGCAGGCTCGCGCAAAGGGTGGTCCTCCTGGAAAGGGCTCTACTGCTGCTGATGTGCAGTCTGTTGCGGATCAAAATGCTCAGGCTTAAATAATAAATAATGACTTAATGATAATTGATTACCTTCAAGAATATGCAGAATATTGTACCTTTGTGATGCCTTGACTTGGTAAATAGCTGAACGCTGTGCTTTACGAGTGCCAAGTTCGTCGAGAATGCACATCCTGGGCTGAAGCCCAGCCTGATAAGTGACAAAGATACAAACAGCAAAAAGGAAAGTTGTGGATACTAATAATATGTCTGCTTGCGCTGCATGATCTGAGCCTCGCGCCAATTAAGAGAAGCAAAGAAGTGGCAGTGCTTACTTGCCTTACCATTGGGGGCCAAAAATAAAGGTCAGCAGCCTCAGCGCGTAGCATCAAAATCAGGCTCTCGATTACAAAAAGGAACATACCCCAACTTCTCGGTCGCATCTTTGATTCCTCTCTTGTTTAGTATTCAAAATGCCCGAACGAAAATTTCGGTTGGTCCACGATTATAACATCACTCGAAATTATCACGGCACTCACATTCCGAAGCAATGGCAAGCTTGGGAAACAGCGCATTTCTTCCGCATATGGACCATAACTACACAGCCAGAGGTGGGCGCACGTCTCATTTCCTATGGCTGTAACAATGGCGATCCGACTGCGCTAAATTGCAATCAAACTTGCGCAAACGCTACGCTTATCTATAGTTCGCCCGAGAACCTGTGGAATTGTATGACCCTCGCAACAATGGCCATGCTAACAGTTCCGGGAAACGACACCATCGACCGGGATAACGAAAAAAGAATGGATGACATTTTCCACTTCGGGACCATGGAGGATGTTGATAAACTCGGCATTTTTTGGAAAATTCGAAGATGTGCTTGGGCGTCGTGTGCGGATTCAACATACGGCCATTGTACCCCGAGTCTGGGACCTTTTAAATGTGAACAGGTTACACCCTGGAATATTGAGGAATTTGGGCGGGTTATGTCTAGACCTTATTGTGAGGCTGCTAATGCTGGCATCGACTTGGATATCGCTGGCCAAGGAGTAAGTACCCATATAAACATGGAATTATGTTCTAACCTTGCTTCTAGATTGTCACCGCTTATATCATACAGCTTGTGCTTGTACTCTTTCTCGGTCTCTGCTTCAAGCTGACGACATCTTGGATCCGTACGTTTGGTCGAATGGCAGGCGCTTTTCGGCAAGGTTCATCCCTACGCGAGAGATGCCACCAGGTACAGGTCAGACTATCGCGGACTCGCTTCGCCAACGCTTCATCTTCGGCAATGAGGGACTTCCAAGAATCTCAGGCCCTTTTCGCTGCAACAATCTCCATCACGGCCATCATCACCTTTGATGGCAGTAACAAAGCCGGCATGGCAAACATGCTAAGTCTCTTCTCGTGGATGTTCAATCATCGCATCCTGCAAGGCCTCATCACAGCAGGCATGTATCCCGTTCTCTTGGCACAGTTACTCTGCCAGCGGAACCTCTACACACTTTTCTTCGTCATCCTCTCATGGATATTCATGGCCGTTATTACCGAGTTCCAGGATTTCAATACCAAAGCTTTTGAAAAGCATTTGAAGCAAGTCTCAACGGTGCGATCCTGTGGAAACATGCCTGGGCCAATGAGCTTTTGTCAGGGTATCAAAGAAAAGGAGAACTATGAGTTCTTTCCGATTACCCTGGCGTGTCGATACGTTGTACATGTTATTGTATCATGTCTTATCATCGACTATGTGGCGTCCTTTGTCAAGAAACACCTTTTGGGAGATCAGGCCAAGTACAAGCAGCTGGGTAGAACTGCACCGCCATTCCTTTCCTCTTGGGAGACCAAAGGTGCCAAGCGAGGCTTGGGGATCTTCTGGGTGTTGGTTGGTGCTCTAACTACAAGTATGATCTTTGTCAGTTTGATAGAGCTGCTGGAGTTGCTCAATATGCATTCGGCTGACGGAGGAGTCTCGACATGGGCCTTTGGTCAGCTTGTTGCTGTTGCCATCTGGTTTCCTGTTGCGATCAAGTTTCTAGCTTTGAATATCGGTAAGTGCAAATTCTGAGTCCAACTATTTTGTCAATCACTAATCTGTGCAGTTGGACCGAGAAAGGAAGTCGAGCGATCGAGCGATCAGATAGATGGAGCGCAGGTGGAACTGGTCGATCATTCGTACAGGAAGATCAGACCCTGATATGCCTATTAAAATGTTGTTTTCTTGAAGTAACGCTCATTATGTGTATCTAAGAACTGTTCCAATCAACCAAAGCATCGTCTCCAAGCTTCTCCTTGATAAGACTTGTGCTCAGCTCCCAAAGATTGTTCGCCAACTCAGGGTTCGAAGCTTGCGTCGTCTCATCACCCTCCTTATCAGGATCGACGAAGTAGTATCCATTCAAGTCCTCTTCCTCAATTCTTGAAGACGTCAACGCCCAGAGAGCACTGTAAGAACCCTGCTCGACATCGCGACCGATGGCCAGCATGGCCCAGGAAAGAAGCTTGCCTGTAAGACCTGGATAGGCATCCTTCCACTGCTGTTGCATGGCCGTGTTGACCTGATTCGTGTCAGTATTTGCTCAGTGGTGATTCTGGGGGTGACTTACAGCTCCCGGATGAACGGACAGAGCATAGACCTTATCCTTATTCTCAGGAATAACCTTGCCCGCAAGCCCATATTTGGCAAACAATATCATAGCCAACTTGGTCCTGTTATATAATGCTGTCGAGTCCAAATCCGGATCATTAATCTCCTCCTTGTTCTTAAATTGCACATTCGACAACTGCGCAAGGCGATGCATCTCACTCGCCTCAAACACGACCCTTGGGGGCGAAACACCCTCCATATTGCCCGTCTTTCTCAGAAGCGGCCAAAGCTGATTGCACACATAAAAGTGTCCCAGGAAATTAACACCGAAATGCCGGTCGATACCGTCTGAATCCAAGCCGAACTGGTTCGTGTTGATGCCCGCGGAAAGGACCAGATAGTCAAGCCGATCAAGGGATTCTCGGAAGCCGCCAAAGACTTGACGGACTTGAGCGAGGTTTCCTAAATCACATTCCTTCCATTCAATATTTGCATCCGGGGTTTCATTCTTGACGGCGTCAATGGCGGCTGTGCCTTGTTCTTCTTTTCTGTTGACCATTATGACTTTGCACCCAGCGTGAGCGAGGGCACGGCTGACTTCATAGCCGATGCCTAAGGCGCCGCCCGTTACGATTGCGACGCGGCCTTCAAGGTTTTCGGGTTTGATGACCTGAGGGCCAATGCCAGTTGTTTTCTGGAGGACTGACTGCATTTTGATGGTATCACGGTTATGGTAAAAGCTGATTTGGGTATATGTAATTCAAAGAGGCGGGATAAACGTATAGAAGTCTTGGGCCTTGGGGTCTGCCCAAATAGTTGTCTGACTATATATTCCTCATCTCGCATGCTTATTGTTGAATCATGGTGACGTTCACGAAATTGGATTGCGAAGCGAGAGTTGCGACTGATGACATCATCATTTCCTCAATAAAATGTCGCCTTTATTACACAATATATGCGTGACTATCCATTTAGAACGCATCTCTATAGATAAAGAGACATCCCTTACGGCTTGGTGAGGCAAAACAACACTTTACTTGCCAACAGACAAATCTTGGTGGCGAAAACACTACATAGTTCCCGTCTTTCTCAAAAGCTTAGACTATAGCGTACATAAAATTGAATGGCCGCCAATAACACTCTAGTCAAAGACAAAATTCAAGCATACTATCGTTAAGCCCCAATTCTCGAGCCAAGTTCACCGCTTTGAGCTGAGTCGCTATTGAGTATGTGTTGTAGTCTACCCCGTACTGGCTCGTGCTATTTCTTTTACAGTCAGAGCTTATCTTATCAAAGTACACAAGTACAAACTCTCAGCCGGTCCGACTTGTGATTGGCAGCATGCTTGTCGCCGGCTCACCCTGCTATTGGGTGGTATACTGTTCGGCGGGGCTATAAGCTGATTTTCAACTGCCCGGTTCCCATTACCATTGGCTGAGGGTTGAGGCATGGTGGGCCAGTTTTCCAAGCACAGTTCCCTCACGTATAAGTCAGAAGTGTCTTGGACATATAAAACAGACGTCTTGTCACTTTAATCAAGTCGGTATATTTCAGATCATAGTAATTCTCAACAATTTACATATTCACAACATGGATTACCCTTCGGAAGAATCTTTTGAGTTGACAGAGCCGGTTCTTACCTCTGAAACACTCCCGCCTGATTCTCTCAGCAATGATGAAGAAGGACTTGGCAATCTGCTGTGCATTGACAATGAGTTCTCACAATGTAAGGAGTATGCTCCACTACTCTTGATTGTGACATCTTTCTCACTTACAAACCAGCCCAGGCAACCACCGACCTTGGGTACGATACCTACAACATGCCTTCCATGTCCGAGTCCATGCTGGCTGCTTTGCCTCCTGCTGAGATCAACTTTGACTTTTCGAATCATGATGTTGATTTTGGGGTCGATTGGCCACAAAATGAAATTATGGACAATGTGAGTCAGTTTGATCTCACCATCCAACAGGACGAGACCAATGCCGCTGGCACCTGGCCTTTCCATGCCTTCGACCCCGGCCACAAGCCCTTATTTCAGCCCTCCCTAAACATGCCTCAGAGAGAAAGGACCGAAGCTTTCTACTTTGACACCCTCTTCAGTGGTATGTCGCCGTTTCAGGGACCGGTAAGTGATCAGGCTCTCGGCACCTGCATTGAAACGGGAGTATTCTCAGGTGCAGCGGCCGCACCACCTGAAGGGTCGGACAATGCTCTCACTCAGCATCCGCACCCTTCGTCCGGCTGGTTAACGGACTTCAATAATCCACACAAAACTATTAGTATGGGAGAGATACTTGCAGACAGCACGCTTCATTCCAATGACGCGATCTGGCCATTGGATGTGATGGACATTCTCGACGCCTCTTCGGAAGGCAATACTAATGTGGCACCCCGTAACCCGCATGACACCTTACCTCATCAGAATGGACCAAACTTTGATGGGGAAAGTGCTCGGCCTATCCTGTCTGTCCCTTCCGGAGCTCCCACCCAGGAATTACACCCACATCTCGAGCCTTCATTAGCCGCTCCGATAGCAGAAATGCATCTATCGGTTGCAGGACCGGCTCCGCAGATGGACAGTTTTCGTCCTGTTCGGCCGGTTACACTACCGCCACTCCGCAGAGGTGGCAAAAAGGGCCCTCTTTCAGCTCAGGAAAGAAGAGCTCGCAAAGAAGTACGGAAAAGAGGGGTCTGCATAAGGTGTCGTAGACTGAAAGAGAAGGTACTACCCACGGAACACTTTCAACCTCGAAAGGACCGAATACTGATTTCCATACAGTGCATTGGCGGTCTTCCTTGCGAACCTTGCCTTCGTTTGTCAAAGGCGACCCTCTGGATCTCGCCATGTGCTGTGGCAAATTTCCTTGATGTCGTGAAGCTACATCCTTACTTCCTGGGTCCGTCGTCCTATGCCCTTGACGAACAATAAGTTGCTGATCTTGTCATTGGATCAATAGGTTCTGAAGCTCAGCGGAATACTATCCAGAATCTGGACAAGGACACAGTGGCGAAAGCCTTGCTTCTAGTGTATACCCTCGGTACAAGCGGAGCGGACGCAAAGATTCAGGCCCTGACCATTCCGCCATACAATTCTTACGCTGTGGTAAACTGGGCTACAGCTACAGATATTCTGTTATCTATGATTGAAAAGGCTGATGAGAATGACACGCCCATGTCTGAACATCTATCCCAAATCGCAGATCTTCAACCTGAACCATCTTCCTGGCATCAGCATCCGATTATCATTCCTGTTCCGACTCGATACGAGAAGAGCGGAGAAGACATGGTAAGTTTACCATCTTAAATTAAAACAGTTATTGATTTAAGGTAGGGCCTATATTTAATATTCTGTGCTTTATCGAAATTCGAGTTCATGTCTTGGAACAACCCGCTGTCTCGTGTTCCCGACGAGGAAGCTATAGATATCGGTTGCAAAGCTCTACATATCCTGACCTGGATCACCAAACGACGGCTAGAGCAGAAACTGTTTCATCGGCTGCAAGGCTGTGTAAACAAACTCAACACACTGTCATCTAGCCAGCTGTCGTTTACGGCAACACTGATTCTCAGAGTGCTGACGTTTGGGAATCAACGTGCCCGGTCGGTGAGTATTAATAGAGTTTACACTACGGAAGTTGTGGCAGTATGAAGCTAACTATACGTATAGGAAATCGAAGATGACGATATCAAGCAAATGCCAGGGGAGGATCTGGCTACAAGGCATCAAGTTCGCCAATCACTCTTTTGCTATTTAAAAATAGTTACCGATAGACTCCCAGCATGGTCTGATTTCTGGAAACAGCAAACAGGATCCTTGGTTCCTATCACCCCCGGGATTCTGAGGTTATCTCTATCTGACCTGGAGATCTATGACAAAAGATTCTTGAGGTTGGGTCGTTGCTTCAAGCAGAGTCGCAAGTGGTATGAGAGCTTTGGAAAGAAGTTTGAAGAAGTTGAAAACACCATGGAGACAGACGATATGCACGTGGCGCGCTTTTTGGGCAGCTTAATGGATGGGTCGTACGTGAGTGCCAGCATCAAGGCTATTATCTCAAGGATGGATCAGTTTTACCAAACTCAAGTTCGGGAGCCTCTCGAGTCTGTTGAGAACGCCATAGGAAAGGGGATCAATCCCTCTCATCTGCCCTTAATCCTTGCTTACAAAGATTTATTCCTCGAAGCTGAGAAAGACGTCGAGGCTCTTCTGAAGGGTTTGAAAGAAGTTGCACAGCGCTGGGACAGTTTCTCAAGGGGTGATGCGGACATCCCAACTGAATTTGACTTGATCGGCTCGATCCCAGCTCCTTTTATTCCATTTGAGCTTGTGGTTGCTTGCTCAGATGCCCTTGGTATGATCCTGGGTTCTGCAGAAGCTGGCACCCACTAGGCCACAACACCGTGGACAGCATTTATTTTTAGATTTTAGATTGTATTTGCTTGATTCTCTTCATCAATTCCATAGCACAGCCTTGAATCTACCTTTTGGTGTCCTGCTCGATTGTCTTTTCCGAATGATTGATTGCGGCAGAAATTTCGTGTTTTAACTGGTGAACGCGTGAGTGGAAAAAAATAGGACAAAAGATAATGGTTTTACGTGATGAAAACTGCGCTTCCTAGTTACTCTCTATGGAGTTAAAACAAAAGAATTTGTATGGTCGCCATCTGCTGATTATTAACGCTTCATCGTCGCTTTAACTAACAAATTTTAACCCCCAACGGTGCAGGGTAAGGTCCCATCAAGGTATGACCGGGACCAAATGAGACAAAATACCGCGGTTGAACTTGGGCATAGAAGTACCTACATTATTCTGCCACCCTAAGTCCACCACGAGGCTCCGCAGTACTGTTAGCGCGTTACCCCCAAACCCCTACGGAGATTGCCCAAAACGGAGCCGTGAATAGCTTCAAACCAGACTAACCTCATCCATCATTAACCTCATGCCTCACAAGGCAGCACCACTCCACTGATCATCAACCTAAACTCTAGTAAAATAATGATCATCTTTGCGAAGAGTCAGTATTTCCATATCACCGAGCATTCCCTAAGTTGTAGATCATTAGAACTCTCATTAAGATAAACTTCAAATGTCATTGCTAGCCTTGTTCATTTCGCCTATTCTACAGTAAGCGATGTCACATTGATCTGACAGACCTCGGGTCAATACAAACGCCAAGCCGAAAGAGCTTCCAGATAGAGGTTAGCAATCAGTTCATCGGAAGTTAAAAGAATGAACACGGGCCGTCGGCCAAATAATGGTTCTCTCCGCCTGCTTCTCCTGTATTAATGCGCTTAAAGCTTTGATGTCAGTGGCTGCTTTCCCCCAACGGTGAACTAAAACTCCCACAGCGTGAGAAAAAAGCGTCATTTAAAATTACCCATCCATCACCACAAAAAAACGTGCATGCAAGGATTGGATTGCGATAATTCGGGTGCCGGCAACTTCTGTGTTGAATCTAGGTCAGGGGTACGTGCCTCGCTAAGAAATCCCTGTCGGAACAAAAGGGCCGCTTAGCGGTAAGCCTACAGTAATTGGCTGTTAGTGGTAGTATCGAGAGTATGTGGAAGTGCTAACAGGCATTTCTGGTGGATTGTCTGTTGGTCGCGACGTCAGAAACAGACCAACGATCTAGACCAAACCTGCCAACAAGACTTGCGCTAAAAAGGAAATCACCGGAGTTAAGCTACGATGCAGGGGCAATGTGTCGGCCGAATCCAAGAAACCTTCAGAAATAGGCATGTTCAATATGGATGTGATACACGTTCATTCGAGGATTTGGTGGCGATTCATCATCTGGAGTGTCTTAATGTGAGGCTCTTCACCATTATCACCATCCCAGACAATAACCACCCTCACCCTCGGTACAACCGCCAAGAGAAAGAGAAAAAAACTCAAGGGTCTATGCAGGGTCAGCAGCCTTACATACAGCACTAGCCAGGGGCACTAGACCTACAAAGGAACCTCTCTCATGACTGCACCACCGAGGCGTCTTGGCGAATTGAGACACATGCCAGACTACGCCTCTTTCGAAGATGGGCTGAGACTGCGCCTGTTACTTACGAGCTGATAAAACCGTCCCTACCTTGGCTTGCCCCCAATTCTTGGGTCCAAGTATTTTCTGGTCTCAGTATCTCACTTCTCATCACACTCATTACCGATTCTTCGGAATCATCACTCTGCCAAACATGGCTCCGTCACTCTTTTCTTTCCTTCTTCTTACATTCCTTTCTGCCCCAATCGCCGCTCAAGACTCTAACCCAGGCGACGTAAACCCCGTCCCACCCGTCGGCGAAATCAAGACCGAAGACCCCATCTCGAGTCCCCTCACAGAAGGATGTCCCCGTTCTTGCGGCGAAGCAGGTAGTGACCCTGTCAACTGGACTCAGCTACACAGCCTGGAGGAGTTGGCTGGTTGTCATCTTCCTATGCTTTTTGCCCTCAATGTGCAGAATGAGTATAGTGATTCTGCTACGCTTTATACTTGTGTTGCTGAGGGTAGCAAGACGAGACGGGAGGTTGGAAGTGTCGTTGAGAAGCGTGCTGAACCTACTGTTTCGCTGGGTAGTAACTGTGGTGCTGAGAGGGCTACTGTTAAGACTTCTTCTGGCTTTGGTCCTACAGGTGCTCTCCGCTCTGGTAACGATGTCGCGGCTGCTGCTACTCTTCTTGCTGACTACCTCGACAACGGTGCTGTTTGTGGAACTACTATTCTTTTCGCCAAATCGGGCTCTTCTATCGCTGGTCTTTATGTCGGCGCAGAAGTTCAAAAGAGCAGTGCTTCCTCCACACTTCGTCAGTCAAGGGCTCGTCTTCAGAAGGGTGTCCAGGCTTTCCAAGTCTGTGACGCCAATGATAAGACTGCGCAGACTGTCGCCTTCTTCGCCGCTAACGCCGTCACTGACCTTGAGTCCGTCCAGTCTACTGTGAGGACCTGGTCCAACGGCAAGTGCATCAGCATCGCTGGTGCTTCCAAGGAGTCTATCAACCTTGGTATCCTCACTACCAACATCCTCAAGACCCGCAGCTCTCGTTTCTCTGGCGTTGATAATCTCCTTGCTCCTCGCGCAGACTGTCGCGCTATCCAAGTCGTATCCGGCGATAGCTGTGCATCTCTCGCAAAGAAATGCAAAGTGTCAACCACAAACTTCAACAAATACAACAACAAGAAGAACTTCTGTTCTACACTTGCTCCTAAGCAGTGGGTGTGCTGCAGTGCTGGTACTCTACCCGACAAGACACCCCAGCCCACCAAGGACGGCACATGCTTCATCTACAAGATCAAGTCCGGTGATGGATGCTACTCTCTCAGCCAGAACTTTGGCATCACTCAGGCCTTCATCGAGAGTGTAAACAAGAACACCTGGGGCTGGAACGGCTGCAACCGTCTCCAGCTTGGCCAACCTATTTGTCTCAGCAAGGGCAAGAATCCTATGCCAATGGCTATTGCAGGTGCCGTCTGTGGCCCGCAAAAGCCTGGAACCGGTAAACCCTCCAGTGCGAAGACAGGATGGGATCTCGCAGGTCTGAACCCCTGCCCCCTCAACGCCTGCTGTTCCGGCTACGGGTTCTGCGGTATTACTTCTGAGTTCTGCACCAACACCACAGCCAAGGGTGCCGCGCCTGGTACAAGCGCGCAAAACACCCCCGGCTGTATCGGAAACTGCGGAACCAACATCGTCGGCAACACCAAGAAGCCAGCCAAGTTCCTCAACGTGGGTTACTTCCAAGGCTATAACCTCGGTCGACCCTGCTTGAACATGGACGTTACAAAACTCCCTCAGATCAAGACTGCTTACACGCACATCCACTTTGCCTTTGCTGGCCTCACATCCGATTTCTCCGTCCTTCTCCAGCCAGCTGTAAGGGAACAATTCATCAAGTTCAAGGAAGTCAAGGGAAGCTGGAAGAAGATCATCTCCTTCGGCGGCTGGGCTGGTTCAACTGATGCATCCTCCTATCAAATCTACCGCGACGCCATCAAGCCTGCCAACCGTAACAAGTTCGCGCACAATGTCATGGTTGTTCTGAACAACCATAAGCTCGATGGTGTTGACTTTGACTGGGAATATCCCGGTTCTGCAGGCTCTGATGGATCTTCTACCGACACTGCCAACTATGTCGAGTTTCTCAAGATCATGAGATCCAAGATTGGTAACAGTGGGAAGACTATGTCTGTTGCTCTTCCGGCTGCGTACTGGTATCTTAAGCCTTTCCCTGTTAAGCAGATTGCACCTCTTGTTGATTATATGGTTTACATGACCTACGACCTCCACGGCCAATGGGGTAAGTCGCTCTCCTCCGAACTATATGAAATATGTATACTGACTTGGCTAGACTACGGTAACACCATGATCAACTCTGGCTGTCCCAACGGCAACTGTCTCCGCTCGCACGTCAACAAAACCGAAACCCTCGACTCCCTCGCGATGATAACAAAGGCAGGCGTCGACCCAGCCAAGGTTGTCGTCGGCATCTCCTCCTACGGCCGCAGCTTCCGCATGAAAGATCCCAAGTGCACCGGCCCAACCTGTCAGTTCACCGGTAGCTTCAGCGTCTCGGAAGCCGAACCTGGTGTCTGCACTGGCGAAGCCGGATACCTCTCCGACGCGGAGATCCGTCTGATTGAGTACGATGCTAAGAAGGGTAAGGCTGGCGTCACGGCCAAGACTTGGTATGATAAGGCTTCGGATTCGGACATGATGACGTATGGAACGAAGGGTAAGGGTATGACGGATTGGGTTGCGTATATGGGTCCTACTACTAAGCTTAAGAGGACTCAGTGGGCGCAGAGTTTGAACTTTGGTGGTGTTGTTGATTGGGCTGTTGACCTGGAGACTTGGTTCTCCGCGAAGCCCGAAGGCAGTATGTGATGGATGGGAATCTTGGGGATCTTTCTTTCTTAAATATGCGGTAGACATTTATGATCTACGGCCTTTATAATGTATATTTATTGCTATCTAGCTCATGAATGTATGAAGACCTAAACAGCCTGCGTTTCTTTCTTCGCATCTTCCTCATACTGCTTCCACCGATATTCCCTCTCAACACCATTCCGTCGCTGCGCCGTATCACAAAGCTTCTCATTCCCGCACTCACACTCGGCACCAGGCCTTAGCCACCTGTACGTAAGACTCCACCGAACCTGTCTCAACCTAACAGTCCCATCAGACAGCGTATCCGTCTTGCGAGCTTTGATACCATGCGTCCAGTGTAACCGTGAGTCACCACTCATCTGCATCATGCTCCTCGGTAATAAATCCACTTCAATTTTCTCCCCAGTTTCTTTGTTTGCGAATTGCATCATGAGTGGTGAGCCGAGGGATAAAGAGTACAGTTGATCGAAGGGACCGTGGGTGTCGACGTGGGGTGGTATTCCTGTGCCTGGGGCGTATTGTTGGAGACAGACTTGATCAGGTGGTCGGCCTTCTGTAGTCGGTAGTAAAGGGACTAGCCACTCCGGAAAAGGTTTGAAAGGGGTTTCTTCGTCTATTCCGAATGTTTTGTAGCTGAAGGTATAGCCATAGTGGAGAGAGAGTCGTCCTGGTCGAGTTGGCCATTCTAACTCATTTTCAAAGATGTGAATGAGCTTTTCTTCATGTTCGGGTGTGACGAAATCTTGCTGCATGAAAATTCCCGAGGGTTTGATCTGGAGTTCTTCCATTTTTTGAATGCTATAAGTTGCTCAGTTTCATTGTCGAGGAAATTTTAGTACGTGAGTGAGATTTATTCTGAGGTTGAAATTGTCGTACCAGTAGGTTCACAAGATGGTTCGAGTTTTCTTATCACGTGACACTAAGTCAACTGCCAACTTGAACTCACTCATCAACACATTATTTCAGGCTACATATCCAGTAAATAATAATCGGAAAAAATGATTAGCTTATTATCTTATATCCTCAATATATATTGCAAGATCTTAAGATATACCGCTTAGTAAATGGCAGACAGTTCAGTATATACTCAATACTGATCACACTCAGAGCTACTTACAAAAACATTTTCAAGCAACATATTACATGACCTAGCCGTCCATCCTATCTGCATTTACCACTCTTCCACCCAGAAGTAATATTACCACCCCTCAGATACTCCACCTCAGCAACAACAAAATAGTCCTCTCAAGGAGAAGGCGTCTCAGCGCCCTCGTTAAGCCCGTCTTCCCTCGCATCCCAAAACGACTTGGGCGCTTTTTCCCAGAACCGGCTTAAAGTCTTGTCCGCCGTTCTCAAAAGTTCCTTGCACAGTTTCAGATCCGATAGAACCGAAGGGTTATCAGTTCTTCTGATTCGGCCGCCAACAATCCTTTCGCAATCACTTATCCTAGATTCGTCATGGTCCACCTCATCGTACTCGCATCTCTGTTTCTCATTCACACAGGGAGAATCTAGAGTGGGCTCAGTTAAGTCACGCTCGGGGAGAGATATGATGTGAGCTGACAGCACTGTGAGGCAACCTTCAAATGTAGGCATTGAAATGCTTAGTCTTGTTAGTAGTCCATACAGTACTTATCTAGCCAGGGGAACTTACCATCGAAGGGCATCGTCACCTTCTGGAATGAATGTCAGTACTTCTGAATGACAGAATCGAGCAGCCTCTATCAGTTCTGCCCAGTTGCAGGGCAACAGTGGAGACGTCATGGTTATGAAACGCGTATCATCCCCACGGTTGTAGGTTTCGCTGAACAGCGTGAGTTTGCGGCGCCACTCATCATTGTGGATGCTCGCCTTTACTACCGAGAATAGACAGTGATAGTAGTCCAAGTGCAATATGGACTCATGCTTGTGACGCGCCTGACCCATGCGGGTGGAATTCCATACAGAATCAGGATGCGAAGGCTCATCGATATACTTCTTCCAGTTTGCAAGCATACGAAAAACACGCTCTTCCGCCGCCTGTTTCTTGCCCGGGGTGAAGTTTGAGGCTTTGACAGAGTATACAAGTTCATATAGCTTGCCCTTGATGGTGGCTAGCTCTGCACGGCGGCGAAGGACTTCTATTTCGTTGTGGGAATGTCCCACATTTCCTAGATCTCGGCTTGTCGACATGTCCTTGATATCGATGCCTATATGGTCGTCGTGTATGAGGTATGGCTCATGTGTGAGCAGTGATAGGTCGCGGTCGAGAATATACGTTATCCAAAAAACCCTTTCCCATTGATCTGTCCCGAAGCGCTGAAACTTGTTTTTGGTGTATAAATGAAGTTTCAGGCTGTACGCCATCTTAACGGCAGCTCCAATCAATGGTGATGCGGGTCGAAAGTCCTCAGTAGCCATGTAATACCAAGCCAAGCATAGAATGACTTGAACTGTCAACAATTCAGGTTCACGAGACATAATCGTGCCTAGAACTGACTCAATATTTTTGATACAAGTCGATTCCAATTTTTCGGTTGCGGTACTCTTGCCTGGTTTATGCCTCATAGCCAGAGCTACAACAGCGTTCGTTGCGGCCCAGTAAATTTCATCATCTTTGTCCCGTCCCGGGGCCAGGTCTCCATACATGTATGGTTGATGGTCGAAAATAGGCATCCCTGAATTCAAAATGTCAAAATAGTACACCTTGTAATGACTTATCAGTCCTTTATGTGGTAGTGGAAATCGTTCCTCAGGCTGGGGAACGACAGTCTCTGCCATCGGCTCAGCTTTAAGAGGTCGGGGTGTGGCGGGCAACACAGCGCCAGTAGGAACAGCCAATGACTGCTCAGCTATATCTTCGTTGACCAATTCATTATCGACACTGATAGGTTCGACCTGAGAATTTCGCCACATCCCTGCTTCGACCGACTCTAGGCGACATTCGAGGTTGGCAATCTGGAGGTCTTTCGAGCTACCACAATTGTCAGATATGAAGGGTATGAACGAAGCATTTGACGGCTAAGTACTCACCTATCACGAGGATTTAGTCTAGACATCGAGGCCCTTGACTGCAGACCTTGTGCCCATATGCAAGGGACTCCCCTATTAGAACAATTAGAGCACACAGGCTTTTTCGTATCACATCGGATCTTCCTTTGCGAACAGTGATCGCATGCCTAGCAGGATTAGCCAACCTTTCCGTTGATGTATCATTAATGCATTAATAATGGATTAGCGACACTAACCCTTCTTCGGGCAAGGCCCCGCCCATCTCCCGATCGATCCATGGAGCAAACCTGTGTCACCTCCCAACACTTATAAATGATCGTGAAGTATCAGGTTGGAGTTGCTTCTTCGAAATCACGGTTTTCTGAAAGTTTGTAGAAGATGAAAAGACGGAAAACAAGGAGCCACGCGTCTACGCGTTTTATCGCGTTAATCTCCCGTTGTCCCACCAATAAGGGAAAGAATCAGGGGCTGCAGCCCCAAACAACCCATGCCTTCAAACCAGAGGGGGAGACTACACTGCACCCTACCATTTCCACCCGGCCTTGTCCGGCAGCCATTACTGCTCTACTTAGAGACTGGGAAGAAATGATCGTTATTGCACCACGTAGTTCCTCATTGGGTACGCAGAGTGATTTGTTTTGGGTGACCTACTGTCTAGCCTAGAACCCCGAGAACGGGAACCACATGACTGAATCACAGGTCGTTCAGAGCTCGTGAATATGAGCAGCATTGTAGATTATCATATCCCTCTCTGTTACCTCTTCTGTAACACTCTTAAAGCACAGGGTTCACTTATCTACTTCTCCTCTGTTTAGTTAGTCTACCTCCTCTTCCTAAACATCTTTACTTTATCTGCTAGTAGAGCTTATATTCTATCTCTTCCAATTAGCATACCACTAAGCTATTGAACTTGGACATGGATATTCCTTTAGACCTTCTCATTTTGAGTATGCTATGTCTGGTGTGAAAGTTTCATCTTGAGGATTTTAATAACAAATTGTGCATCACTATCAAGATTAAACCAGTCTTCTTGAAGTTATACACTTTGTCAAAATATGTGTAGCCTTCACAAAGATAGACAGTCTTGACTTTTTCATGTGTAGCACCCGGAAAAAAGATGTCGGAGTCGCGGAACCCCTTGGGACTCCCCCCTTGATTACTATCCTATTGGTGGGACGATTGGAGATTAGCGCGATAGAAACCGGGAAGCTGGGGCCTGTGTGTTTTGGTTCCTTTTCCCTCTTGCAAATACGGTGTATGCCAACGAAAAAACGCGATTACCGAGCCGCAACTATCGCACTATCCTTCACAACCATCCAGGGGCAACATACACTCGACAATGAATCGATCAAATGACTTTCGACATTTTTCTCATGTTCAGGTAAGTACCGTTGATGCATCACTGATGCATCAATTAAATTAACTTAGTGGTAGGGCTGCGATAGGTGCGAAGCAATAGGCCAGGAATGTGACCTCACGACACCCAAATGCAGTCACTGCTCTTGTTACAATTTAAATTGTGAACGAACATCAGGTACAGGATCTACAAGACTGTCTGAAAGCCCTACCTCAGGAATGAGTCAAAAGTATGTTCGTGAAGGTGCTATATCGTGCAGATGGCTAACGGACTTACAGTAGCAACACGAATGACCGCCGGTTCAACACTTTCCAGAAGCGTTTAGTCGTGATCGAAAATCGATTCTCTCAACAGTCCCAGGAGTCCCAGGAGTCCCAGGGTTCTCAGACGTTTAAGCTTCCACTGAAACTTGGGGTAGAGGAACTCTTGGTGGATTTCTTAAAGGGCTTCATCGAGTTTATGCCCCTCTACACTGAAAAGGTCGGCTGGGATATGATTAACGGATGGCAATGCGATCTAAATGAGCCCGACGATTGCACATGGGGCGCGATCAATGTCCTTTTAGCGCTAGCCCTTCGTCACAGGCCTGGCGGAGCAGAAGGTCGCGAGAAGCTTGCGTTAGAGTGCATCGAAAATGCGCAAAGTGTCAGCCACACATTCATACGAAACCTTGACTTCGAAGAACTTCGAGCGGCGTTGGGCCTGGCTATTCTGCTCATGAATACCGACGAGCCTGCGAGGGCTTCAGTTCCAGTCGGAATAGCTGTCGCATTATGTCGCCAGATGAACTTACATCTTAACTATGAAGACAATGACCGTTTTTGGGAAAGGAAACAACTCTTCCGGGTTACTTATATTCTCGATCGCGATTTGGCTTTCCGGACTAAGCAACCGTACTTACTCCAGGACGAAGATATTGAGCTTAGGATCCCCGAATCGCATCTCTGTGATCTATTGGGAACCTCAGATGTTGCTCTGCCCTTGCATATTTTCAATCTTCGTATACAGCTGGTCGAGATCCAGGGCCTCGCATATGATCTTATTAGCCCCTAGCGTGGTCGCACGATGAGTCTACTTGCCAGGCAAAGGGATCTTGAAGAGCTGGATAGACAGCTAAGAGACCTCTATCTGGAGATTCCACACTCCCTTCGACCATTCCATACTCGCGAACTTGAGCCCGCGCTCAGAAGACCCTACATTGAGCTACATAGCGGATATTTCCACGTCCTCTTTGCATCCCGGGGAGCTAGCATACACAACAAAGTCTGGGTACAACGTCTAAAAGATTACTACGTTGAGAATGGAGGGAACCTTTGTCAAAACGATGAGCGCACCGAGCTCTCTGATGCGGATCGATGCAATCCGTTGTTTCCTTACAACTGGAAGATGTTAGTAAAGTCTGCACGGTGCTGCGCGCCTTTATTCAATGCGATGCCCGATTCAGATGAAGCTCTCATATGGTACAGATTCCATTATTTTCCGTGCATTACCAGTGCCGATGGCTGACGAGAGACAGGAGATGCATGCCCGCCCTAGAGGCATCCCTAGTGATCCTCTGCGCTGATAGTTTCACTGTCATGGACAAGTCCAAAATGAACATAATTTCTGAGAACAACCATCACGTCACAGAAATCTTGTGCAAGCTTAATAACTGGGTAGTGGTTACCAGTAGCGATGTACTTCGGGAAACGCACCGTTTGTGTCTTATCATAGGCATACTTGCCTTTGACCATGGAAGTCGGCTTGTTCGAGAGTCCGCCATGCCTATTAAACAAGAGCCTTGCGATTAATAGTAAGTACAACGAGATAGTAAAACACTATAGGTAAACAATAAGAACTTTAAACACTGTATATAGATGATAAAAGAAATAAGGAATAGAGACATTTACATAAGTAGTATTATATACTTAATAAAAAGGCCTAAAAGAATATCTATATTTTAACTTAGTAGTTTAATAATAAGTTAAGTAAATAATATATATTACAATAGTAAGTATCATAAGAGAGTATATAGGGAAAGATATAATAATATAAATTGCTTATAATTACGAGCTTTACATAATTAGTAATTCATCCCGTTCCCAGGGTTTAGACTGACGGTAAGTTACCCCAAAAGAATATTCGGAGCGTCCACTAAGCAGCTACCTAAGGCAATAAGTATCATCTTCCCAGTCTCTAGGGACAGGGCATCGTCATGACCTTTATCACTAAGGCGAATTCTCGACCGTCATCATGCCGACCTCGCACTAGACGAGAGGCTATTGACTTCTCAGCGAATTCATAATCAATCGTTAACACATCAGCTGTTAATTCTGTCTCTTCGGCTTTCGAACCCCTTTGTTAAGTAGCCACACAAACACGATTCATCTCACCCCTACCGTCTGCACGGTCCTCGCCCAGCCGACGCAATCATTCCACACCATCGGCTTACCATCTTCAATCTACACACCGACAAATTGAACTCTCTGACACACTACTGCTCAATGTCCCCTTCCGCTCAAATGCTCAGCCAATCTCAACGAAAGCGCCGCCAGCGTCAAAGAAGGATTCGCCTCCGGACTAACAGGCATAACAGACATATCGCAAACCCAAAGATTATCCAATCCCTTGACCTTCAAATCTGTATCTACCACGCCTTTTCCCTTGAGTCCATCCATTCTCATGGTTCCGCACTCGTGAGAAAATACACCAAAGCCAAGATGCTGAGGCCGCAAGCCAGGATCGGGACAAGCGCTGTGATCGGATCCAGTAGTAGGCTTGATGTTGATGAACGCATCGCGAACAGAACGAATGATGTCTTCCATTGCGCATTGTACTTCAGGTTTGATAGGTGCGCGACGAATGTCTAAAACTGGATCTAGACCTGGGGTATTCAGGACGGAATTTTCCTCATCGAGTTTACCGACGAACTCGAATAAGACGCAAATGGTGTCAAAGTTCTCTGCTTCATCAGATGTATCCTTGGTCGGATGCATGAGCGTGCCGTCCTTGCGATAGAAATGCGTAGTGTTGAGCGTCGCGGAACTACCAGCGAGGAAGAAATTGGCGTTGATGGTCACCATGACGAGACACTCTTCAACTCCGACCTTGAGATGGGTTTTGAGATTGAGTGGTTTCTCTGTGATTTGGCCGTCTTTCTGCTTTGCGAAGCGAACGAAGCAGATGTTGTGGTCGATTAGACCCTTACCAACCAAGGGATTGAGGTGTTGAAGACCACTGTTCAGAGCGATAGATGTAGTACCAATTGTTCCGGCAGCGAGAATGACCTTGGCTTTTCCAACGTCAAGTTCCTTGATGGTACCGCATGTTTTGTCTCTGATTTTGAGTGCATGGACTCTCTTGTGGCTATCTCTTCTTCATCCACATAAGCCACTCAACATTTGTGAAAGGACTTACAAAGTATTGCTAGCAGAATGCTGAACAGCAATGACCTTCGTATTCAGCAAGACAGACAAATACTGATCATTCGCGTACATGCGATTGATAATCGACAGCGTAGTACTGTACGCGCCCTGTGCAAATTTGTACGGCGCTGGGGCGTTGAACTGCGCTTGGTGAACTTGGAGCCAGCGATAGCATTGATAAGTTTCTCATTCACCTGACCAATTTCCTTGGCGCTGACTTCATGCGCACCATCACCTTCAGGATAAATCCCATCTCAAGGATCATCATCCGTCAAATGCCGAAAAGTCGTCTCATACCCCTTCCCATCCTTAAGATACTCCACGATCTCAGGCGCAAAGTAAGTATTAAGCGTCTCGTTCCCAACCTCGGGGATCCAGGTGCCCCAAAGGTTAGACCGTCCGCCAACGCAGTACACAGGACCGCCGACGTAACTGTCGGAACGATCTGTGAGTTGTACTTTTGCTTTGGCGGCGTCGTAGACGCGTTCGTTACCTTCAGGGGAGTTACTGGCGCCGCGGTTGTAGTAAGGACGGGAAGTGTTGAGGACGTGGGTTGAAAAGATTACGCCTCCGCGTTCGATGAGGAGGACCTTTTTGTTCTTGGCTGCGAGGGTTTCGGCGAGAGGTCCGCCGCCGAAGCCGCTTCCTACGATGATGTAGTCGTAGGAGTTGAGTTTGGCGAGGAGGCAGACTACGTCTGTGTCAAGATGGAGAAGGTGATCCATTTTAAGATTTGGTGAAGGTAATGATCAAAAGATTTGCTTTGTGTTGGTCTGTCGAGGCTTGGTGAAGGTCTGTGAATCGAGTGGCATGGACCTGGATATATATCCTTTTCATCTTGAAGTATTATCGGTTGATCAAAGAGGTCAGTATCTGCTGGTGAATGAAAAGCATACCTCTCGATTGGAGACAAAGATTATCTGCCGATGGTTTCTCGCGATTTTTCTTGGCGATCCAAGTTAAACAAGAGGAGCACTGCAGGTCTTTGAGTAGCTGACCACGACACATGTAGTGAGATAGACCAACCTTTGACTCGAACAGCATAGTATGTTCACAATAGAGGCACGATACCGTGTAATTGAGGTAGTAAAGGTGTTGCGCCGTCACTCGATCATACGATATGTGCTTGTGTCGAGGGATCTTGTTAGACCGAATGCTGTCGGTAGATGAGAATGGATATCACGTCGGCATTGGCCAATGTTGAACTGCATACGTTCCCTCGCATATTGGCTCACTAGCCATGCAGATTAGGTTCACAAGATACATATCTCATTACATAGCAGAAATATGGAGATACGCTAGAGTGGTACTGGTTACTAGTAGTTGAGATCCAAGCATCGAGACACGGCAGAAACAATATTGCTAAACACAGTGATGAACATGAAAGCATGCTAAATCAAGCACAATGCCAAACTCACAACCACAGTGAAAGCATGCATACAAGATGAAAATGCAATCGATCCAATTTTGACTCACCAACAACTTGCCAACCAAAACCACGAAAGCAGATAAACTTTTCAACGCCTCTTCCAAAAGAAAACAAGAATCAAGACATTATACATCAACTTCAAACTTCCCGCAACAATAAACGCAAGCCAAAACTTATCCAATCCCGCAAACAAACCCGTGACATACAATCCAAGACAACTACCAATCGTCTTGACAATATTAACAACACCCATGGCAGAAGTCCGTTCATGATCCAGCACACCAGCAGAAATGAACGCTTGACGCGGCGCATTATCAATTTCGCGGGTGACGATGCGAAAGATGAAAATTATGAGCGCCACGTATTTGTTTCCTGGTACTGAGACCATGAGAAGAGAAATGGAGTTTATCGTGTGGCATAGTACCATGGTTTGCACTTGGCCGATGGAGCGCGAGAGGGGTGATGATGCCAGGTTGAGCACGGATGAGATTATACCTGCTGTGAATGTTGCAGACCCCAAGGCGCCTTCGGGCATGTCGTACTCGCGTTTGAAGAAATATGTCATCCATGAGATCTGTGCAAGACCGGAGCCGACAAAGTCCAATCCCATGGCGAGAGAAAGCTTCCACATAAAGTCAAACGACTCAGGTGTGAAAAGGCGCTTTTCTTGAACTTCCAGCACGACTTGTGCTTGACTTTCAGGATTTTGAACATCGTTGATAGCATTGACTGCTCCATAATCGGGGATCTGCTCCGTCAAAAGTGGTGCATCTTCTTCACTGAGACCAGACTGCGGCGTAGCACAATGTTCCTTTTGTTCAGGAACATGCTCGACATCGGCACTGAGAAATAAAGAACAAATCAACTTGATGACTCCAATGGCAGCATAAGCGAGGAATATCACGCGATGACATGATAGTTTCTCCATGCCGGCGTCTTCGAGGGCGTTGATGACCCAGCCTGTAAGAAGATTGCTTGCTGCTGTGCCAAACATGCCTAGCATGGACCACCAGGCAAACATCTCGTTGCACGTGTGTGATGTGCTAAGACGAGCGATTGCTGACTCTTCAATTGCCTTGAAGGGATCAATTTCATTTGCGCTGATCAGTTAGTAAATGTTCATCTGACATCTCATCGTCCAAAACTCACCTCGGATTAATAACAGCAACAATACTAGCAGCCAACAATACCCAGAAATTCTCAACCCACGCAAAGGCCACTCCTCCGATGCACATCAACAAAGCACCGACGGCAGCAGTCCATCTCACACCAACACGATCACCGACATAAGTGAGGACAAAGCTAATAGCAAGATCACCCACAAGCGTCAGCGTCATGAAAAGTCCAATCTGGGTATCATGGAAGCCCAGTGCATTGAGATAGAGTGCCAGAACAAGTGTTGTCCCGCCATAGCCCAACAGACGGATGAAGCGGAGCAGGATGAGGATTTTTAGGTCGCGGTGTGAGTGCCAGAGGACGTCTGCTCCGATGGCGGAGAGGATGGTCGAGGGTCTCCAGACTGCCATTGTAAGGGACGGCGATAAAGATGAGATGAGATGGGATGGTTGGTTTCCGGGGTATGTACGATTGATACAAATACCAAATCAAGTCTCCACCCGACAAAGATCAAAAGAAATAACACAATTGATTCCCTTATTTAAACAGAAATTTTCCTCATCTAGATCAAAGAAAATCGATCCCAGCGTCGATTGCCCCGAAAAGGGTGGCCTGACACAGATGTAATTGGTTACAAGGGCCCACGTGCAGTACAGCTAGCAAGGGTACTGTACGTTAGTGGAAGACTGATGTCGGCTGCTTGATCCTTTTTCTCCGATTGATCCTTCGGCGAGTACCCGACATCAAAGCAGATGGGTCATACAAAGACACTCCAGAGAGTTAGACTTAATTTTTTCTATTTTCTTCTCTTCCTTTATCGTATCTTTCTAAGATTTGAAGTGGTATACAATAGTACTTGATTAACACCCGGTACTCTTCCAAGTTGTAGCCTGCTACTAAGGTATGCTCTTAATCGCGCCCAGACCTTTGATCGACTTTACAATCCCGCCACACACGGCACGCGCGTCAAAGTACAGTACTGTACTGTACATGCGTGTGCCGGATCATGCGGTCCAGACAAAGGTCGCCTTTACTAAAAACCTCTGCTCCCAAGTACAAGGAAACCTTAGAATTGTCTCAAAAAAGCAAGACCGACAGCTGACACAGACGAATCATGTTCCAAATCTGGTCTCTGTGTCTCCCTCTTTAGCTACTCAACGCGCGAGTCATACATGTCACAGCAGCATGTCGAGTCAACTCAATAACAATAATAAAACTTCTCCTTACATCAACAAAAAGAAACAAAAGAAACAAAAGGCCCTGTCTGTCTCGCTTGCTTGCTTTCATGGACGCGCCCAAATCTCCTCCCTCAATGGCATTCCCGGGTTATCGCTGTCCTGCATCTTGCGCCATGCCTCGTATTCAGCAAAGCGCTTCTGGGCATACCCGGCGTAGTCAAAGTCAATAGTTCCGGTCGCTGTCTCGGCCTGGATCAAGGCGCAGAGACCCCTGCCGCGGAGACGGGTCAGTCAGATATGCAGCACGTCTTAGGCTCTAGCCTCTCTGTGTGTACCGAGACACGGCACATAAAGTGGGTGTAACAAGCAACTTACCAGTAAAATCCAGGAAACCCTCTGTAATCATCTACCTGACGCATGAGTTTCTCCACTTCGGCGTCAGTGACAGTGACAGTCGGCAGATCTGTTGTCTCTTTCGTCCCATTGCAGCTGGTGCTATCGGGCTCGTGTTGCAGACCGACTTCAGTGTGGGCCGTGAGATACTCACGAATAAAGGCCCTTCGGATTGACGTGCTTGGCAGTTTGTTGTAGTCGCACTCGAACCCAGTCCACTCGGCGAAATGATTCGCGAGTTCAAACGCCCGAGGGCAGTAGGTGGCATGTCTGTTACACAGCCATGGTTACTCGATGTTTGACAGACCAAAAGGAGTGTGTCACTTACTCGTAATCTATGAAGCGTACTGTTGCGACATTTGCAGTCCCATTCACAGCTCCCATGCTATCAGCCGACTCTTGTACAATGATGTTGCCGCACAAAAGGTCACCGTGGCCAAGCACCTGAAGCTCACAAATTAGCAGCCAGCACAAGAGCAAGATATGCAACGACGTACCAAGGGCTCCGGCATAACATCAGTGGGCAGCAGCTTGTCGGTTAGGTACTGGAACTTTTCCTGCAGTCCCTCAATCTCGTCTCTTGACCGCTTCTCGCCATTCGAGATTGCCTTCAACCACTTTCTGGCTGTCGACCAAACACTTGGTTCATAGTGAAGCTCCTTCCTAGCTCCCTGGACGTCAACAGGCGGAAGCAACGCGTGCCACCTCGCCAGCTCCCTTGCTACTCCGCGGAAGATTTCTGTCTTAGACATGTCGCCTTCAGAACAGACTCTCCCAGGGATAAACTGATAAGCATGCCCATTTGCGAAGCGAACCAATGGCCAAGACGAAAGACGGCGCTGGGCCAGGAGGTTGTGCACCCTGAGCTCCTCTTTTTGTTGGGGTTAGACATGGCAGTCAAAGAAGGGAAGGTTCAGACGAGAAAAAAGAAAGGAAACGTACTGTTGCGATCAATCGTGATGTCAGTGCCATCACCGTAGACCTTGACTAGCACAGCATCTGCGCGATTGGTGACCTTGAACAACTGTCATTTAATTAGTACGAGACCAATTGCGTGGGGGTGAAGCATCTTACGCCATTTGTTGTTCCTTGAGCGAGAGGCTGGATGCGCAGGTCAATGTCAGCTTGGTCAGCAGCGGGGAACAGGTGAGGGATCAGCGGCAGGGTAGCTGCATGGGGATCGGAGGCATTGAAGATACAGTCCAGGACAGGGATCTCCATCTTGAGAGATTCAGCGAGTAAGAGTACAGAGGATGATGAGGGATAACAAGAGAAAAAGAAGCGGCTTAAATGTAGCCACAGCTGCAAAGAGTGAGACGGCGACTTTTCCTCCCTTACTGCCCAACTAGTCTAATGCAGGCTGAGATCCGATAGCGGGAAGGATCACCCTGCAGGGCGGCCTGAACAGGAATCGGAGCTAAAATCGCAATCCGTCCGTGAAACAGTTCAGCTGGCTGTAGGATAGCTCCTGACGAATGATTTGGCAAGAAATAAGACAGCGCTATCGACTTGAGGGTGACACGGACACGGGCCGACTTCTGCTAAAGCCTAGAGCTGCACGTCAATGGATAGATGATCTCAGCATTATGTAGGATATAAATGACAATCTATGGAAATGATCTGGATCAAGTTAGAGAGTCTCAGCCGGGCGGAGAGTTTCACTCTTCACCGATCTCTTGGAAACCGGGTTTTTCCCTGCTATCGAACTTAATGCACGCCGCATCGATCAAGACGCGCACTAGATAATTGTGAATCATAATTGCGTGCGTGTAACAAATGTCTAGATTACACGGCATAAGGTAGCTCGCAATAGCAAGCCACGGTTCATCGGCAGGCAGGCAGGGCAGGGCAAAGATTCATCTCAAGATGTTGAACAAGATGTTTGCATAAGACAAGATACATTGCTTTTCTTCTTGTATAGGTATATAAGAACAGATAGACACGCGACCACCTTCTAACTTCACAACAACCACTATCAATCTTTCCAGTAACACAACAGCAACAATGGCTTCCTACTCAAACAGTCTTCTTTACAAGAACTTTCAAAAACACCCCGCTGCTCTCATCGAATCGACTGAAGGCATTTATCTCAACACCAGTGATGGCCGTCGTATCCTCGACGCAACCAGCGGTGCGGCCGTCGCCTGTCTAGGTTACAATAACAAGGATGTTCAACAAGCTGTTGTTGAGCAGCTGGTTAACGTTCCTTATTGTCATCCGGGCTTTTACAAGACCAAGGCAGCCGAGGATCTCGCTGATTTTCTGGTTGAGTCGACGGGTGGCTTGATGAGTAAGGCCGTTTTATGTGGCTCAGGTACGTTGATGTATAAAGTTTGTTGAACGTTTGATCTAACGATCCGTAGGTTCTGAAGCGGTCGAAGTGGCGCTCAAGCTCGCCAAGACTCACTTCTCACACCTTGCCATTCCGCAACCTGAGCGAAGCCACTTCATTGCGCGCGTAGGCGCATGGCACGGCGCGACGCTGGGTGCTCTGACCCTGGGCGACTTCAAGGTCCGAAAGGATCCTTTCGTGCAGCTGATTTCGCAGAATTCGTCGCAGGTGTCAGCATGCAGCGCATACCGCGGTCGAAAGGACGGCGAAGATGATAATGCGTACGTCAAGCGCTTAGCCCAGGAACTGGATGATGAGTTCCAGAGGATCGGACCTGAGAAGGTTTGCGCTTTTGTAGCTGAGACTGTTGGCGGCAGTGTAAGTGAATCTTTCCGCTTCGGCGATGTTGGCTAACTGAATTTAATAGGCGAGCGGATGCGCAATGCCCATCAAAGGCTACTTCCCAGCCATGAAAGCCGTTTGCGAAAAGCACGGCGCTCTCCTCATTCTCGACGAAGTAATGTGCGGAATGGGTCGCACGGGAACGCTCCATGCCTGGGAACAAGAGGACGTGGTCCCAGATATCCTCGTTGTAGGAAAAGGTCTCGGCGCAGGCTACGCGCCAGTCTCAGCAGTCATGATCAACGCCAACCTCGTCCAATCCTTCCAAAAGTCAGGCAAGGGCTTCGCTCACGGACAAACCTACATGGCTCATCCCCAGGCTGCAGCCGCAGGATTGAAGGTCCAACGGATCATCCGCGATGAGAATCTTCTTCCTCACGTGCGCAGCATGGGTGAGTACTTGGGCGCGAAACTCAAGGAACGTCTTCTACCCATGCCCTACGTCGGCGATATTCGCGGAAGGGGACTTTTCTGGGCTGTTGAGTTCGTGACGAACAAGACCGCCAAAACACCCTTCCCCTACAGTCTCGGCCTGAACAGCATGCTGCACTCACGTGGAATGAGCGCTGGCTACGAGATTGCTCTGTTCAATGCCAACGGTGGTTATGACGGATACAGTGGTGATCACTTTTTGATCTGTCCGCCTTTCATCGTGACCAAGGCTGATGTCGATGACATTGTTGACCGGACTGCGAGGGTTGTGGAGGATACCTTTAAGGAATTGATGGAGTCGGTGGTTTGGGAGAAGGTTACGGTTCAGATGGAGATTGATGGAATTGGTGGCAGGGATCAGGTCACCGGAGTTGGTGTGGCTGTTCAGTAGACAGATGTAGGAACTTCGGGAGCCGAAAGGCATAGTTTAGTATTTTCGTGTTATTTCGTTTATTGTTTGTTTGTACACCTGGAAGGTTGTGTCTCAAAATCTCAAGGCTGTTTTCGCATCTACGATCAAGAATGAGCTGTCACATCATGAGGGCAAGGTACGAGCTGATTGATGCCTATTTTGACGTGGTGAAGTTCCAATTGACAGGTCGTGCAGTCGTAATAGTTTGAAGTTCAGTCATTATTCATATACTTTACATAAGATTACATATGTACATCTCTTCATCCAACTCCTTCAGCAGGGTATCATTCAGACTTCCCAACATCCTCCACGATATCAGCACCTTCTTTCGAACGGCTGAAGCAATTAACGCGTAGTCTTTCTCATCACAGGTCCCCCTTTAATGGTGTCGGTGGATGTTGGCCGCACTGGCGCGACGGCTAGCAGAAGGTGTACCCCGAGGAGTTCCACGAGGTGTAACACGGCTCTCACCAAAGAAGCGGTTGGAGTTACTGTACTGTCGCGCACCGGGCGTAGGGCGAGCAGCGACGGGAGGATTCTCAGGATCTTCAACAGTACCAGCGGAGCTCCTTCGTCGAGCATCATAAGCAACACTGCCACGGCGACCTTGCTCAACGTTCTCCTTGCGCTCACCGGCCAGACGCTGAGCGAAGGGAGAACGCGCTCGGAGGGCGGGACCCTTCCAGTAGATCACGTAGACAGCGACGACTAGAATGAAGGAGATACAGAAGAGGATTGTGCAGGCGTATTCCAGGTTCTTGCCAGATGAGGCGCCGATATTGCTGAAGAAGGGGATGGCGGGAATGGTGAGAACACCAGCGAGGAAATCTCGAGCCCAACCATTACCACCGGTTGCAGAAGCAGAGTAAGGTCCGTCTAAGAATTATGAGTAAAAGTTCATCTCCGTGGTGACAGGTATACTTACAAGCACAAATCATGTAATCAATGGTAGCCATATAGATAGCATAATTGGCAATACCAACAATCGCAGCAAAGATCATAGATCCAATCCAATGGATAGGAGGACCCTGAATCGTCCAAGCAAATCCAATAAGACCAATAGGCAAACAAGGCGCAGTCCAAAGCAAGAACCAAAGTCGCGACTCATACTGAGCACGCTCATCATCAGGCTTCTCTCTTCGCTCCTTGATGTTCTTCTTGATAGAGGGGATGAACAACAACCAGGCGAGTACATATCCTACTCCGATGGCACAGAAGGTAAGACCAATCTGCACAGCATCAAAGTCCCATTGTCCGTAGACGAGAGCGAAGGATTGGATAAACATGAAGATCAGAGCATCGGAGAAACCGGAGAGGAGAGAGAGTACGAGCACAATGGGCTCGGTGAGGAACATCTTGAAGGGACGGGTCCAGGTGATGAGGATTTCCTTTGCGGAGAAGCGCTCACGGAAGGGAACGAGTTCGTCAGGACCCCAGAAGTTGGCGCCGGTCTCCTTTCTGCGCTTCTTGGCAATACGGTTCATCAAAATGGTGCTTCGTGTTTCAGGCACAGTGAGGAAGTGGACGATCTGAACAAAGCCACCAAGGATGAGCTGAATCCAGATCGACCAGCGCCACTCGAGGTACTGCTCGCAGAAACCACCGACGATAGGACCAAGCACTGAACCGCCGACAGAGGAAAAGACGACGTATGCGACGGCGTACTGCTGGTTGTCTGACTCCCACATATCGGCAATCATACCAAGCGTGACGGAACCACCAGCAGAAGACAAACCACCCAGTGCACGACCAACCATGATAGAAGCGAAGTTTGGTGCGAGTGCAACAGGCAGTTGCCAGATGTTCACCAGGAATAGAGAGGCCTGCATAATAGGCCAACGTCCAAACTCCTCAGACCAAGGCGCCCAAAGCTCGCAGCCAAAAGCATACAGCACAAGAAAGATCATAGCACCACATCTTGCAGCTTGAGCACTGACATTAAACTCCTCAGAAATACCAGGAATAGCATTCGAGTAGAGCGAGGTGTTGAAGTTCATAGAGACTTGTACCCAGAAGACGACGGTGAGGATGTACCACTTCTTCCACTTGGGGAAGGAGTAGCCTAGTTCATCGTAGCAGTCATCTTCTGTGATTTCGTATTTATCGTACGTGCCGATCTTTTCCATGCGGTTGGCATTCTGGTGTTCGTGGTCGCTGTGGTCTGTTGAGCCTTCGAGGTTGTGCTGTTCTAGACGGGAGTTTGCGACGTGCAGGTCGGATTGGTTAATGACCTGTGGAGGGTCATCGGAGAAGTGAGTCGGCATTTTGAGAAGGAATTGGTTGTACCAAACCAAGCACGATAGAATTAAGTGATAAGGTTAACACTCTGTCTGGGGATGGAGACCATTTTAAAAGCAAAGCTGGGGGATCAACCCACCACCACGCTTTTACAAGATTTACAGTGCCTAGACAAAAAATAAGAGATATCCACTCTTGACATCATCTTCGAAACAAAGAATCATACCCCGGAATTGCGCGGGGTTTGCGTATGCCGTTCTATCCGGAGGACCTAAAGAGATCAACGGTCAAGGGTGAGATTGACATGATTGAGGGTGAGTGCGGGTTACCAAGAGAGGACAAGCTTGGCGAGTGTGGTTATTTCATCGCGCAGCCAACGCCCGCTGATCGAGAGCCTGGGGTGCATCTGTCCAACGTTTATCGAAGGATGTAGACTCGGCCGAGTCATGGATTGATGACGTATGGACTGTTCATAGAGGAAAACGTCTCACCAACAGACATCAATTGCGCCACCAATTACTGTACTGCTGCTATTACTAAAAGACATTCATTAAATCTCTCCAATCGGTCGAACCGACAGAAAAATAAAAAGTCCCATCTTTCCAGGCAGCACAATTCTTTGGTTCCACAATGACATGTCTTGATCAAAGATTTCTCTCGTTAGCTGGGAAGATCAGTCAATGTCACTAAGGCCTGCTTATTCCCTGGTGATCTCATTGCGTCATAGCTGCAACCTTCCAAACTTTTATCCCACGCTTGTTTCCCCCCTGATAGTCCAGGTCTTTTTGTAAAAGGATTGCAGTGGTGGTTGCTTGAATGGCCAAGATGCCAAGGTGAAGAGTTCCCGTCTCGGCACCAAGCTGAACGCTGGGCCTTTTCTTGGCCTGAAGTGCACTGTAAAGTAAGACAGCACAGGCATGATCAGCAGTTGTCCCTCCCACCGCTTCACAGTGAGAAATTAAGCATACCGATTACCCACTGACCATCCCCCCCAATTTTCTCTTCTTTGACTCGGGGCTCCACGTTGGGGTTTTTTGGTCTTTCTTTTTTTCCTGTTCGCATAGACCCAATGTTCGCTGTTCGCGTGCCAAGATTCGTTTCTTCGCAGTGGATCACAGGTCCCATTTACCGCAGAGCCTCTCATCTGGAACTCACGATATTAATTCCCGGTGACATGATATCCAGTTTTTGTTGCCGAGGCTTTTTATGGTTAATTTAGTTACATAATATCGACGCAACTTTGTGGTATTCCTTACTGTGTACTATCATCACCGAAATTATAATACAATTGCGCTTCTCTGCTGTCATTCAGTGAGAATTTATTTCTTGGCGTTGATTGAATACCATCAACATGACAGGTTTTCGTATACTTTAAATGCAAACTTTAACTTATCGCACAGATGGTATTCCATTGATGCAAACAGTCTGCTCCAAAAAGCTTCATCCGAATTATTCTCTTCTCCAGTCCCAGTCGGCCAAATCCTCGGTGCTCTACTCCATGGGGATCGTTTCCAGCGGAGCCACGGGGTAAATACCCATTCATTGTTGAGTTTATGTCGCTGCCTATTTTAGTGGAGAGGTTCCTGCATTGATGCAACGTTTCAGAGTGAAAACTCTTCTGACCGTAACATCACGAGAATCATGGGTTGGTGTTGAGATTTTTCTTGTCTTGGCGGAATAACTGCCGACAGCTCCGCTCGGACTTTAGAAAGGTGCGCTGGGAAATCTTTGGTGCTGGGCTGTCATGTGTTAGCTGATGATTTATGACGTCATGATTAAGCCACTGACATCGTGAGGATATTCACGACTGTGCGCTTTGATCTTGAGGAGAGACATGAAGAGTTGCATGTCTATCAACGTCTAGCAATAAGCTTAAACGTGTGTGGGGAAAGAGAGTGCTGCTACTGCTCATTCAATTAATTAATCAATTTGTTTTGAATGAGCAATTCTTGTCGTTATGTCGACGTTCAACATGCTCCGTCCGTTGTTAACACGTGCTACCAAAATGCGAATTACCATTGTTCCAGCAAGCAACAAAACAAGCACAGCAGCAATACACTGGCTGCTACCCCAAAACCCCTTTTTCGAAGTACACGGTGTCTATCGTGATCTTGAAAGAGTCCCCGATGAATTTAATTCTGTCGAAAACTTCACAGCCGTTCAAGGTGATGTTGCCGACACGTCTACCCTAAACTTCGCCGACACCGACGCGGTTGTCATGGTTCTTCCACCCGCTTACGACGGACGCGACATCGTCGCACACGCGCGTCAGATCTCAAATAACGTAAAAGATGCCATCGAAAAATCCGGAAGTGTGAAAAGACTTGTTTTACTGTCAAGTCTGGGTGCCGAATTTGCTGAAGGCGTGGTAAGTATGCCAATGACAGCGCGTCTGTTTCTGACTTGGCCAGGGTGAGCTCAAAACAAATCACATTTCGGAAGAGATCCTCAAGACGACCAACATTCCAGAGATCATCTTTATTAGAGCGGCATATTTTATGGAGAACTGGACCATGTCACTCGAGACACTGAAAGCACCAGAACCATTCTTCCACTCAACCATCACACCCTTAGACTTCAAAGTTGCCATGGTTGCAGTCAGAGATATTGGTAAAACCTTAGCTGAGGAAGCCATCAGGGATTGGAAACTTCCGACAAAACCGTACATCTGCGAACTCCACGGTCCACAGCCATATACACCATTGGATGTACAAAAGACATTCTCACAGGTTCTGAACAAAAACGTTCACGTCAAGGCAATTGAGAAAGATGAACTAAAAGGCTTTTTTAGTCAGATATTTGCGCCGCAGATTGTCGATGAGTGGGTTGAGATGTCGACAAGCTTTTTGCCTGGGGGTATTGCTGAGAAAGATCTTTCTAAACCGAGTGATGTTGATGTTATCTGTGGCAGAACTACATTGAAGGAGGTGTTTGAGAGTGCGTGCTACATCTGAAATGAAATGAAGATTGTAACGAGAATAGGTATTTGGCGTAATTTATTGTTTCATTCTTTTGACATGGTCTGAACCAAGGTAACAGTCAATGACAGAAAGGTTTATCCGATAAGTCTTAGGCCTTAGTTTGAAGCCATGGTCACGTGCAGACCAAATGACCAGCTCATTCTGTTCCGGCCTCGGCACACAATTCTTCCGGTCACATGAAGGGGCCGCATTTGGGTTTAGCGCCAAATGATAAGGGCACTGATTGAAGATTTACCCCAGCAACAGAGATGCAACTGAGACAGGGTATCAAAAAAAGAAAAGAAAAGAACCTTGCTTACAATTCGACAGGAAGAATCGAATTTGAAGGTTTGACAGGTGGAGTGTCATCGCGAGATGCGCAACAGCTTTCTTACCTTCAAAAAGTGCCCCGCTATCACACCAAGTGCTTATCGATAAGCACTATTTCCTTTCGCCCCAAGTTTTCTTTTCTCTTTTCTCAAAGCGACTTTGATGTCGCATGACAACCATCATGAACAGACTCCTACGGCCAATGGGGCCTCTGCGCCCTCACATCGAATTATGGAATACCGCATCACGAATACGTTCCATACGTGCTGTATCGACAACTGAGGGAACAGAAACCAGCGATAAAAAAACAAGGGCCAAAAGATTAACAGAAATAGACCACGAACTACAAAAAGCAAGAGAAATAGAGCAAGAACTAAAAAAAGCAACAGAAACAACAGCAGAAACAGGAGGAGGAGAAGTTTCAACAATAACCAAGAAAATTAGGCAATTACAAGCAGAAAGACAAAGATTAATAAAAATACAAACAGAAGCAAACAAGAAAGCAAGAGAAGAAGCAAAAGCAAAAATTAAAGCAGATGAAGAAGCAAAAGCAGCAAGACAAGAAGCAGCAAAACCAATACCAAAGCAACAAACAAATAAACAGATAAAAAAAGAGCTACTAGCTGAAGCAAAAGAAAAAGCAAGAGCAGAAGCAAAAGCAGCAATAGCAGAAGCAAGAGAAAGAGTAGCAGCAGAAGCAATGGGAGAAATAGCAGAAGCAAAAGCAAGAGAAAGAGCAAGAGCAATACGAAAAGCAGAAGAAGAAGCAAGATTCGCCGCGCAAAACAATACCTTTTACCGATCAAGCGAAGAACCCTCCGATGATTCACCCGAAGCGAAAGCAGAGTTCTGGGCTAAAAGGACGCACGATGAGATCAGAGAGCTGGTGAAACTGAGCGAGGACGGTGTTGCCTTTACTACAGCAGGTGCAAGCACTTTGGTGGAAGCGAGGAAGTATTTCAAAAACTTTTGGCACCAGGAGTTACATGCCATGTTTGGGTACCTGCCGTGTAGTGCCGATTATACTGTAGGGTTTGGAGATATGGTAAGTTTGTCTGATTCCCAGATGATCGAAACAAGACAGCTAACTTGATGTTCTCCCAGGATTGGACAGTAAGTCATCTTTTCAAGCCCGAGGCTTCTCCAAAGCTAACTTTTTACAGGGTATGACCTCTTTCAAGTCTTAACCAGGATAGAACGATGGATTCTAACACTCCCAGGGCGCGTGAGCATGCAAACTCTTCAAAATCTCGCCGAATCATCTCGTAATGATTGGCTGAGAATATTAGGCCGACAATACGGAAGTGACAAGACTGTAATGCCGAGGTTGATGGGGCGATTTGACAGAGGGCCTGCCATGGTCCCTGCTTCCTCCACGATACAGTATCTGAGAGTGAGTGTCCCTGCAGCCCAGCATTTGAACCCCTAAACTAATCAGATGAAAACAAGCCGATGCGACACCCTTCTAGAAAGGTCTTTGTCAGACACAGAATCGCCGAGAGGCCGAGAGTGGAAACGCGAGGCGTCAATCTCGTTGCTTCTATCCTAAGCGGCCACAGCTATCTCCCAATTGCCAAAGTGGAGGAAACGGTTTACTTTATGGATCGTCAATCGAATTGTTCGGATTTGATCACTCATGAAGAATACAAGCCTTACTTTGACGTACTGCTCTGGTGCTGGGAGAGGCAGCAGCAACTCCCCGAGGAAGCAAGGGGCAGAATCTACGGCCACATCGATGCAAGACTGGGTTCGATCGATCTCAGTCACCAGTCGCCCAATTCCAATTCTCTGCTACTCAATCCTAACAAAACGACCAATGAAGTAATGACAGATGAGGCGCTGAATGAAGCCCTTGAGCGTCAGAACTTTATGAGTTATCCTCGGCCGAATTTGACGGGCATGAAAAATGAGATGCGTCAGCAGGAGCCTAGCAACGAGCAGCTCGACGATGCCTTTGAGGCGAACTTAAGAGCAGAGGGGGCGCAGTGGGAGTATGTGGAAGAGACCGCAGAAGGTGTCAATAAGGCTGAAGAGCAAGGCATGGGAGAAGCCATTGACGAGGACATGGACGAGGATTTGGAGGATGGCAAAGATGAGGCCCAAGAGGATGATGAGGTGAGTTTCAAGAAGCTGACTGCCCCACGAGGAAAATGAAGCTAACGGAGAAGCCCGGCGTTTCTAGCAAAGGGAGAGGTGCAAGAGACTCACGCCTTTCTAAGAATGCTATAAGAGAAAGAGAATGGAGGATGGCTTACACGGAAAGGGTTCTCCAAGGACCGAGGCAGCGGTAACGATATCGGATGATGCTGGTTGACGATGCTACCATGCATGGGCCTTATTACCGGGGGTGACCCAGGAAGGTGTTTTCATTTGTATTGTTGTGTTTTGTCTGTTTTCTTCACTCCCTACTCCACGGAAAATCCCAAAAAAGAACAAAAAAACAGTTGTCATTTGTACGTTAGTTAAATTGATCAAGATTGTATTGTCAAGAATTGAAGCTGTGTTCATAATCACATCTCGTAGTGAGACAGACAATTGAAGAGTGACCACCATCCAGGTAAAATCTGGAACTACTGCCAAGCGAGATAGGATTAAAACAGTGTCAAGTATTAAAAGTAGTGTAAAGAAATAATGCTATGCCAGTCCACCGTTCAACTCTCCACGACAACAGGTTTATTATGCCACTTCAACTCCCCCTCCTTGAAATTCGGTTCACCCAACCAATTCAGCGTAAAGGCCTTCTGCACAGTCGGACAACACATATGCTTCGCCAAGATCGTATCACCGTTGATATACGGCAGCAAATACTGATCGAGCAGTTTCCACAGGATATTATCCCACATAACAGCCCTTGTAGACGTACCCGCGAGTTTAACATCGTTGGTAACGTGCGCCTCGCGAATCTTGCGATACTCTGCGAATGTTTGGGTAAGGTCTTTGATGTCGGGGTTGGGCGTTTCGAGAAGAAGTGTGCGGAGGAGGTTGATTAGGACGACGGTGGATTGCCAGCCTGTGTTGAGCCCGAAGCCGATGTTGGGTGTCATTTTGTGGACGGAGTCGCCGAGGAGGACGACGCGGTCGCGGGACCAGGTTTTGGCGACGCCTTCTTCGAAGGGGGCTGTGTAGAACCACTTCTTATTCTCCCAGACCTGTTTGAACGTGACACCTGGTGCAAGGTTGACATCCTCGTATTTCTTGGCTAGTTCATCGGCTTGTTCGTTTGTAATCCAGTGTTTGCCCGTGGTAGGCTTGTCAAGCTTTAGATAGATCGTAAAGAAGTATTTCTTGTGCGAGGGCATGATGAGTTGTGTGCTGAAGCCTTCGGAGTGACATTCGTAGTCTGTTCCTTCGACGAGATCGGTGGAAAGTTCGTTGCCGTGACCGTAAAAGCCGTAGAAAGTGGTCGTGAAGTCTTCGTTTTTGGTCTCGCTTTCTTTGGTCTCTTCGTTGACGTAAGAGCGTGTCGTGCTGTTAATACCATCTGCGCCGATGAGGATATCTCCGTTGTATACATTTCCATCTGCGCAGGTGACTTCCACACCCATGGGCTTAGACTCGATAGACGTGACTTGCTTGTCGAGATGAAGTTGGTTCGTTATATCGGAGAGATTGTCCTTGAGTAAATTGACAAGATCGCCACGCTGGAATAACATCCATTCATGACCGTGGCTGTCAAAGTCAGCATTTCCACCATCTCGAATTCTCAAGGGACTGACTCACTATTCGCCGATATTCTTAATCATATCACTCCAACTCATAATAGATCCATCACGTCGAAGATTACACTTCTTGGCCATAGGCAGATGCAGATCATAAGCTTTCTGCAAAAGGCCAAGTTGGTCTAGGATGCGAGAACTGTGAGGCCAGATACAGACTGATGCACCCCAGTTCAAATCTGCCTCTTTCCGTCGTTCGAGAATGGTAAACTCGATACCAGCTCGTTGGAGAGCAAGGGCAGCGAGAAGACCCGTTGGGCCAGCACCGGCGATGAGAACTTTGAAACCCATTGTGAGACAATAAAAGATAGACAGATAGAAACAGAATCACAATTGAAGGAAGGAGGCGCTTCTTATCTGTGACTCCTTCGGAGAAACCGTGATGTTACCCCAGATGTGGCTCGCTACCCCTGCAGTATCCAGAACCGTTGGACACCTCAGTGTTGCGATCGGCGTTCGGTTATGATTAGTTTCATCCTTTGCGAAGCTTCTATTCGACGGTTTAAGAAAGGAAGCGTTTATGTTTCATTCTTTCGACAGAGGAAAAAGTGTATCTGCCGAATGTTACGCTGTAAATTGTGATGCTCAGGAGGGAGCAGAAAAATAGTCCTTAAGACTCAGGGCGCCGGAATAAATTAGTTCAAGTGCCAGCATAGTACGACTGAATGATTCCGTCGCTTATGCTCTTGTCGGACTATTCTTCTGATACCCTGACGGGGAGTCGGCATCGGCGGGTTTCTGCTACGAGCTGAGCTTCCTAACCCGAGATAAACTCTCCAAGCTCAAGTTGTTAACACTTTGCATATGTCTAAAACTGTCAAAGAAATTATATTGTTTAGTGACAAGCTTGATACTCGGAAGCTAAAAGCACAGACGGGCTGGGATTGAGAACGCTGGATTTGATGCGCCATCTCGAGTCTTGCCTCGATACGGAATCTTCAAGAGGTCGAACAGAGTTAGCGCCTTCCGACATAAACCCAGCAGTTATTTCGTCTGTTGAAAAGAAGTTAGTGCACGACCCTGATGGCAACTTCCTCTAACGCTCTACTCCGAATCGACAACCAGGCGACACCTTGCACTCATGCTTCAGCCTTCTAAGGGTGCTTCCTCCCAAAAATGCAATAAGACAACCCAGAGTAAGCACCCTACTTGTATCACGAGCTTGACTTGTAACTATGTGTGCTACTGTTGTGTATGCGAATGAAAATAATTGTTCAGGAAATCAATCTTTGTCTTAAAAATATGGCATGAACTTCCTAGCCAATACTCTATGAACAGAATGCATCTCGTAGTGGCAAAGGCAATTTAGGCCTTTGGTTTCAACGTTATTCAAGAGCCCCTGGTATTGTGGAATGTCTTCTCCCAAAATACAGTTCTCGACCCGTATACTAACAAATGGCTGTCACAGAGAGTTCCATCACCCTGTTCTCAGTGACGGCATGCCTCTGTTGCTTTAGCTGCTTTCGGAGTTTGAAAGCTGGAATTAGACTAGTAGCATCCAAGGGCACGGCCAGAGGCTGAGCGGCTGAAGTTAATCCATGATTACCTCGATACGCCCTGTGGAATCAAGCAGCCGCTCTTATTTGACAATTACAGATTGTCTTAGAATGTCTCACATTTCTCTTCGCAATACCGCGAATCACCGGCTTCGGGACGTCGTAAATCCTATGAGGCGGTACGCGTATTGTTCACGACGAGCACTAACGCTACGTGCCGCTTCACACCAGGAACAGAGTTCAAGACCTTGTCACATTAAATACCAGACAAGTCAATTGTATCACCCGTCTTGTTCCCCTTCCCTTTCTCCTACCTCACAAGTCGACACTTGTGTCGTCGTCCATAATGAAGGCCTCCACGACATTAAAATTATCCATTGTCGCGTTACTATGCTTTGCGACACAAGCGGCTGCTGACGCAGCAGAACCAGCCAAGCCTTTAGATGAGGTTTCTCAATGTGCAGTAAGTACCTCGGGCTAATCAACCTACTCAGAGTTTGCTTATACCGTATCAGATTAGTTGCCTAAACAATCGACTTGAGCCGCCAACTTTTTCTTCAAAGAATATCGAACGGCTATGTAGCGACAAAAACTTGAGCCGTTCGGTGAGCGACTGCGTCCGAAAGACCTGTACTATTCGAGAGCTACTGGGTAAGTATTTTACAACCTTGAATTGTTGCCACCAAGCGGCCTTGAAGTGACACCCTAACTGGATCTACGCAGACTTTCTCAATGCTGAGCAAAGTGCGTGTGGGAGACCAGATCTCGACAATGACCAGAAGATCAGAGCTGTCAACTTTGTGATTCTCGGGATTGCTGTGACGGCGGTGACTCTGCGTATAGTAACCAAAGTCTATCACTATACGCGATGGGGCGCTGACGACTATCTGATCGTGGCGGCACTAGTAAGTCATGGAAATCACTGTTCCGGCGTTGGAAGTATTTACCAACAGCCATAGGTCTTCACGGTTATACAATGCATTATGATGATCGCATGTAAGTCGTGCTTCAATCACTAAAGCAGGGTTGATTTAATATCCTCGCAGTGACGTATCAAGGCCTGGGCCATAATATATGGACTCTTGACGACAATGCAGTTATAAGGTTCTTTGTGGTAGGATTATATACTGCGCACGACTGTTGAGGTTACTGACGTTATTAGTATTTGATAATTGTCGAATGTGCCTATGTCCTGAGCCTATGCCTTCTCAAGCTTTCTATCCTGTGGTTTTTCTTAAGAACGTTTCCAGGGCAAGGTTTTCAAAGGATTGTGAAATGGACAATGGCCTTCAATATCCTGTCGACGGCATGTATCTCTGTAGCTGCATTGTGTCAAACCTTTCCGGCCGACCCATCGAAGGAAAGGTGGAAAGATGAGTCATCACCTGGTTTGAGGGTGAATATCCACGCATTGGCCTTGTCTCACGCCGGGATCAATGTTGCTCTTGATATCTGGATGTTCATCCTTCCTCTTACTCAACTTTACCACATTGGTCTCAAAACAAAGAAAAAGATTGGTGTTATGCTGATCTTCAGTCTTGGATTCTTGTGAGTATAGCGTACCTAGCTATGGTCTGGCCAAGTACTTACATCATAGCCTCATCGTTGTCAGCTGTGTGCGCATTCCGTTCATGGTAGATTTCAGCAGAAGTCTCAACTCGACTGGTAAGTGATCAACACTGACTTCAGTTCTTTCTGACAGAGAAAATCATAGCCGACTCACAGGGGGTCATTGTCTGGTCCAATGTGGAGAGTGGTGTAGGCATCCTAGTGGCCTGTCTCCCTCATACCGCACCACTGTTACGAGCTGTCATGATACGCGCGAAATCCATGACATTATGCTCAAAGTACTCTGACGAGAGTCAAGATATTTTTGTCGACCGAGGTCTCGCTACGATTCAGGTGACGCGTCTCGACGGAACGACTTTGGTTAATGTCAACTCGGATAAACTGGCTTTGAACGGTGGGGGAAGGTTACTTACTGTGGCTGACTGCCCTTCTCAAGTACCGTCTTCTAGGGCTGGTCGGGAGGAAGTTAGAACGATTTGAGATGGCATATATGGACCGAAGCTGTTCCCTGTACATAAATATTTGTAATCTTGCGATGAATCTTGAGTTCGGATATTACGAACAATTCCGAAAGCCCTGGCTACTTCACGTCTTCTGCTTGTCGAGTACTTTGTTACAGAGCTGAGTTGAGCATTTATATGATGAAAAAGTAGGATTTGTTCTATTCAATGCTAATACATGGAGTCTTTCACTATCGATTCTCGGCGTGAACAGCCTTCAAAGTCATACCGGTGTACCCACTCGTTGGCGTTGACCCACCCCAAGAAACAAATTATCGTTCAAAACAACAGACTATTGAGATCTAGAATTCGGAAACATTGGAACTGGTGAGGCAAAGAAGAAGAAGAAAAGGATACGAGTTGATTGAAGACACGGACGACGGAGGAGGTATGAGCTCTCAAGATTTTCAATGACGACAAAATAAATCTCTGGAAGGCAAAAAGTGAGGTTCTGCCCGGGCTCGAACCGGGGACCTTCTCGGTGTTAACGAGATGTCATGACCAACTAGACCACAGTACCAAGCTGTTTTTGTGCTCGAAGCTCTTCTTGTTATCATACATGGACTGATCATTATGGTATTGGCTGCTATATTGGAAAAGAAAGTAGGAGGCAGAACTGTGCATATTGCATAAACACATATGCATGTACATAAAAGTACTCTTAACCACAGCCTATCTCGACAACTGTTTCTTCATTTTTCCTTTGAGAGAAGAAACCAAGGCGGCGCCGGCACTTCATTTGTGCTTCCTGCGGGATCATCCGTGCCGCCCCATCCAAGTATCTCTCCGAGACGTTATGCAGTCATCGTTACATTGACTCAGATGACGAAGAGGCGAAGCTAGAGAGCAGAGCTTTCATACGGTCCAGCAATCATACGAACGTGCCCTCACTGGGCGCCATAAAAGAATGTGGCGGAAGCCAGGGGACGGGCCGTAGGATTAATTCTACTAGCGCGAGTCTTGTTTCGACGGTCTGCATATTGAGGTGAGGGGAAGAGAGACACTTGTCGAAGATCTGGGAGAATGTAGTGCTGATCATGAAGATCTATTGGAGCTGAAAGTGGTATATTGAACTCTACGTACTTGATATAGCTGCGGGGTGATATATGTGGCTGGCTGAGATCAGTATGTCTTGCCGCTTTGACTTAACTTCATGTCAATGTCCAGTAATGATGAATTCGACATTCCTATCATGAATCTGTGACGTGGAAATGAACTTATGTATGTCAATCTTTTCTTTTTCTTTTTCTTGTTTTCTTTTTGCTTGTTTTACCGGGGAATGAAGCTCACTGTTTTACGGCTGTGGAGGTGGTGTCGTAAATTCTACCGGAGCTTGGACTTTCTTGTCTCACATAATCTGATCGAGAAAAGGTACGGATAGATGTGAATAAGTTGGCGGTCAGATTGTACCCCGCACTTTCGATCTGCTGTGAAATATTACACAGGTACCGCAGTGAGCATGTTACTGTCTTGGGAACCCTGCAGCTGCATCTAGACCTTGGCTGATGCCATGTGAATCAAGTACAGTAAGTGGATGTATCTAAACTCCTAGGTATGTATAACAAAAAGGTAAATGTCCTTCAAGTCTAAGGTCGCCAAAAGGAAGGTGATCTAGAATCTGTGAAAGGCAACGGGATGATTTCACCTCATAGACTGTCAGCAGCTAATCTTTCGTATACCCAGACGGGTTTCTAAAGTTCCAGGTATGCAGTCCGGAGCATCAAGTCATTTTGGGTTTCATCTCCAACGACATCTTGTCTCGTACCGAAGGCATAGAGATAACAATATCATGCGCGGAACGGACCACAGCCAGCCACATCGTCTGTTCACTTCCTATTCTGTACAATGGCCGTGATGTTACATTGTGATTTAAACCCACAACTACCGGTGTCATCTTCATATCCAGTCGATACCTGCAGCTGTTGATGCAAAGGTCGAATGTGAGACACGGCATATCCGGTGTATCGCTCATGTATGTGGCTTCACCGTAACAAGCCAGACACCAAGAGTTGCAAGACGGAGGATCTTGAGTCCGAAGTGAGACGTCAACTATCTTTGAGCTGAGGTCCCGATGAACATAAAAGGCAGCGTGCCTCCCTCTCAATCATCTTTCTTCACCAGCAACTCACACTTCAACAAATCAAGCACAACTACACTCTTAACTTCACAACTAAATCCCACCAAGTCAGTCTTCCTTCCACCTTCTCATACTCTCACTAACCCTCCCAGAATGTCCTACACAATCAAAGTCCGCGTTTTCCAAACCAACCCCAACGCCTACTTCCACATCGTCGAAAAGGGCTGCTGGCACTACGCCAACGGCTCCCAGTGGAACGAGCAAGACGGCATCCTGACCCTGCACATGGGCGGCAGCGGCACCTCTGGCATGCTACGCTTCAAGACGGAGCAGAACAAGGAAGCGTTCTTCGTCGCCATGGGCGTGCACAATTACAAGCCCTGGGTTGATACCATCACCGGTCTTGGTGATGATATCACCTGTGTCAAGGCTTTGCCGGAATATTACGGTAGTGCGTCGGAGAGAACCAGGTCGAGGGAGAGTCAGAGGACTGAGCAGACTATTTTGAACATTGATCGTAGGAATATCTCTACGAACTATAAGGTTAAAGAAGGAAACAACCTTGAGCTTGACATCATCATTGGATAGGTCTTGAGAAGCATGAGATGGGGTGGACATTCGATCAGGGCTCGGACAGATTCGATAGCTTGTCAATGTGAACACTCATTCTCACCCTGACCCTGATTAATGTTGAAGTTGTATGGAAGTATTAACATGTTTAGGCTTTGTAACTTGTGTTTTAAAGTATATACTGTGAACTATCCTGCGTTCTATATGAAGGCCTGCTTTCGAGATTATTTAGAATTTGGGAGTGGCACCGTTGAGAGTAAGAGTATAGTCTAGACCCTTGTTAACCTCTTCCGTCAACTCAAACCCATTGTACATGATAGCCTTGGCAGGAGCATTCGCGACAACAACAGTAACATCATCTCCAGCAGTGATAGCAACGCTAGCAGCACCATCAGCCAGAGTAGTATACGAAGTCGTGCCATCCTTGTGGTAAACAGCAACGGTAGCCACAAACTCTCCCTCAGAAACGACCTTGACATCAACCTTCTCACCGGTAAGGTCGAGGGGGATGATGTTAGCACCCATGTATCGAGGTGAGCGATCAGCAATGGGTTTGTATCCTTCACCAGAAGCATCGACGTAAGCAACGCCCAGTTCTGCGCGCTGCTGGAAGAAGACTTCTTGAGCTGTAGCATGGCCAATGTCAACGTAGGCCATGCGTGCCCAGTAACGACCGACGATATCACCGACAGTCGCGTTCTTGGAGACGCGAGCAAGAGTGTGGAGAGGGGTTTCGTTGCTGCCCTTTTCATACTGGACCTGCATCTGAAGAATGGTATCTTGACCCAGACCCTCGAAGTTGTCAGGGTTGTTTGTCAAGTACGCCAGAAAAGGCCAGGCTTGGTAGTAGTTACCACTCTCGGGTGTACCGTCGACGATGACTTGATGAGCGTCGCCAAGAAGCTTTTGAAGCTCGATCTCCGTAGGCTGTGCCTCTTGACCGTGGGCCTTTCGGGAGGCGGCGCAAATGTCGGAGGTTTTATACGTGTCGGCGACCCAGTTGGCCAGAGTCTCCCACCAAGCACCAGTGTTAGTCTGGTCTACCCAGTTTTGCTGATGATAATGCAGTCCATGACCATACTCATGAACAGTCACACCTGGAACAGCGAGGTACTCATTCACAACCTCCAACCAAGCAGACCCAGCCTGCATATCAGAGTGCATAACACCCGCCGCACCATCCAATGTTGAAACAGTATAAACATTCGTCTTGTGCAACTCTCCAGTGCCTTCCTGATCGTTGAAAGAAAGACCAGAAGATCGCCATTTTAGTGTACCGACAAAGCAGTCAAACGCAGCTTCGAGCATGGATAGAGTCTTGTCGGTATCTTGGGCGGATCCTCCGTAGACGCGGAAGTGAGCTGAGTCTTTGAAGTTGGAGCCTCCAGGGCCGACGTTGGGGTTTGCGGTGTATGAAGATGCAGGTTCAGCCGCCTGGGCTGATGTTGGCAGGGCTTGAGGAAGGGCATTGGCGCTGACGACGAGAAGGCTGATGATGGCCTTGGAAGTAATGAAGCCCATGATAACGAAGGTGAAAGCGAATGAAGAAAAGAACGAATGGAATGCACAAAGAACAAAGAACAATAGAGCATGCAATTAAGCTCTTATATAGACACTACCCGACAATGTTAATTCAAATAAACATGCTACCAAGACCGACATAATTGGTGGAAAAGCCCCGTTTCCGTTTCATGAAAGTTAAAAAGTTTCAGAAAGCTGGTCTGTGATGCATTTTGATGATCAATGCGAAGCCAAATTACGAGTATTATCCTGGTACTGTTGCAGTGGCTTCTTCGACAGGGGTTAGTTTGATTGCCAAGGGCGAATGTCATTGTTTCATCTCGGTATTTGATGTTGATCTATACGCGCTTTAATTTCAGCAACTCATCAAGAATTGACAAACTTGTATCGTGAACAAGAATAGAGTGAAAAGAATATCATTTTAAGTATCGTGAGATTGATGTTGGTGTTGTAGTTGAGTACTGCTCATCGGAAGATAACGTCACGTCATGCCGACAATTACCCGCCTCGTCACACGACGTTAGCCATGACTCCATTCCATCTCACAGACCATCTCCCTCTCCCTCAGGTTGTTTCAACACCTTCCAAACCCCGGCATAAACATCTCCTGGGTCCAAAATGCCCTCAAACGAACACGAAGATGTTCAACAACCTCTCCTCGCTTCCCCGCGCGAAGAGAACGCGTCGCGTAGCCGAGGAACATTCACCCGCAACCTCGGCGCCGCAGAAGCTTTTGGGATTGTCGTAAGCATCGTCATCGGAAGCGGCGTCTTTACATCGCCTGGTTCTATAGATACGAATGTTCCGTCTCCGGGTATTGCGTTGGCGATTTGGTTGATTGGTGGTGTTTTGGCTTGGACGGGTGCTACCACTTTTGCTGAGCTTGGGACTGCTATTGAAGGCGAAGGTGACATCTCATCGCTGAATATGAGAGGCAATATGTGGCTAATTTGATTCAGGTGGTGTTCAGCCATACCTTCAGCACATATATGGCCAAGTCTGGGGTTTCCTCGCGGCATGGACATGGATCGTCGCCGTCATGCCCGCAACCCTCGCCATTCTCAGCATCGTCTTCGTCGAGAGCGCATACTCAGCCGCAGGCGTAATCAACCAAGATCACCTCATCTCTCACAAGCTTCTCTCGATCTTGGTCCTCGTGGTAATGAGCGTTGCGAACTCTATCAGCACAAAAGCCAGTACACGACTCAACGGTTTCTTCGTTTTGCTCAAGTTCTTGAGTATTCTGGTCGTTGTGGTCGCTGCTATTGCGGTAGTAGGCGTTCATGCCGCGCATCCTAGTAAAGAGGTTGGGGGAGGTGATTGGTATAAAAAATCATGGTTTGCGTATCGCGATACGTACAATCCGAATGGGCCGGATACGGAGTGGGATAAGTTGAGTCAGTGGGAGATTTTTGGACATTACTCTGCTGCGTTGTATGCTGCATTATGGGCTTACTCTGGCTGGGACAAGGTAAGTTTGCATCCCCGAATCGTAGAAACATGCTAACGTGAACAGGCCATCTATGTCTCCGCTGAGCTTTCGCAACCTGCCAAGCAACTCCCTCTCGCGATCAATACATCCATCCCAACAGCCATCATATGCTTCCTCGCCGCCAACGCAGGATACTATATCCTTCTCCCATGGAATGTCGTCAGCACTACAGACAGCGTAGCAGTAACCGCTATGACTCGTCTTCTCGGCCGTGGCTTCGGTATCGTCACCGCCATACTCATCTGTCTAGTCGTCGCAGGTTCCCTCCTCGGAAATTCTTTCGTCGCAAGCCGAATGTGTGTAGCTGCAGCTAGAAAAGATTGGATTCCTAGCCTTTTCACCATCGTTGGACGAGTTGGCGCTAAGCCCACTGAAGAAGAAGAGAACACTGATGCTGACGAGCCTGCTGGAGATGCTCCCATCAACGCTGTGATTCTTTCAGTCGTCCTCGCCAGCTTTTACATCCTGTTCGGCAGCTTCAGAGCTCTCCTCACTCTCAACGGTCTGGGAGAGTACTCTTTCTTTTTCCTTACCGTCCTCGGAGCGATCATCTTGCGATACCGGGAGCCTGACCTGGAGCGTCCATACAAGACTTTCCCTATCAACCCGATCGTGTTCGTTATTGTCAGTGGGTTCGTTGTTGTTAGAGGAGCAATCTTTGCGCCTACGCAGGCAATTGTCATTATTGCTATCTGGGTCCTCGGTCTCATCTTCTACAAGGCGCGACAGTTTTTGACTTCTCTTGAAACCGCAGACGAATAAGTGTTTTATCCCCTAGCACATTCTTGCATAAGTCGAGGGAGCTTAACATCATTTCTATAGTAGGTGAATTTGAGGAGACGAAAGCATAAGAGACGAAATAATTTGATTATGTTATGCCATTTTTAGAATAGCATTTAGACTACTTTAACTTGATAGCCTAAGTCTTAGATGACAATTCTGCCTGATTTAGGTTTTTCTGAGGAGCCAATCCCGCAAAGTATACAGATAAAATCACACAATGACAATCGCAGGTTGTGGGACTAAATGGCAATTCTGAATCCGAGCCGCAATGTCCCAGTCTGTTTGCTGGCCCAGACTCCCAAGGTGGACTGACAGTAACACCTTAATTTCCTGTGAGGAACCTACAAAGCTGAGTGAAGGGGCTGGCGACCAGTCCTTCAGATCCATTGGCTTGATGCTGATGGGTGTTCGGTTTTCTTCGAATTCTGCGATAAACCAAGGTATGTTCGCAAGTTCCATGTTGTTGGCTGTCACGTGCCGCCTTGCCAGGTTGGTCCAGAGTTGTGCAGTTGTGAGAAGATTCTTAGCACAGGCCGTTTGTGTAAGCTCGTCCACAAGATGATCAGTGAATACTCCTGGCGTTGCGCCTCGTTCTGCGTAACAAGCTCCAATGATCTCTTTGTACTGTCCGATACTTCCTCCAGCAGTATGGTAAGTACCTATCAAGTAGCATCAGGACCTTGGCAGGTTGATGGTCGATAGCTGTTTCCCGTACCATGCTGAAGTTGATCTCCGGCGTTTGTTCATTTGTTTGTTGACGCCCCTGCATCCAAAGCTGGACGTTCCCAAGCTGATGCCTAACTTCGCCACGATCGATATAATAGATGATCACTAGGCACTCTGAGTCCATGCCATCGAAGGCCTACTCGAGCGCCGCGATCATATCTCGCTGGGCAAAGGTTTTGCTGGGGAGTATCGAAGTCGCTACTCGGAAACCAAAGCCTTGTGAAAAGACATTTTTTATCTTATCGCAATATTTGCCGACTTCAAATTGGTCGGTTTCGAAGTGGAAGCATAGAACGCGGACTTCTCGGTAAGGTGACAATTTTGCGCGTGAGCGATACTCGTTATCGCATGCACTGTGAATTGTCCGATTGGAGTTTTCGAGAGATATTGCATCTTGGTTGCCGAAGGCGTTAACAGGATGCGTAGATGAGTTTGTCCTCGTAAGACTGCACGGGATATGAGTCAAGAAGAAAAAGTTGAAAGTGAGGGTCCAAAGCTGATATATACGATGAATGATAACGGGCGGCTGATTGCAGAGAGTATCTGCTCTTGTCGGAACCAAGACCACCAATGCAAGGAAGACAGCAGGGAATAGAGAAGAGAAGGGCAGCGTTTATAGTATCCATGATGACGGTATGGATGGCTCACGATATAGCCTGTCCTAGAGCCTATTAGCATAAGGTTTAGAGTTAACGATGTGTGATCGAAGGTGTATTCTTGTGAGAACTTACTGGACTAGCACTTCTAGGATTTAGGGTATCGAAATAAGGTGGCCTAAGTGCTTGTCTAAGTTAGCATAAGATTATCCAAATTGTTTCGTCTCTTGTGCTCTCGGTGGCGGTCTATTCCTCCTCTTTGCGTGGATACCAATGCCAAACAGGTCAGGTTGTCAAGGTATTGGGTGGTGGCCCTAATATCAACCTGAGCTTGTTCGAAGACAGTGTTTTCCCGTCCAATATCCCCCAACAAATTACACTTTTGATGATCATGGCTTTCAAATGAAGCTTTCTTCGACGAATTCACGCTTCCTTTCAAGCACAATGACTACAATCCTATCGAAACCTTTTCTGTTCTACTTCAAGGCTCAGAGCTCAGGTAGAAAATGCCTTGCTTTGTCTCTGTTTTATCTCGTCTCCCACCGACATCAACCACATCAGACGACCACCTTTCAAGACAGACAATTTAAATAAGTGGCATCATGGTACGCTACGAACTCGAAGAACCGCTTTGTTCCATTTGTGGTCTCAGTGTAGGCTTCTACACCCGCCAAGAAAGAACCTGGCAAGGTATTGCCATCGTGATGCAAGGGCCCAGGCATGCCGATTCCAACGAGCAGCTCTCCTGGTGTAGAGCTACAGGATATCCATATCAGGGGTTAAGCCACTTTACACAACTTCCCTCACGAAGACCCGCTCCTATACATTCGAGCTACCGGTACAGCCCAACACTGGCTGTCCGATCCGACTACCATTTCCTTGGTTTTCACTGCGCTTGCATTTCCATCGCTTACCGAGTAATCTTGACATCACCGACAAATTCGCTATACCACATCAAAGACGTCTGGAATACGTTGAACCAGCGTTACCGAAATGGTCCACCCAGCGAAGAGTACTGGGACGATGTCCCTCCCATCCCTCAGAAGACTGCGCAAGGGAAATGTTATTGGACCAGATACCCTGCTTACTATCTCCCGGCCTATCCGCACTCGAGAAAATTTGAATGGGTAGGCGTTTTATCCGTCCTTGTGAATCCTTTTCTTTGCTAACATGTATCAGTGGTCTGCTGATCCAATCCTTATTCCCAACCTTACGGCCTGCCTACTCAACAACTTACAGAGCTGTCCAAAGACTTCGTCAACTAAAAAGTCTCCGCTCCAGGACCATCTCGAGAATCTTCCGCAAGAACTGTATGATCAGATAAAGGGATACGTCCAGCAAGGACCCATGAGTATACAGTCCACAGGTATCTTACCCCAGTCACTTTGGAAAGAAGCTTTTCTTAAAATACCGTTTCTTTGGGACTTAGATGTTGGAGAAGTCGAAAGATTTCCCGATTCGCCCCCGGATCCAGACAAGAAATGGGACTGGGAACAGTTAGTCCGCCGACTTATGGCGTGTCCCATTAAAGTTGATCCACCACCATTGAGCTATCTTACGCCTGCTCCTTGGGATTATGGAAAAGCAGGCTTGGAGCTGCCCCAGGGGTTGACAAATCGAAGACGAATCTGGCAGATTGTGGACGACATGGACCCCAAAGAACTCGATGGGTGGGAGGGCGAGATCTATGGTCCCTCTGAAGAGATAGCGCCTGCGGCTTGATAAGAAAGTGAATATGAAAGATGCCAAGAGGAGCTCAGTAACATTGAAAGGGCGTTTCTTTTGCCATCCAACATGCACGTTCACTCTATTCTTCAGTTTTTCTGAGGCCTAAGGCCCAATATACCGGTCAAATCAACACAACAATAATCGCAGTTTGTGAACCTAAAGCAGCTTCACTCTTCTCCCACCACGCACAGGCACCCATGACCTCAATTAATCACTGAGACCTATCAGTATCCCATTCCTCAAGCATCCCCTCAAGCTGCTCATGCCTCTTCAGAGCGTCCGAGAACGTAACTAATCCCTCCGTCTCATCACTAGCAAATCGATCATAAACAGCAGCAATACTCCTCCCAATAATCGGGATCTCATTCTCTTCCTGCCACGCATGCCACTTCCACTCCACCTCCTCAACCTTATCCGTCTCAAAATCATGAACTTCGATAATAACAGGTTCATCGTATGCAGAAGCGTTCAAAGCAGTGCCTCCATAACCTCGAAGGCGAATCTCGCCTTTTTCGCCAGCGATGGTGATGAGGAGGGGTGGTTCGCCGGGGAAAGGCTGGCCGCGGCGGAAGCGGATTGATACGGCGGCGTCTTTTTGCACGGTGGGGGATGAGGTGAGGGTTCCTGTTGCGAAGGTGATGTCTGGGACGTCAGTGCTGACTGTTTCGGTGATGTTGCCTGAGCCCACGTCACGGAGGCGGATATTGGGTCTTTGGGAGTGAAGACGGCTTTTGATGTTGGTTATATCACCAACAATGGACTGGAACGAATCGAATACTGCGCTCGTTAGCCATAACCCTTTCTCTGGTGGGTTCAATGGTACTTACTGTGTCCCAACCCAATGGTAAAGGTATTTCCACCGATAGCGCGCTGTGTAAAATACTTCAACGTCGTAGGCAGAATCTCGCGATCATTTGTTCCCCCAGCAGCCTTCAACTCGGCACTAACAACCTTTCCAATCCTTCCCTCCCGAATAAGATCTCTAATCTTCACCACAGGCGGCGCAAACCGTCCCTGCAACCCAACAATATTCCTCTCCCCAACCGCATCAACAAGCTCCTTCGCATGCTTAACATCCTGCGCCAAAGGCCACTCAACAAAAACCATCTTTCCAGCCTTCACGCTCGGAAGGGCACTTGAATGGTGCACATCAACACGAGTGCAAACCACCACGAGCTCGACATCTTTGTCAGCTGCGAGATCTTCCGCAGTACCGTATGCTTTTGTCTCAGCGGGCAAGTTGTATTGAGCTATGGCCTTTTGAGCTGCTCCGACGGAGCTGTTCTGCAGAGCGACGATTTGGTATTTTGAGCGGCCGAGGGGAGAGAGGAGGTAGGGGAGATGGGCTTTTGAAGCCCAGCTTGTTTTTGCGGAGGCGGAGAGGCCGACTAGGGCGACGCGGATGGGTGCCATATTGAGTAGCTATTATGCAAGAGTCTGTTGGATGTTATTAATTGTCTTGATTGAATACTCGAGTGATGATGAGGTTGGCTGTTATATAGTTGAGGTTGATGATGCAAGTGAGACTGATTTCTAATCACGGATTTGTAAGTTCGAGATTGGTCAGACGTGCCAAGTGTCATGGACTCCCAGTATGCAGCACGTCTTACCTGTAAGCATCTTAACTGAGGGGAGATCGCGCAATTGAATTCTAGTTTCAATCTTGTGCTTCGCTGTATGCGACCAGTCATTGACCTCTTGCTTATGAGGTAGACGGTTTGAGATAAATGCTGACTGTCCCGTGAAATTGAATAGCGATCTTTCTATATGAGAATGTGTGCTGTTGTATGGTCTGGTTATGTGTTCAGGAAAATAGTGCGAATATGCCACAGTATCGTCCGGCTTGAAATTTATCGTGCAAATATATGGCACAATATCGAGCGACAACGAATTGCAGAGACGGCATAGCATCTACAACCCGCAGGGTTTTTTTTTGTTTTTTCACACAATTTACGAAAGTCATTGGAAAGCAAATTATTATCATTGACCGTAAGTCCATACTTCATAATGCTTATGTACCAAACTGAATGAATACTCCGTATTAATAACCCCGGCAAAAGCCTCTCTTTCTTTCAACCCTTTTATTGCTCAAACTCTCCAGCGTAGAGGATCTCGCCTCGCTTTTCGTTCATGACCTCCCACACATCCCTCTCCTGGAGCTCATCTCGCTTTGACACACCAGCAAGTTCAACCGCTTGAGCTTCCCTTTCAAGTTGCACTGTCACTCTAGTTAGCATGCATTCATAAAGGTCTAGGAGAAAACTTACCATGCAAGAATACGGCAGCCCTTTTTCCGGTAAACAGAGCGTGCGGGACATTGGTAGTACCATCTGTGTTAGCATCGCCAATAGCGTAAATACCGGGAACGTTGGTGATAAGGCCCGCGGAAGCGTTCGCCTGGAGTCTTCCACCGACGAGTTCAACACCAGCCTTCTCGCCAACATCAGAGCGCTGCTCGTCAGGGAAGCTGGTCAGGAACGCAGCGCGCTCAACGGGCTTGCCCTCTGTGAATTCAACCCTGAAAAGATCGAATTCGGGAACTGAGGGAAGGCTAGGATCGGCGTTGTGTGTATCGCCGCTCTTGATGCGCTTGATTTCGCTGATAGTTCGATTGTCGACTGTGACGTTGTGAAGCTGGAGATATTGTTTCCACTGGGGAAGGTCTTTGGTTGCAAGAGCTTGTGTAGTGCTGTTGTCTGTTCCGTTGACAAAGGCATACACATCTCTGTTGAGCGTAGCCATTTCTCTGACCAGGCCAGCGACCTTGTTGAGAGGGGCCAGGAGACCTAGGGGTTGATCTTCATGCTCGTGACCATCGCACCAGGGGCACCAGAAGATACCCTTGCCCCAGTTCTCAGCAACGCCGGGGGTGGAGGGAAGAATGTCCTGGAGACCAGTTGCGAGAACGATCTTGCGGGCTGTGATCTTCTTGGTGGGTTGACCGGGGTAGTCAACGGATAGGGAGAATTGAGTGAAGTTGCCATTCTTGCCCTTGTTCTCGATATCTGTCACAGTAGCGTTCTCCATCTTGACAGTGTCGTAGTACGAGAGCAGTCTGCGCGCTTCGTAGCGGTAGTACGCAGGTTGGACGCCTATATTGTCAGTAGAGTTCTTGTCAAGAGTAGGAGGGCAGCTTACCGTCAAAGCCAATAACATCGTGCATATGTCTCGTAGGTCCGTTTCTATATAGACCATTGTCAAGAAGAAGGACATTTCGACGCACGCGAGCAAGACCGCTCAAAGCAGAAAGACCAGCAGGTCCACCTCCGATAACGACAGCATCGTAATCAGTGTCAGGTAGCACAGTGGTCTTGGCGTCTTTGGCAATGGCAGCAGCATTGCCGAGAGTAAGAAGCGCCGAGAGCGAAAGAGTAGAGAAGAAGCGCATTGTGAAGGGTATGAGGAGGATGAGGTAAGGATGGATGCCAGAATAGTGATGATGAGTAGCGATACTCGTATGTATATATAGTAAATTCGTAGGGCAAACAAAAGATGTCTAATTAACCTGATTCAGGTATCGCATCTCACCAAATTACCCATACGGTAGTTGTAAGTTGTGATCGTCGAGGTAGCCGAGTGGGGATGATCTAGAGACTAGGATCTACCCCAGCTGAACCTGCCGTGTCTCACACTCAGCTGTTGTCTAACCACTGGGAGCTGCAGTCGTAGCTTCCTTTTCGGCGCCTCATTTTCTACATGCCAGTGTTAGCTTCCTTCCCCTCGTCTTTTCTTGTGTGAACTGCACCTTGCCTTCTGTTAATACTGGAGACTGATCAAGGTAACAAAGCTAGAAAACAGACTTTGCAATGGCCGACACATTGGCTCACCATGACAGTCACTCCAACAAGAATATACTCTCTCCATAGGTACCTACAGAGCCTGAAAACCACATCGTCATTGCACACTGTTACATGCGGGAAGGAAGGAGCGGATCCACGGGATCTCCGCTGCAGAGTGACAGTGCGGAAGCTACCTCTAGCTCAACATGGGCAAGAGAATGGGGAAAGAGAGGCTCTTGGTGTTGAAGAAAGTTGCAACACTGCATCGATAGCGCTTACGGGGGCTTGAAGTGACAATGCCGTCGGAACTTTTAGGCCGTGCTTTTGGGGCATTTCTAGTGTCGAATTAGTGGACTTCTCAGGAGGTTTAGTGCATCAAGTGCTGGAGAACGAGTGCGAAGGGATCAATTGACTTTCAACGCTAGAAGATCAACTAAGGTCTAGAAAAGAGCTACGATCGTCGCTTTGTCTTAGTTTGGGCTATGTAACGTTGATCTTTTTACGTGGGAAACCATGATTTTGACCCTCTTGGTGATCGAAGGGTGAGACAAAGATAGAGGATGAGCAGGTTTTGACGAAAATTGCTCAAACAAGGATCCGAAAGCGAAAACTTTTCTATTCCTAGCCATATTGACATTATACGAGATCAATTCCAAATTGAAGGCCAAGATAGACGAGATCAATATGCACAATATTATCAGGGCTTATGTTGAGGGTGGTGATCTGTTGGGCGAAGTGGCAGTGGAAGAACCCGCCTTAGCAGCCTTAGCAACCCTATAGCTCAAGACATTGTCAAAGCGAAACTCCATCATCTGTCTCACCAATGACGACTAACTGTCTCTATGGAAACTGTTTCCCAATTATTTTTTGGTCGGGGAAGCGGATTCGATTCAGATGTTGTCTTGAATCCTTCACCTATTCAACCAGCAGAACATGGCGGTCAAATGACCAGACCTACGAGACAGTGGCCGAGGAACTTGGCAATCATTTATCATGAGTTGAACAATAACGATACCGATAAACAATGATGGGAATTTAATAATGCTGGAAAGATGGTATATCTAACCAATGACCAATTACACTTAGGTATGCAAGAATGTTATACTCATGCCCCTCAACACCAACAATGCTTCGTGAGTAATATCTGTATCGCTCATCCCCACCTCTGTTTCACTACGACTATCACATATCCCTACTCCTCTCTCTTGCCTCTCTTCTCTCAATCCCAAAGTATCCATCCCGCCCTCGCAGCAGCTCCACCAAGCGCTTTACTCGTCACATGAACATCAAATGTCTCAGGCTCCGGCGTCGTAGGACCTGATCCATCAGACACAGCCTGCGACTCACCACCCTTCGGGCTTTTCACGGGCGGTGTAATAGGTTTGGAGAAATTGAACGTCGGGTTTGCTTCTTCTGCGTCAACAACAGCCGAGAGCGTAGCTCGTGTATGGAGATGGACTTGAGATCGAGAAGCGCGCTTGAGACGAGGTGGTTTGCGCTGCGCGACGGGTGATCCTGCTCTCCGACGTTCCATCTCTACACGCTCTTCTTGCTCTGTTTCATCATCTGTGATTGTGCTAGGATCGAGGAGAAGCCAATGTCTAGGCGCGACATGGAGACTGCTTCCAGACTTGCGACGATGACGCTTCTGGTTCTTAACTTCAGAGGGCGGCTCAATGATGGTCTGTCCTTCCTTGATCCTAACAGGCAATTTAAGCGGGATATTCCCAGCAGTAACGTTCAATCTTCTAAGATCGCGTTGACTTTCTGAAAAGACGACTCGGGCGCGAAGTCTATGTACAGCCCGATCCAACGCCAACTCAATTGCGCAACGGTCGCGGACGCGGCTTAATTTGGGCCATGTGGCGCGCTCGCCCATTAGACAGGCTCGCATCATGAACTCGGGGCTGGGATTGCGGAGTAAGCGAGGCAAGTCATTTAAACCCATCTCGGGGAGGATGTTGATGTCGCCTGAGTATTTCTGACTCAGGACGCTCTGGAATTTGGTAGCGAGGTTGGGCATGATACCCAGCTCAGCAAGGAAATGCAATCGATGCAGGGCCTCATCGCGGGCAAGGGATGTCATGGTCCATAACCAGTCATACTGGTTGCCTGATGTCTGCTGAACCGGCTCAGGTTTTCTGACAGGCGATAAGTGATCGTCTTTCGCTAGAAAAGGCACAACATGAGGATTGACTTGCGACACGATAAAATGGTTGACGTTGAACATTTCTGACAACCGAGTCATTGGCAAGTCATTATCCACAGACCCATCGATCCATCGCTGAGGCGTCGGGTTCCAGGGCTGATGCTCGCCTGTAATGGGATCCTTGACAAGCAAGGGTGCAGCATTGAAGACCAGGGGGACAGAGCACGAAGCAGCGACCGCAGACCAAATCATGACATTTGGCGCAGTAACGTAATTGAGTAGTCGCGGCAATTCATACATGGAAGCAGTCGAGACGCAGATGTTGAGAATACGACGTGTGCGATTGTAGGCTTCTTGAAAAGTCATGTCGCCCATCAATCCTCTCATCACCCGCGTGAGATGTTTGATGTCAGACCAACTTCCCTCCGTCAATAACCTGCGCAGATTACTCCAAACACCATCTTGACCACTCGGGTCCTCGAAAACCGCAAGATCGCCGTAAGGAAACTCTTCGATCAAGAGTGGAATTTCTTCGTCGGTTCGTGTACACATTGCTGCGCAGACAATGCTTCCAGCGCTTGCGCCTGAAATGATCCTTGGCAGCAATTTCGCTTCGAAGAGGGCCTTTAGAACGCCAATATGCGACATGCCAAAGGTGCCGCCCCCGGATAGGAGTAATGCGCTGCGACCGTAGCTTTGTCGGGCGAACAGAATGCCTTCAAGGAGGTCGCGGTTCTCGATGCTCTGGTCGAGTCGGCTTTGGGTGACGACGGCGTCGATTGTTTTTATTGTAGATTCGACGTATCGCTCGATAAGATGTTTCGTCCCCGAGTACGAGTGTCGGTAGAGATCAACATTGTCCATTCCGCCAAGATCGCGGGATAAAGCGGTGCGGATTAGGTGCATCATTGTATGGACGTCGCATTTCGTGCGGGCATCGTCAAGCGCATCGAGTCGTTCTTGGATCAAATCGGGGTTATAATCGCCTGTCGAGGCATCGCGCTTCCATTCATCGTTGCCTTCGAGGCTGTCGAGTTCTTTCGCCGCGGCTTCCCATTGAGCATGTGTCTCGGCCTAAATAGTCAGTAGGAAACACAAACAGAGGACACAAGCACCTACATTTTGCATGCTCAGACATAAGTTATGCTTCCTCTCCTCTAGCTGCTTGATCTTCAAGCGCTGGTCTTCCGTTAAGCCATCTTTGCACCACTGCCATGTATCGTTCGCCTGTCTGATGGCTTTATGTAGGGTATTAACGACCGGCACTGAAGAAACCGGCGGTCTTTTCGCTTTCGTATTTGACTTTGTAGGAGGTTTCGTAGATTTATTATAGAGGGAGGGAACCGCGCGGGTTTGTAGTAGTAGGTCGGACATTGCGACGGCTGGGCGGTCGTGTGCTGAAGCAGTAGCGGATGAACCAGGTTATAGCATGGCAGGATCGTGAATAATTTCGTATATACTTCAAGGATGTTATACTGAAGATTGGAAAAGAAGTCGTAGAAGGTCGTAACAGGTCGTGTAGTTATGAGCGTTATTCGAACAGTCGGGTATCAAGGATCTCGAGGTCACAAGCCGAGAAACATGCGCTCACGGAAGTGGTGGGGGCAGAATAGAGGAGGGGGCGCTGAGACAGAGAAGCAACACAAAAAGAATTATAGAAGCAAGGTGATGGACGATCTTTCAGGTTGTGATAATAGGTATGATGAAATTATTGTGGTATACAAAAATTAGAGTTAAGAGAAGGAATTCTTTTGGGTTTGGCAGAGAGCCCGAGTAACGGCATTGAATCCCAATCTTGAAAATGAAAGAGTCCACTTTCCGACATCCCCCACCGACTTTCAACGTGGGGAAACAGGGTTGAGCGGTAAAGCTGTCCACTAAACACCCTGTAATTGTTGATATTCTAGCAGGGTTCTTGACAGCTGAAATTGCTTTTCTCAACAAAATTACATCCATTGTCGTCAGTTTCTTTTCAACAGACAGCATCAGATCAGATCTTGTTCAGCAAAATATCTTAAGATTCAGTTCAACACCATTTCAGGATATGCTCACCGCTAAACGGGAGGGTCGGACACTCTTTCTCCCCAATCACAGGGCAGCCCTTACAGGGGCACGTGGTACACTGATGCAGTGTGGCTGCCAAATGCGTCATGAAATCTGGGTTTTGCATTCACATGTCAAGACTGCATATGATTATGCCCGTCTAATTGGACTCTCCAGGTTTAGGGACGAGCCGATGTTCGGCAGGTGATTGTGAAAAAAAGTCTGGGGAATTTGCGGGGGAGAGAATGAATTCGTATCGTATGGAACTGGAACTGGAAGAGACCTGCTCTAGAGACCTACAGTGATTGAACGGAATGATGGCTCGTATGGCTGACGATATCTTCAGCGTGACCCAGCCGTGCCAACCCATTTAATGCACTCTCCCGCCCATCACTTTCGCGTTCCGAGAATTCCAACACTTTCTTTGCTTTGTCTGCCTGTCCTTGTTTACAGCTGAAAGATTTAAGACATTGGGCTGACTTTAGTGGTTGGTATACCAAGTCATGTGTCTCTAATTGCTGCGTCAGACAAGAAGATCTCCAAGCGATCGAGATGGGACATGAGATCTGCACCAAAAGTTCAAGAGTAGCAGACGCAAGGGATAACAATATCCCGTCCCGCATACTGAGCTTTTTCTCCGGAATGCGTGAACCGGGTCCCGAATTGTGTGACAGGATGAATCGGGCCAGTTACATCGGCGATCAGACAGACTGTGGCGGGTATTTGTGGCTACAACTGGTCTAAGAAGTTCTAGCTGTTTGGCATGGAAGAAGCCAAGCTCTTACTTTTACCCAATGGTCTAGACTGAGATTCTTGAAGCTAGAGCTGTGACGTTTTTGTTTTGATGCAAGCTGTAGCTATGCTTTGCATTGGTTGGTTTGATCGTATTCTTACGCGTTGTGCATTGTGTCACCGCGAACAGGTACTGTACCTTCACAGCCACAATAGAGCTTCAGGTCAAAGCTCAAGCTCAAAGCATCACTAAATGGAGATCAGTATAGCTTCAACGGAATTGATCTCCGATTACAAATCGTCCAGAAATACTCGAAACTGAATCACATATCACAGTATTACCGTATCATCAACGTCTCATGGCCTGATACAATATGGAACATTCAGGTATCGTGCCTTTCCCCTCTCGGTGCAACACAAAATTACGTATTAGTGACGCCTCTCACACACGATAATCACCCATCAAAAGTCTCCCCGCATCTGTAACAATAATAAAAAATACTTGCTTTTCTACGGTAAACACCCGCAATCGACATGTCATTGATGACGTTGTGTAGCCTGTTTCATCCAATTCCTTTGTTTTCCATCTTCTAGGCAGTAAAGAGGAACGCCTCAGGCGACGAATGCGGCGTAAGCTCCCGCCTCATCTCATCCTCTCCTCTTTTTAAAGCTCGAGGTCCCAGCTCTTCCCCACGTCCTTCTATTTCTTAGTTCTCTTAGCTTCGACTGGATTGAAGAAATATTCCGAGTGAACTATACATCGTCAATATGGAGGCTTTCAAGACTCACGGAGGCGTTGCCCCCATTCCCACCGTTGTCCGTACGTTACTTGACGATCCTCGTCTCCAGCTTCATACTGACTGCTGCACAGCTGAGCCAACCCACTACGAAACAATCGGCCACAATGGCGTCCGCGCTCTATGGGTTCTCTTCGTCGCCATGACCGTCGTATCCGCCATCTTCGCCCTTTTGTCCTGGAACGTCGCCGTCCAGCGTCGCATCTTCTACGTCCTCTCCACCTTGACCACCATCATCTCTGCACTGGCCTACTTCGCTATGGCTTCTGGTCAGACTTCGTACTTCAACTGCACCAGTGTACGGGACCACCACAAGCACGTTCCCGACACGCACCACGAGGTTTGTCGTCAGGTCTTTTGGGCGCGCTATGTCGATTGGGCTATTGCTACGCCGTTGCTTGTTGTGGAGCTTTGTCTGCTTGCTGGTGTTGATGGTGCGCATACCATTATGGCCGTCATTGCCAATGTTATCTTTGTCCTTGCTGGTGCCTTTTCCGCTGTTGGTCACGCCAACACTGCGCAGAAGTGGGGATGGTATGCTATCAGTGTCATTGCCTTCGTCTTCACCGTCTGGCATGTCGCTGTTCCTGGCACCCGAACTGCTCGCGCTCGTGGTACCAAGATTTCCCGACTGTTTGGCTCTCTCTCCATCGCTACCCTCATTCTCTGGGTTGTCTACCTTGTGTAAGTTTGCTCCACCCTCAATTAATTGATCTCTGCTAATGAGCGACAGTGTCTGGGGTGCTGCTGGTGGCGCCTGGAAGGTGAAGGTCGGTACCGAGGTCGTCATCTACGCCGTCCTCGATGTCCTCACCAAGGCTGTTCTCGGTCTCTGGATCATCACCGCTACTCGCCAAAACCGCGAAACCACACCCGAGATTGGTGGCTACTGGGCCAACGGTGCCGGCGCTGAGGGTACCATCCGTGTAGGCGATGACGATGAGGGTGCTTAAATGCATTCCCCATAAATGTCAACTGCGCGCATCGCATAACACCACCGCGCCGTATTTCCGCCTCCGCTTCCGCCTATGACGGTGACCTACAAAGCCGAGTCAGTCGGTATGGAACGAATGATTGATCAAGATTGTATGTTTTTGGGACGCGCTTAGTCTTGAAGACTATCGCATTGCTATTGAGGAGGATAAAAGTCGCTGGATCAGGATCACGATGAACAAGCAGGACTTTAATGGAGTTACGAGATTAGCACTTAGTGAATTATAAGTAATGCACATCAAACCATGAATTGAAGCTTTACACATGCGTTTCCCATCGTGTTTAGATTGTGGCTCCAATAAAAATTGTCAAACCACCCGCCTCAGCGCATCCTTAGCATATTATCCAGACCCAGTGGCAGCTCCAATATTGGAAGCATTAGCCGCATGTTCCTCACTCTTATCAGCCGCCTTATTGGCTTCTGCGTAATTGCCAGATGCAGCAGCTGTATCGGCCTGGTTGCTTGTCGCCGTGGCGTTGTTCTCTTCTTCCCGCTGAACGACGTCCAGAGCTTGGACGGTCTTGTCGGACATGGTGAAAGACTTTAGTGGTCTGATGGTATGTATTTAGTCCTGTCGGCTTGATGAAAGGAGTTCTCTCTTACTGTTAAGGTGTTGTTGTTCAATTCTGTTCGAGGAGGATGAGGAAGGGTTGTGTGTTTCTTAGCAGGGAATTGTAAGCTCTTTATATAGACCAATTCGTCGCACTTTACCTATCTTCTACTGCTGTACTGAGCTTTAGAAAAGTATCAAATCAGGCTTCCAATCATTTCCCGGCGAAGCCCACCATCTCATAGGAAATGGTCGAGACCAAACAATTCACGCCTATGGGCCAGTAAGCATTCAACCAGCATGTGCAGTATAAGCAACCTTGATGATGTGTCTCTGCTGTACGTCCACCATTTGGCATCTTTCAAGTCATTTGTGTTGACCGGTGAAGAATGCTGACGAAGAAGAGGCTTCAAAATGTGATCAGGCTCGGCAGTTGTTGCGAAGAGCCAGCAGAGCCTCATCCTGCATCAAGCCATCCCAGATTTTACGAAACGGTCAAAAGGATCTACCAGTCGAGATAAGAGCTCAATGCAAGACCATGGATTGCAAGCAAAAACAATATAATTCTCATTGATCATAAGCTAAGAAAATCACACACGTCAATCTGGTAACCCTCTTGCCCCTATACTAGCCCTGCCACTGAACACGCTTGTCCCTGAACAAAGTAACCATAGCAATGGGCAACAACTCTGTGTTCACAATGTTCAACCTGCCAAACCGATCAACAATCTCAGGTCCATAGAAAGTAGCAACCCAAGTCCAATAAGCGTCCATGTTATTCGACCACCCCGTGATACCACGAAGGTTAGGCTCCGTGCGCAGCCTCTCCAACGCACCAGACAGAACTTCGTCGGTCTCGACCTTGCGTCGACTAGGTCTCTTCATGAGCTTGCGGAAAACCCGGTCCAGTCTGGCTCTTCCCTTGATAAGCTCGAAGGAGTAGGCTTCTCGGTAGCGGGCGAATTCGTCAAAGGACATGAAGTTATCCCTGTCATGCTCTGACTCAGGTGTCCAGTCGGGATCGTCGAGAGAGTACCTTGTATGTCTTGTCTCACCGTTCATAAACTTCTCCTTGTATTTCTCATATGCATCACGCTCGGCTTCCTCGAAGTCAGTCATGAGTTTGAGAGGGTCTTCAAGCACCTCATCATGGATCTGCAAGTGAGTGATAAAGGGAGACTGCAGATCGAGACCACCCAACTCCATGGGAAAGTAGAGGTAGCCATCAGGAACATCGGTGATATCGAAACGCTCGCTGATTGTTCTTTTCAGGTATTCGGCCACGCTGGTGACTGTGCCATCAGATAGCTTTGTGAATACTTCGCGCTCAATCCTCTGGTGTGTAGAAAGCATGTTGTCCACATGCTCGCGCCCGAAGCAGTGCGCTGCTTTGCCAAAATTGGATATGAAGAATGTCCCGGCATAGCTGTTCCACGCCTGGATGAAGCCAAGGACACTCTTGCGCTTATCGTGAAGCTGCTTGTGGAGCTCCTTGATGTGGGCATCGACCATGATCTGATCGATCTCGAAGCGACCGGTCTTGGGCGACAAGCGTAAGAAGCCCCAGCGAATGTCACCTTCAGGAAGTGACTCATCAATAGGCAATTCAACATTGCTATCCTTTGAGATTCGGATTGATCCACTTTTGGCAGGGTTGGTTTCGACTCCAGTCACGTTGGTAAACTCATCGATAGTCTCCCAAGCCTTGACGGCGACCTTGTGATCATGAGACCAGAACCAAAAATTATCATGCATCCTCCACAGATTGCTTGAAGTATATTGGTTGACCGCAAAGTCAAGGCAGAACAGTGTTGTCTCGCCAAACACATCACTGAGCACATGGGAGGCGGGTGTACCTCTGCGGCGCTTACGCGCAGTCGAATCATCCTCGTTAACAAACTTGAGAGGAGCTTCAAGGAATTTCTTGAAGAAGCCAAGCCAAGTAGAAGAGACACCAAGATACTTGAGAATTGTCAAGACAGTATCGTGTGGCAATCTCGGGTTCCAGTCCTCAAAGACAGAGTGGAATGCAGTCGTTTCACCGTAAAGATGAGTGTTGATTGTGATCTCGGTTGACAAGAGATGAAGCAAAGTCTGCTTCAGAGACATTGGGCTGCGAGGGTTGCCTTCATCCTCATCGTCATCAAGCTCGTCTTCGTCAAACTCTTCATCTTCATCTTCTTCTGCCTCTTCAAAATTACCGTAACTGCACATCACCACCTCTGGGGCTTGGACCCTGCGATGTCTCATTGCACCACCACCACCAAGACCCCGGGCCATCTGCGTCACCGGTGTTTTACGGGCTGCCTTGGCTCCTGTCGATTTCCGGGCAGTCTGCTTTGCCCGCGACTTCCGCTTTAACGATTGGTCGTTGAACTGTTCATATTCTGCCTCTTCTTCACCCTCAGCCGTATTGAGGACCTCGTGATCATAGTTCATGAGCTGGGCCATGAAGTAGTTTCCCCCATTCATCTCCTCTCTTTTACTTTGCAGGGAAGGCTCAGACGAGATTGGACCCATGTAGTAACCGAGACGCCGCATCTCTTCGCGTGTAATGTTCTGGCGCATTGAGCTCCAAGCTCCAGAGTTACGGAAAGTTTTGAAAGCTCCCTTGAACATTACACTCCACTTCACGCCGATGTACTGAAGGAATATCGCCTGAAGAAGGTCTTCATGCATGTGGATGTTGTAAATTCCACTTATCTTGCGATTCATCTCCAAGGGAACCGGGGATTCTGAGTTCCAGGTCCAAGTTTCCAACGCATTGATGCGCATGTTGAGGACATCGGCGATCTCCTTTAGGATCATATCATTGGTTTCAAAGTCCTTGAGAACCTCTCGCTTCTCGTTCGACAAAAGGTCAGACGAGTGAAGTCCGGCGATGACCCATTTTAGTGAAGCTACCGTGAACTGATCTGGGGTTGAGATGAGTCCTTCAAATCTGGAGACAGCTTGGCGAAGTCGTTGCAGGCAGCCGGTAATGGTCCTCTTTTCGTGGATGCCAATGCCAAATAGGTTGTCAAGGTACAGAGTAATGGCCTTGGTATCGACCTGAGCTGGTTCGAAAACAGTACTCTCCCAGTCAATCTTGGATTGAAGCTTGGCTTGCTCACCAAGATCCTCAAAATCGCCCATCTCGACATCTGTGCAGGTGTTAGAAGGACCGTTGTGAGCATAAGAGATGAAAGAATTTAGTCATATTATGACAATTTAGAGAAGCATTTAGGCTACTTTATTTAGTAGCCTAAGCCTTATAGGACATTTAGGCTACTTCATTTTGGTAGCCTAAGCCTTAGAAGACAATTTCGTCTGGTACGTACCTAGATCTGCTTCCTTCTCCTTATCACTGGAGAGCCACTCAGTAACAAGCTCTCCGTACAGCCAAGCATACTGATACTGAAGAGCTTGCATATCTAGGTAATTGTTATCAGATGACGAGTCTTATCCGAACTTTTGATGCAACCTTACCTAATTGACGAATAAGTAATTCCTCCCAATTAGCTAGCATCTTCGGGGAGACAGAGGGGTCGGTCTTGGCCTGGCCGATAAAGCGATCGAGGTTCTTTAGGTTGATCTCCAGTTGCTTGAATTTGGTACGACCAATGATGACCTTGTTGTCGTTATCGAATTTGATGCCGAAGGACCTTTTTCACACGATCAGATACGACCGTTAATATTTACACTTTGCACGGGGCATTCTGACCTTTTGACGCCATCGCTCAGCGTGACAAGACGCTTGACTGCATCCTGTTCTGCATCTTCGATGGAGGAAAGGATAGATCTCTTTGCTTCTTCAAATTGAGATCGCCGTTTAGAAAGCTCTTGAAGCTTAGTATTGGTTATCTCCTGGAGAGTCTCCGAGAAGACGCTGCCCGAGGATGTCATAGTCGTCTAAAGCTTAGGTTCCTGCAGTCTAAAGGTTAGCCTAAGGTTGCATAAAGTGACCAAGCTATTTCGTCTCTTAGGCTCTTACCGGACAATTCTTCTGGCACCCTGACGTGGGGGTTGTAGATAGACGATTGTCTGTATCACCTTGGTGTCTTTTGTTTCTGATAATAAACGATGACAAGTAAAGTTGTAACTCTCAAAAACCGGAGATGGATTGATGAAAGGAAGATGGAAGAGGAAGAGGGGAAACACCTGAAGGGAGTGGTATGGTGTCGTATATATAGGAGGAGGAAGGATGCGGTGTCCTCAGGCCACAAAATGATTGTGAGCTGCGTGTAAGCCAGAGTGTTCCTTCCCTGTAGTACCTACGCAATCTACATTTTTCTCGTCATCCTAATCATCAAAAACCCTTTTTCTCGCCAAGATAATATCTATAGTTTGACAGGCAATTTTTATATCATGGATTACCTGTTGAATGCGATTGACGAAGATTGATTGATGTCGTTAAAGGTCGTCAAATGTTGGGGTGTCGGCGACTGCTCCTTCTGATAGTGAGCTGAACTGAAACGAGGTTAGCGTAGATCCTGACTGACGTCAATCAGCGCTTCAATTCGCCCGTTCGGGCGGAAGAGTGGGTACGATTAGGCTGCACTTGCACCTCTTGTCTCGAATTAATTCATCGCTTTCCCATGTTTCGAAGAAAGGTTGACTTCGGTATTCATGAGCATAACAGATGAGACCATATAGAAATTGCGCCGCCATTTACAAACCCCGAGGCCTAGGACACTGGTTTCTTCAGCGGAGATCTTGTTAGCTCGCATGGCACCAAGGACAAGCCAACTTGAAGGTTTGCGCAAAGTCCATCAAAGATACAGCTGAAAAGCCCAGTCCTATAATTCTTCAGGTGGGCATCAGAGGCAAGATTCTCTAAAGCTTAGGCTATAAAAATAAAGTAGCCTAAGTACTAGCCTAAGCTATCATAAAGTGACTAAATTATTTCATCTCTTATGCTTTAGGTGGCTAATTTTCCTGATGCCCTGACGGTGTTGAAAGTTCTACCTCCTAGATCTTGTCCAATGTTGCCATAAAGTCATCCATAAACCTAGCATTGTATTCTTCGAATTTCTCTGACGCCACGTCTCTCTCATATTCTTCAAACCACAGAGAAACATTAAGGTCGTTCAGGACCTCAAGATCTGGGTCCCATGTCGCCTCCAACTTCTTTTTTATTTCCTCCACCCTATGCGGCCAAATGTCATTCCAGAATACCAACGCGCGATTCCCTGCATCCTCGTCATTGGATTTTGCAGTCGAGATAGCTGATCCACCAGTGAGCCTGTGTTCCACAGATTCAGAGCGGCTGAGCATAAAGTCTTCGAATTCTGCGAGTAGCTCATCCAGATATACCGCTTTTTCATCATCACCGTCACAGGTTTCTTCTTCTTCTTCCCGGGCTATCTCCCCTACTAGATATGGCAATCCATATTCATCCAACTTCGGTGCATCGAAGCATGTGTGCTTCATACCGAGTGCTTCGAAGGTGGCCTGGCGAACGAGGCAAGTGAGTTGGTCAGGTCGCAAGAGGTTTTCGTGGTGCTTTAGAAGAAGAGCGATCATATCATTGGGTTTTCTGTCAGAGACTGCTAGCCATTTGGCTATCACATCGAAAGGGCTACATCCTGTTGCGGCACACAAACAGCTGCAATGGTCGGTGGCCTCATTCTCCAGCACTTCGATGATAGCTACCAACGCTTCGATGAGGCCGCTGTGTTTTGATATACGGAGTTGACGACACATATAACGCCCAGTGATATCTGCAAGGATAAAGTTAACCCCTTCCAAGTTGCTGCATCTGCTTGCCCATTCCCATAGTCGAGGAAGATGCTTATGTAGCCATATTGCATATTGCGGCAATACATAGCTCATAAAGTCTTGAGTAAGAGTCCAATAGGCACTGTTAGTAGTCCCCGAGTAAACTTGTGGAATATCAACATCCTGAAACCCTAAGTTGAAGAAGATTGATGCATCTTCAGCATTGTGGAGAAATAAATACACCGGCTCATGGATTGGCTGTTCTCTTGATACATGGCCGATATCATCATGTAAAATTGTCGATAAGCGGCCGAAGCTCGTGAGGTGCTTTCGATAAAGCATCCGATCCAGTTCAATCGCATAGAAATCTAGCTCGCCAACAGACGAAACAACAAAACTGCACTCAGTCTTCAGTAACCTCTGTCGAGCCAGGTCTCTCAAGTGAAGCCGGCGACTTCTCAGCATTTGAGCGATCAGTACTTTACAATGATTGGAGGCACTGGCAAACAGATCCTGCCTAAAAGGCCCCCTTGTGAAGTCTCTTGCCGGTATGATCGGGTAATTTGCGTCCAGTAAGATTTTGACCGCCACAATGCAGGGGCATATGGATTCAGCATTACCATCCTGGGAGTTGCAAATAGGACCGCTGATTTCCATCGCTCTTCCTAGAGGTGTCAGATTATGGTGCGATCGTAGGTTCCATCGAGACAGCTGGCTGGGCTTTACTCGACTCGCGATCAGCTTTAAGATGTCGGGCCTTTCAATAGCGAAATAGAGCGCATTCGTGCCATAAATATTTTTTTCTTCAAGACTTTCAGGAGATTCATCAATCAGTTCTTTTACCTGTTCTTCATCACAACGAATAATGGCTTGGGTCAAAGGCCCATACAATGCTATTCAACATGTCAGCAATCCAGAGATATCTTTTCGTCTTCATCATACCACGTACCTTCCGTCACTCGTTTACTTTCGCGGTCAATTTCAGCAATCTTCTCAAGCAGGAAGCCGTCGCTCATGATACACGGTACTCGTGTTGGCATATGAATATCGGCATCTTCGAAACACAATTTTCCCAGAACCGACGGTGAGACTGCAAACTTTGAGGCCGCTATGTGAAGTGCTAGCCTAGACTTCATATTAGTCTCCCGGAAACTTGAGGTCTAGATGAACATACACCCCAGTAGAATTGCTTAGGTCCACAGGGGTCCCTATAGCAATAAGAAAGTCAAAGAGTGCTTCCAGGTCAGGACAAGGAGCTATATTCCCAAGCATAGCGGGGAACCGACGGTTTGTCTGCAAAGAAGGATTATTATATCAGTCCTGCGTGTTTCGGTTATCTACTCACCACATCACTCAGCATGTGAAGAACGGAATTTCCATGTTCGTCGATATCGGTAGGTCTTCCTCTTCCGGAGCCATATATTTCCTGTAACTTACGAAGCACGGCTTTCAAGCAAAGCCGGTGATCCCTCGCTTGAGGTTTATATACTGAACGTTCTGCGGGTAATAGATGGAGAACCCGGAATGCTGGAGCCGTACATACATCAACTACTCCAAAGTACATAAGCGACGGATTGATGGCAAGTCCACCTGCACCAGTCTTAGTGCAGAAAGTCAGCTGAATGGCGGTGTTCATCGACTTGATGATGCCTGTAAAGCCGAGAGTACGGCTTTGCGAGGATTTGAGGTTGGCCACGTAGAGGGGGCACCCTTCCATGTGCGGCTTGTTGGCCACGATGTTGTCTCTGAAACGAAAAGAGCCGAAATGGAAGGTTTTGCTGGTGTTCGACTTCCTCGTCAGGCAAGAACAAGTCGACATGTAAGAGCCTAGTTCTGCGATTGCACTTGGTCTGGAAGCCAATTTGGCAACAACAGAGACGCGACCATCGTTGGGAGTAGTCAGCTGCGATAAAAGTTCATTTATTGCTTTATGTCTCCGGAGAGCTGCGACCTCTGATTCTTGTATTACCTGTCGAATTTCGTCCGTTTGAGCTTGGAGTCGGGATTCAATGACCAGGTTGATCTGCGGGATGATCTGTGGGATGAAATTGTCGACTGAATCCTGTAGTAAGGGAAGGCTTGACTGTATAGTGTTAACGGGATCGGTCAAACTTCCGACCGCCGTATGTAAGTTTGAGACTGCGTTTGTTGCCTGGTGTATGTTCGTGGTATTTAGTGACAAGGCACTCGAATTGGCCAGATCTATTTCTCTTTGGCTTGTCAGAGGCATCCAAATCTCCTAGGTTACTATGACACTGACAGCTGTAGATTCTGAATGGCCAGGCTAAGGGGTTGGCAAAGCCGATCCAAGATGCTCTCTAGCTCTTCAAGGTGTGCTTTCCGTAGCGGAAAACGGAGTGTCTGAAGACTATGCTCCAGTCGATTCTGAGACTTCTGGGTTTGTTCAAACTCCTTCAGGTCGTTAAGTCCTTCCTCGCAGTTCTTCAAGCAAACAATAATATGGGGCACGGTTCGGTATCGCGCTGGGTCTAAGTGACCCTGATTGAAAGAAGCATCGAGTAACCGAAAACAGCCTTCCAGGGACTCGGCCTGGCGCGTGAGTCGAGCGAGTGCATCATCGCGGTCCTTGAGTCCGCTGAGGTAGCTCACAAGTCCGGAGCATGCCTTGAGGCCTATTGGTATGATAGCGAGAGCAAGCTCGGCCATGTTGGGATGCGATAGATTAGTTGGACAAGGGAGGTTATTCTACGATCCAAGTTTGGGAGGGAAATATTGAGATCCATTGCAAATCAGGCTACCAATAAGATCCCACCACGTCTGAACGGCACTGCCATCCAATATTACGGGAAGGCATAATCAGAAGGTGCTGACCTGCGTACGGGGATGCACTTGCCTGCCGAATGCCTAACGGGCTGCCCTGAACAACGACCAATAGAATTATCTGTTTCAACCCCCTCCAAGCAGAGTGGGTAGATGACAGAAGAATTAGTCGCTGAGAGCCTAAGAGATGAAATAATTTGGTCATTTTATGCGATCTTAGACTAGCAATTATGATACTTTATTTTTGCGCCCAAAGCTTTAGAGTATAATCCTTTGATGTCCACTTGGGAAATGCCTTTTTTAGACCATCACCCACTACCGATCACAGATGAAAACAACGATCGTCAAATATATCAATTACTAATTACGCCCAGGCATCTCAACTTAACCGTTGAACTTTCTAACCTTGAAAGGGCTGACAGTAGCCGCCGGGCCAACACACTTGTTCGCCAAGGCAGCCTTGCCCTCAGTGCTAGTAGCACTAACACAGTCCACGCCAATATCTTTGACACCATCACACAGGATAACAGGCTCTCCACCACAAGGAGTCTTGATGTCAAAGTTCTTGAACTTGATGTTCTCGCAGACGGCATCCTTGCTGTCGGAGCATGTCAGCTTGGCAACGACGTTGCCTCGCTTGCCAGAGCTGTAACCAGTGAAGTTTTCTATACACGGGTTAGTCCATATAGATTAGTGAGAGTGATTGGAGGAGGCTTACCGAAGAGAATGTTGGAAATGTTCATCTGGGAAGGATACTTGTTGCAGGTCTCGGCGTCGATGTTGAAGTAGCAAGAGTCGATGAAAGCAGTGTACTCGTTGTTACCGCCGTAGAAGTTACGGAAAGTGACGTTGTCGATGAAACCGTAGCCAACATCAGGACCGGCCCAGGTCTTGAGACGAGAGGCATGCTGACCGTTGAGCATCCAGAGGTTCTCGATGACAACGTCCTTAACGTAGGAGAACTCGCCCTTGTACTGGCCGAGGGAACCAATGGACTGACCATGGGTACCGTTGCAGTACATGGTGTCGACATGGATATCAGTAGCGTTGCTCTTGGGGGAGAAGCAGTCGTCACCAATGTCGATCCAGGCACGCTCAACCTTGACCTTCTCGACGTTCAGGGAGTCAAAGAAGTCGGTGTTCTTGGGAAGAGCAGTGGCGTTGGTAGAGCGAGCAGTGGTGATGATGTCCGTGAAGGAAATATCCTTGGAGGTAACGACAAAGTTGGTCCAGCAGGGAGAGTCCTTGAAGTGAATGCCCTGGATATCAAGACCAGTAGCATTCTGGGCGTAGAAGAGAATAGGTCGGAGATAGGCGTTGTCCTTGTCGAGAATCTCCTTACCGGCGAACTCGTTCCACCATCTCTGACCGTTACCGTTCAGAACACCCTTTCCGTAGATCTTGATCTTCTCACCACCCCACTTCCAGAACATGATAGAGTTCTAAACCAATTAGCCAACATTCATTGCCGCTGAGTGTTTAACATACCTGGAAAGGATGCGTGAAAGCATTCTTCTGCCAGTAAGCAGTATCATTGGTAAACTTGATCTCTCCATCAAGATGAACATGCACATCGTTCAGGAAAGTAAGATCAAGAGGCTTTCCAATGACAAAGGTCTTGCCCTTTGGCAGATGGAGAGTTCCTCCATTGTTGGCCTTCTTGATGCCCTTGTAGAACTCGGCAGAGATATCATCCTTGTCGTTCTTGCTGGCGCGAATAGTGACCACCTTGCGATGGCTTCGCTTGACAGGGTTCTCGTAAGGGTGCTTGGCTCTGAACTCCTCAACGCTGCGAGGGACGCCAGCAGGAAGCTCAATGGCTTCGGCGATGGCGCCTGCGAAGAGGGACAGAGTGGTGAGGAAGCTTGAGACCTTCATTCTGATGGTTTGTCAAAGGAGGCAAAGAAGGTTGAGAGACTTAAAATTAGAATGATATGGATTATGGCATGTTTATATAGCATGGAGTGGATATCTCGGAGCATGGTCTCAATGCATACTGAATATCCACCCCCATTCTATCAAAATCGCCTGAATTGAGTCGTTCCGTTACATTGAATGAAGTGCCAAGCCGGTCCCTTACTGTTCATAAGCTTGTCGCAATTGAGTGATCCTATTGGTGGAAAGCCATTTATCCGCGGCTCAGGTTCCCGTGGAATCTTGGTTTCCCCATCTTTAGCTGCTGATCATTGCGCTCCCCCGCCCCCAAGTAAAACGTCCCCCGCGAAAAGAGACCCCAGCTTGGCAAAGATTGTATACTCGCGGCAAGTTGCCGGATCGCGAAAGGGACGAAGCGTTGAAAGATGGGATGGTCTCTGGCGGTCTGGATGTTGAGAGGGTCTTTGTGGTTGGGCAGCTGAGCGAGAATTACCAGGGATACCTTGTCAGTTTCAAACGTGTAATTAAACTGACCCAACAGCCTATCGTAAACTTTATTGAAATTTTGCCTGTGACATACGGTGCTCAATGTATTCGCTGAGGAAATTAACTCACTTCCAATCTATCATGAAATGTCATTATTCTAGCATGCCTGTCTATCAATTCGACTCTTGCTCAACAGCTCTCTCCTTCTCTCTCTTAGCCTTCTCATCCGCTGTAAGATCAGCCTTTGCTGAATCCATCTTCACTGTTAAGAAGATAAGAAGTGAAGCAACAGCCAATCCAGCACCTGTCCAGAATCCAATCTGATACTGACTTCGTGGATCAACATTCTCAGCTCCTTTGATATCCTTCCTAACAGAAACCGCCATCTCGCCAACGCCTAGCCAAAAGGCCATACCAAGATATAATAAACTTGTGATGAGTGCACCTGCAACTGCTTGAAGATGGCCGGGAAGAGATGTTGTGATGAAAACATTGGTGACGTTGAATGCAATATCGACTCCGATTGTGGAGAGGATCATGGCTGGGAAGACGAAGGCCCAGTATAGGAAGGTGTTGGACTTTCCGCTGTTGGGAATAAGTGCGAAAAGAATGGAAGATCCCAGAAATCCTAATCCTGAGATAATCAAAAGTAGTCGTCCACTGAGGATATGAAGGACAAAGCCGCCAACGACAGCCAGGATAAAGCCACCAGCTGCGAGCGGAATGAACCAAGCTGCAGTAAGCAGTGGCCCAATGTGCAAGACTGACTCGATACTATCAAAACTGTTAGTTAGGTTCCAAAGGGCAATAGGCAATGGGCAATGGACTTACTAGAAGGATGCGTAGAACAACCATAGTCCGAAGCAGCCGTAACACATAAATAGTGCTAGAACCAGTCGAGCCATGTACTTTGTCTTGAATACCTCGGCTGGCATAAGAGGTTGGCTGGCCACCCATCCCTCAATGTAGACAAACGCAGCCAAGCACAAAACTCCGATTATCAGAGTGATGTAAACGTAAGGCGTTCTCCAGCCCTGCGGGGCATTCCCGCCGTCTGTCAGAGCAAAGACGACAAGGCTCAGACCGGGAATAACAGTAGCAGTGCCTAGCCAATCCATCTTCAACCCTGGCGTAGGATCACCATGACTCTTTGGGATAGTTAAAACACCAGTGATGAAGATAGTCGCGCAAAAGAAGGCACCAATGAAGAAGTACCACTTCCATCCAAGGACCTGAGCAGAAAGAGCACCAAAGAAGATTCCAGAGTAGAACCCAATACAAGAAAAGGCGCCAAACATGCTAAAGACAAGATTCTTGCGAGGACCAGGTCGATAAATGCGAGACATGATGGCCACACTCGACGGCAGAAACGCCGAAGGTCCTAGACCTTGCATAGCCCTGACAGCAATCAACATAGTCGGATTCTGACTAAACCCGCCAACAATACCCCAAACGATCAACCAAGCATGTCCGCCAAGAAAGATGAATCTTCCACCATGAATCTCGGACAATCTCGCAAACGGAAGTAGTAATACTGCTGTAGTGAGATTAATCACAGCAGCAGGCCACGTTCTGACCGAATCTGGTATTTCGAGGGAATTGGCGAGCGAGGGTAGAATGATGTTGAAGCCTGAAACGAAATATTCGCTAACCATCATTGAGCCCACGACTGCGAAAATGAAACCCAGTTCGGACCAGAGGGATGGGAAACATGATGGGCGTTGACGACCTAGACGATCTAGTTCTTTTTGGTCGACGAGGGAGGGCGAGGTGCTGCGTTCTGGGTCCAGAACACCAGATGGTTTCTCAGTCATATTGGAGTAAGGTGAAGATTCTGATGAGATGGTGAAATCTGAAATCTTCTGTCTTTGTCAATTTATACCGATTCAGTTGTGGGTCAAAGATTGGATCCGCTTGGAATGGATGAGACGGGACTGCTTCCGAGATCAATAGCGATCAAAGATGAACCTTTAAGTATATTCAATAACTACTTGAGATTTCTATCTTCATTACCTATCTACCATTGACAAGATTACAAATCCCATTATGAGCAATCTCGAGCTGGTACTGACGTCTCGAAACCAACGGACCTTCGGACTTTCGGACTCAACTAGTCTGAGAATGGTAGTTCACCGCGAGGCAGCGAATAAGCTTAAACTGGTGCTTCGCTTACGCTACTACTGCACTTCGGTGAGACTAGCGTACTGGAAATAAAACGGACAGATGTGGAGACTAAAGAGTCCGATGTTGAGAATCTCACTTTATTGATCTTGATGGAGATGGGTATGACTCTATAGCCATGTAATCCACAGTTCACACTTTTTCGCATGTGAGAGTCTCAAAAGGGAATATCCGAATTCAATGGTCAAGACGGCTACACGAAGCAATGTATTCTTGAGCTTTGTCATTGACGATGCCATTGTGAACGAAAAGGTTGTATTACTTCATAGTTACAGATAACTCGAAAAGACACCAAACAACACGCACCCAATTGCAGTGCGTCATTATTTCTCGATACTATTAAGCTTCGTACCATAAAAGATTTCCAAACCATGTATTAGTATATTGAGAACTACATGTGCCTGTTTCTTCAGGTTTTGAACACTAGAACAATTGAATGCCTCGAACTGCAGGGTAATTAGCAGGTCAAGATTGGACGTTATCAGATAAGATAGAAGCCGATAAAAGACTACCGGGAAGTGGAGACAGGTATCCCCACATTGTACCTGCCGCTCAGTTGCCCTGTCACTTTCCAATTAACGCGTGAGGACGCGTGCCCCTGCCATGTTCCTGGATCTTGCCGCGAAAGGACGCGACATCCAAATCGCAATTTAGTTCAGCGACATTGCATCTCCCGTCCTGAAGCTCCCATCTACACTTCTCAACTCACATTACCTGACCTATAAGTCCATTCCATCTTGACTTTTTTTGTCTTGTCAATCGATTGCCTATTATCTCCTAGGCGTCATAGAATTCTGTTCTTTATCACTTTTGGGTGATTCACGGTTGTCCCGGCCTTCCAGTACCCTCAATCAGCCAATTCTGCGGGAGCCGTTCAGCATCATGGCCAGCGACCGATCAACGCCGGCGCGAACGCCCGCTAAATCGACCAAGGCTTCTGCGACGCCTTCTTCCACAAAGCAGCGTTCAATCGTCTCCTTCTTCTCAAAAGCTCCTCCTTCGTCCCCCGCTGCCGCTTCTTCGCCCTTGGCCAAGCCTTCTTCCACCCCCAAGCAACCTTCGTGCTTGAAGGAGACTACAAAAGCCAACTCTCTTCCTAAGAGCACGCCTTCATCCAAGCCAAAGTCGACTCCCACAACTGCAAAGCAGGCCACCCCCGTGCCTGACAGCGACGCCATCGAGCCTCCAAGCTCACAAGAGAATCTCGATGCGACCGTGAAGGTAAATTATCCACCCTTGTCTGAAGCCCACATCAGCTAACAGATCAATAGAAGTCTGCTTCCAAAATGAAACACGACGCCCTACCCAGTAGTCCGACTCGAAAGGTGAGAAACTCGAAACGCCCTCCCATCATAACAGTTACTGACATTGTGAAGGTCAAGAAGGTTGTTAGTTATGCCGAATCCTCCGACGAAGATGAGCCTTTCCAATTTGGTGGCGCTTCAAAACAGCGACGACGACGGGCAAGAGTTATCCCGGTTGTAAAAGACGAGGATGATTACGAGGAAGAGGAGGAGGAAGTAGCACAAGATGAAGATAGTGGTAAGAACACCGTTACCCGCAGCGCAAACTTTATGCTAACAAGTGCAGACACTATGGACGACTTTATCGCATCCGAGTCAGACGAAGATACCTCCCGAGCCAAGAAGAGAAAGCGACCCTCAAAAGCATCCGTTCCACGCAAACGATCAAACAAGTCCTCACCCATTCCCGAACCTGAGGTCGACATCAAGGATAGCATCATTGAAGAAGACGAGGAGATGGAGGATGCCGAACCCTCGACTGCATCCCAATGGAATTACAACCCCGACTCGACCGATAAGCAAGCGGTTGTCAAGCCTGCTGAAAGGGCGGCGAACAAGGACCCCAAGTTTAAGGAGAAGGCACATACAAAAGATCCCGATCAGAGATATGACTGGCTTGCCAATATTAGGGACAAAGAGAAGAGGAAGCCTGATGACCCAGACTACGACAAGCGAACCATCTACGTCCCTCCTTCTGCTTGGAATAAGTTTTCACCTTTCGAGAGTCAGTACTGGAAGATCAAGCAGAACCTTTGGGATACCATTGTGTTCTTCAAGAAGGGCAAGTTCTACGAACTTTACGAGAATGACGCCACTGTCGGCCACCAGGAGTTCGACTTCAAGATGACCGATCGAGTCAACATGCGCATGGTTGGTGTGCCCGAGAGCTCGCTCGACTACTGGGTAAATCAGTTTATCGCAAAACAGTACAAGGTTGCTCGTGTTGATCAGATGGAGACCAACTTGGGCAAGGAAATGCGTGAGCGACAAGACAAGAGCAAGAAGGCCGACAAGGTCATCACTCGTGAACTTGCGTGCATTCTTACCGCTGGCACCCTCGTCGATGGCGGCATGTTGCAAGACGATATGGCTTCATACTGTGTGGCTATCAAGGAGTCTGTCGTAGATGATCTCCCTGCTTTCGGTATTGCCTTTGTCGACACTGCCACTGGTCGTTTCTACCTGTCCAGCTTCGTGGATGATGTTGATCTGACCAAATTCGAAACTCTGATTGCTCAAACCGGCCCCCGAGAATTACTCATTGAGAAGTCGCACCTCTCGACCAAGGCACTACGCATTCTCAAGAACAACACCAGCCCTACGACTATCTGGACACATCTCAAGCCAGGTGTCGAGTTCTGGGAAGCGGATACAACACGCCGCGAGCTTGACGTTGCGAACTACTTCAAGGCCGAGGGTGCTGACGAGGAGGTCTGGCCTGAGACTCTCCAAGCCCTTCGCGATGATGACGTTGTCATGTCAGCGATTGGAGCATTGATCTACTATCTCCGTTTCCTCAAGCTCGAGGGACCTTTGCTATCGCAGGGCAACTTTGAGCTTTACAACCCTATTCAGAAGAATGGTACTCTTATCCTCGATGGACAGACACTCATCAATCTCGAGGTCTTTTCCAACTCCGTTAATGGCGGTTCCGAAGGTACGCTGTTCAGTCTTCTTAACAAGTGTGTCACGCCTTTCGGAAAGCGTCTCTTCCGTTCATGGGTGGCTCACCCGCTTTGCAACATTGATCGCATCAACGAGCGTCTTGATGCTGTCGAGATGCTCAACGCCGACCAGACAGTCCGCGAACAATTCGCTTCGCAGCTCGTCAAGATGCCCGACCTGGAGCGACTCATCTCGCGAATTCACGCTGGCGCTTGCAAGCCCGAGGACTTTGTCAAGGTTCTGGAAGGCTTTGAACAAATTGAGTACACCATGGGCCTTTTGGGAGCCTATAAGGGAGGCAATGGTCTCGTTGACCGCCTCATCTCGTCCATGCCAAACCTCGATGAGCCTCTGAACTATTGGAGGACAGCTTTTGACCGCAACAAGGCTCGCGAGGAGAAGCTTCTCATTCCCGAGCGTGGCATTGAGGAGGACTTCGACGAGAGCTCAGACCGTATCGAGGAGATTAAGCAACAGCTTGAAGACCTCCTCACAGAGAAGAAGAAGGAGTTCAAGTGCAAGCTTCTCAAGTTTACACATGTGGGCAAAGAAGTCTACCAAATTGAGGCACCGAAGAGCGTCAAGGTCCCTTCAAGCTTCCGTCAGATGTCCGCCACAAAGGACGTCAAGCGTTATTACTTCCCCGAACTGTCTCAACTTGTGCGGGAACTCCAGGAAGCGGAGGAGACTCACTCCCAGCTCGTAAGAGATGTTGCTTCGCGCTTCTTCCAAAAGTTCGATGTTGACTATGAGACCTGGCTAAATGCCATCAAGATTATTTCGCAGCTGGATTGCTTGGTAAGCTTGGCCAAGGCATCGGCTTCCCTCGGCCAGCCCAGCTGCCGACCCGAGTTTGTGGATGAGGAGCGCAGCACTGTCGACTTCCAAGAACTTCGACACCCCTGCATGATGAACACTGTCGACGACTTCATCCCCAATGACATCAAGCTTGGTGGTGAACAGGCCAAGATCAATCTCTTGACCGGAGCCAACGCTGCCGGAAAGTCCACAGTTCTTCGAATGGTATGTATCCTTCAATTCTATGTCACTGTACGAAGCTAACAATTACTTTAGTCTTGTGTCGCTGTAATCATGGCCCAGATCGGTTGCTACGTCCCTGCCACATTCGCCCGCCTCACTCCTGTGGATCGAATCATGTCTCGTCTTGGAGCCAACGACAACATCTTTGCCGCTCAGTCGACCTTCTTTGTTGAGTTGTCCGAGACCAAGAAGATCTTGTCCGAGGCTACTCCTCGATCGCTGGTCATTTTGGATGAACTTGGTCGTGGAACTAGCTCTTACGATGGTGTCGCCGTTGCCCAAGCTGTTCTTCATCATGTCGCTACTCACATCGGCTGTGTCGGCTATTTTGCCACCCATTACCACTCCCTTGCGACAGAATTTGAGAACCACCCCGAGATTCGAGCACGTAGAATGCAGATCCACGTCGACGAAGACGAGCGACGTGTTACCTTCCTATACAAGCTCGAAGATGGTGTCGCTGAAGGCAGTTTCGGTATGCACTGCGCTGCCATGTGTGGTATTTCTTCACGTGTGATCGACCGCGCCGAAGTCGCCGCCAGGGAGTGGGAGCACACCAGTCGCCTCAAAGACAGTTTGGAGAAGGCAAAGACAGGATGTTACATCCCACTGGGTATTCTCAGTGATGTCGGCGCACTGCTCGGCGATAAGGGAGAAATGGGCGACGATGGAGTCGACGTTCTTCTCAACGCCATTGAAGCACTATAAATTATAAATAATAAGACGGACAGACAAGATTAGAGGGATATTGGCTTTTTTTGCTAGGCGTGTTGGCGTCGTCTTCATGTAATCGGAATGAGACAACCTCTGATCGAGTTGTCGTAAAGGGATCAATAGGCGTTGCAATGGAGTGTGTCCGCCATTAAGGCGAAGGAAGGATTGGGACTTCTTAGATCAATGTGATGAGAGGCAATTCAGTTAGAATGAGATCTATTCTACGGTACAATAAAGTGTCAATTGTGTTCATTCCCTCAACTCCGTATCCATATCCCTACTCCATGATCAAGTACGCATGGCGAGCATCTTATCGCCAAGTGTGTTACCAGCAAACCCTAAAAAACAAATATCGCCAGATAATTCACAAACGCGCCTTAGGATCCTATCCTTCAGAGTCCGAATTTTCCTCAGCGATAGAGGGTGCCTTAGATGTAGCCTTGGAAGGCGTCGCAGAGGGAGCCGATGAAGTCGCCCTCTGCTGTCGAATTCTACTCGACGTTCTAGAAGGCGGTGCGCCACGAGGCTTCTTAGCCCTCTTGGCTTTCGGAGTCTTTGTCGGTGCTACACAAGTCAGTCGTCAATCCAAATGTCACAAATGGGTGGACTTACCAGTCTCAACGCTCTCCTTTACTTTCTTCGGGGCCGGTCCAGCGGTGTCATCTGCATCAGCAGCAGGTCTCTTCAACTTTGAGGAGCTCGCATCACTCTGCACGGCCGGTGTGTCATTCGCATCAGACTTGGTGGAACCCGCCTTAGTAGCGGGCTTCTTCTGATACCCAGGCTTCGGCGATTTCTTCTGGAAGCTCGGGATGTCATTTACATCAGGCTGAATGTCGTCGCCAGAGTCCGAGTCGCTCTGGTACTTGTAAAGACCATCACTAGGTTTGATTCCAAGGAAAAAGTTCCGTCGACGACGACCGCTGGGGGTATCATCCCAAGGTCCACCGGGAGTGTCCCAGTCACCCGGGAACGGCGGGAAACCTTCATACGGGGGCCAAGGGATACCATACCATTCCTTGTTTTCGTCGTTGTTGGGGTCTGAGGCCCAAACGGTAGCATTGTGGTGGTTGTCGTTGAGGGGATAAATGGTGCGCTTGTAGCTTGGATAGCGACGAAGGAACTTCTCCTTGATAACACCCAGCTTTCCGGGAAGTTTAGACTGGGGGATCCAGCCGCTGCGGTTGGGGAGATTGTCTGTTGAACCGATTCCATTGCGGATGCGACAGCATTTAGTCTGGTCCCAGTGAGCCTGCAGTGCGTTAGTATTTGTGCACGAGAGTAATACATGGGATGTACTGACCTCGACTTCTCTTGCACGACCGATAGGTGAGCGGTTAGGGCTCTTACTCCGCCGCTTAGGCGCCTTTCGGAGACACTTGGAGCAGTACATGTTATCATCAGGATCAAAGTTGGGATCACCAGGGCCAAGCTCCTTCACCCAGTCAGGCGAATTCGCTCGTTGGCGATAACCCGCCCACACTTCCTGCATCTCCTCATATTCGTCAGTTTCGTAACCGTCATCTTCGTAGTCACCATCATTTTCTCCTCTGGGGCGACGGTTCTTGGCCTTCTTAGGAGTTCGACCTCGGCCTACTGTGTTGGAGCTCTTAGACCCGCTACCAGCGACTTCGGCTTCCAAGGGTTCCATGTCTTCCATGTCTTCCATGTCTTCCATGTCTTCCATGTCTTCCATGTCTTCCATGTCTTCCATGTCTGCAGCTATGGCAGCAGCTATGGCTGCATCTGGATCATAATTCGCTTCTTTGAGTTTAGAGGGGGGTGGCCGTTTAGATTTTCTACCACGAGAGACTGAAGAAGCGGCATCGCTCTGCTTCGCATCTGACTCGCCATCAGTTGCTGCAGGAGTCAGACGAGTTGACTTCTTAGTCCGCTCAGACTTCTCAGTCTTCTTCGGTGTCTTGATCTTCTTGGGTGCCTGAGCACGCTTGGGTTTCTTATCGACCGCCGCAGCAGAGCCAGTAGATGCGCCTGACTCAGGATCAGCAGCTCCGACACGAATACTGCCATTAGCACTGTCCCCGCCATCATCTCCCTCATCATCATCGTCATTAGCACCACCATCCGAATCATCATCGACGTCCTCGGATTGCTTGTCATCGTCTTCCTCGTCTTCATCAAAGATGACATGCTCCTTAGGGTGACACTGGCGGAGGTGGTTGCGATACTGTTCGTCTGACATGGCTCCAACAATACAACCGCACTTCTCGAAGTAATGACACTTGTCAAGTAGTCTGGAATCAGTATCCACTACTTGCCTGGTTTTGGAAGTGGCAGATGAACCAGCGGTCGCCTGAGTAGAAGCAGTTTGACCGTCGGATCCCCGGAGAGCACCAGTTCGAGAAGGTGCATCTCGAGTAGTCGTGCTCTCAGCGCCAGCAGACCCAGTGAGTGCAGCTTGTACACCAGCTGAAACAGTGGGAGGTGAGACTTGAGTACGTTTGGGCTGTGTATCAGCCGGTAGACGAGGTGCAGCTGGAGGAAGAGTTCGAGAGGTGCCAGCAGCAGCAGCATCAGCAGCCCACCTAGTAGCCATTAATTTGTTCTGCTGACGTTGCGACTCTCTCCATCTTTCCCCATTCTTCGACCTTTTCTCAACAAAGGTAGGTATCATACTGCGACCGGCAGGCAACTTCTCTATCTGATCCCAGAGCTGGTAGATATGACAGTCCAAGTGTTTGAGACATTCTCTCTGATCCCGCTCATCGACGTATATGAGGCCATCTTCCGATTCATCCTTATCATAAAAGGGCAACTTGCAGAATGGACACTCATTCATCATTTTCTCGACATCGTGAAACGTCTTGAAGTGTTGCAATATACCATGAGAGCTTAGATGTCCGATCTTTCGATGAGTACAGTCCCAGACCGGGCATTCCTGAGGAGGATCTGAATAGTAAAACGTTCCGCGGTGATCGTACCAGTTCAGAAGAGGGGGTTTGAGTTGGCGTGGTGGCTCTTTTGCCTTCATGTGCGGCCCCCATGTGCCGTTCCCAGTGGGAGATTTGTTAGAGCTTGGGGAAGCTACAGCGGGCTTGGCAGGAACTGCAAAGGTCGCAGGTTTTGCGGCGGCGTTTGCGAAAGATAGGTGAGAAGTCGAGGGTCCGCTGAAGGAACCTACAAAAGGATTTGGGACCTGGCCCTGGGAAAATGGATTTTTGGCAGCTGATGCAGCTGTGGACGCACTAGGCGGGGACGGAAGCGCAGGTCCAGGAGCATGTCTTGTTGAAGGGGCTCCGAACGGGACAGTAGATCCAGCAGCAGGTCTAGATGCATTAGGTACGGGTGGAACAGTAGGCCCAAAAGCAGGTGTCGATGCCGAGGGTCCGAACGGGACAGTAGACCCAGTAGCTACGGCCGTTGCAGTAGGCCCAGCAGCAGGTTTAGATGTAGTAGCAATGGCTGGGGCAGTAGATCCAGTCGCAGGTTTGGGTGCAGCAGCTACTGGCGGGACGACAGGGCCAGCAGAAGGCTTAGGTGTAGTAGCTGCGACTGGAGCAGTAGATCCAGTAGCAGGTCTAGGCGCAGCAGGTTTCATTCCCAACCGAGAACGCTCACGAGCGTTGTAAGCATGCCAGTCGGCTGCAGCTTGCGGGTTGACCTCTGCCATAACCTCCGATATCCTCTTCATTTGCTTAAGATGCTTTTCTCCAAAATGTTTGATCCTTTGCTCCTCATCGTAATATTCAAACAAACGGTCCTGGCAGAAGGGACACTTGAACCTTTCGTGGGCGGCCAAGATATGCTCATCCAGTTTTAAAGGTTCCATGAGTTTGTACGTAAAGTCGCACTTCGTCCAGGGACACTTGCCGATACGCTGCAGCGTCACATTGCGTAAGTCGTTGAAACTGTGCTGTAATTCGGTTTGCTCGGTGGCTGTGAGCACAGCTTTGGAGAACATGGGGACGTTGCTGGATAGACGATGCATCTTCTCGACTGGCGGTGCAGTTTGAGGAAGACCGATCTCAGCGTTCGATGGCCAGGCCCGTGAGGTTCCATTGGTGAAGATGCTGGGTTGGGTAGACCATGTGTGTTCTCGGTGATCGGGACCTGCAGGTTTCTTCTCTGGCATGGGAGGCTTGGCAGGAGTCTTCGGAGCAGTAGGAGGCTCGGGACTCTTGGGAGCAGAAGGGTCGTATCGAGGAAACTTCTCGAAAGTCTCTTCAGGTCGATGCCACCCCCGTATGTCCATTTGTCTGTAAATCTCTCGACGATATGTATGGTCTGGACTACTACTCGGTTCCCTTGAACTACGCTCGGAATCATCCGAATTGCTAGCCTCATCTGAGTCGCCAGCGAACAAGCTTCCGTCGGGTCGCTCAACCACGTCCATAAGTTCGTGCTCGGATGAAGCCTCGTGATCAGGCTCCTGCTCACTCTCAGACACATTCTCATCAATCTCATGAATACTTGATTCAGCATCGCTGCCTTCCGATTCTGCGGCTGAAGATGAAGATTGACTGCGTGGAGATCGGGATGGATACCAATTGCGAGGAGGTTGAGCAGTAGCCAAGAGACCAATGTCGGTTTCGCCTTGACCATCTGGAGTATGTGCGCGCTCAATCTGTTCGGTGCTGGGAAACTGAAGACGGTCTGCAGCTGGCTCATCCTCCCTGGTCTTAACGTGGAGCAATGGGGGTGACTTGAAGGCCATCTTTCGCTTTCTCGAAGGTGGTTGGGATGAGCCGTCACTCCATGGACGCGACACATCGTCTTCGGAATAAGGGTGCCTGATTGGTACAGGGTCCTGAGGATATCCGTGGGAGAGGTCGATGGTCTGGTTATCCAGGTCCTGCACTTGAAGAATATCCCGCTTCAATCCCGACTCACTCCCAGCATACTGAGTCATATCCTCATGCTCCATTCGTACACCCCAAAGATTATGTTTCCAGATAGAAGCAGCCCAGTCAGTGTAGTCCCTCGTAGCCTTGAAGACTGATATCTCAGGCGACGTGATAGATTGTCTGATCAAAAACCACTCGTCTTCTGTCGTATCCGGTCCGACAATAAAAGACGGCCAGTCCATGTCTTGGGTTGCCAAAATCTCGTACGAGCGTGGGTGTTCCAGAAAGAAATAATTCTCCCTTGGATCATTACTATAATGATCAGGAGGTGGTGCAAGACTGTACAACTCCTTCATAGCTTCATAGAATTGATCGAGTGACGACGTCAGACGAGGCATCTCAACAAAGATGTCTTCCCCGCGATACCAATCTGGGAACAGTCGACAGTGTCCTGGAAGCCAGTTCGCATGAACGATCCTGTAAGCACTTGGAGAGCCTGTAAGCTTTCCAGCCAGACTTGCGCCACCAGTTCCGTCGGATTCACGGTGATCGACTTTGACTCCATCAATTCCATCGCGGTTTGACCCGATATGGTTGATACCCTCCATAACAATAACCGAATCCAACCTTTGGCAGTTCATGCTATCAAATGCCTCGGTTGTCATTTGACAGATTTGTTGGTATGTATGTCTCAAGCGAAGCACATTATCCTGTCCATCGCGTGAGACCAAGTGCGGTTCGGGTAGCGGATAGTAGTTGGGCATGACAAGAGCTTCAGTACCAGGTGAGAGCCAATGGCACTCAGCCATCCAGCAAGCATCAGGGGAGTTGAGTGGATGAAGAGCATTCCACACCCATTTAGGAAGGCCCATGGCGCCGTAGACAATGGGGAACGTGCGACTGCCATCAAGGCTGTCCATCCACTGACGAATGCCACTGGTGCCGGTATAGCTGACATCGGGTCTGTTCTTGTCAAACAAACGGAACAAGGCATGGTGATATAGCTTGTCCCTTGGCGCGCCGAAAAGAACGTTCATTGTCGCGCAGAAGTGAGCGTTGTACTGATTTGAGCCATGGCCAATGACCCAGTATTCTTCCTCTGGCTCTGCTCTAGGGAGAGCCAGGTATGCATAGCTGACAACCTCTTCCTCAGGCCCATTTGGAGCGTGACCAAGGGAGCGTCCAATTCTGATAGTGTCGGTTTCGAAGTCAACGGGAAGAGGTTCCCATTTCATCGGGCCCTTATTGACCTCAGTATGACCAGTGTCGACGAACAACCTACAACACTCATCATGAGGTCGTGCCTTGGCAAAGTGCGATTGGAGAAAGGCCATCACCGGGCTGTACCTCTGCAAGGGCAAGGTATCGTGCACCATTTCTGGCTTGCCGCCCTTCGGATCGTACTTGATAAGAGTGAACTCTTTCTGTGTATCGTTAACAGGGTGTAGCAACTGTCGGAGAACCTTCGAAAACGAAGACCACTTGGTTGGAATAAATGGCAAGCGTCCGTTGAGGCCATATAGGTAAGTCCATTGATCCTTGAAAGTCGCATGCTCTTGGCCTGCGACGATGTAGTCGCCGGTCTTAGTATTGCCATCATCATCGGTTTCTCCTCCACGGAGGCCCATAGTCGGCTCCATTGCCTTGGGAAGTGGTAGGGGATGGCTCATAGCTTCCTTGGCTTCAATGTGTTAGTCTCAAAACGTTAAGTGAATGAGCGAGCCAACTTACCTTTCAGGCTATCCTTTCCCCAGTTGCGATGGTCATGCGCTGTGAGGAAATGCAGTGGTGGCTTGACATTGTATCTTGGGACCTCCTCCTCATCGTGTCCCAACAGCTTGGCAATCTCCTCCAGGGGATTGTCCATAGGAGCGGCGGGGAGCCCAAACCACATCATAGTCAACCTTGTCGCTAGCGAGTCCTCGACACCCTTAAAGCGACGAGCCAGCAGTGCCTTGTATCTCGCCGTATTGTTGGCTTGTATCTCCTTGACGTCGGCACGTTCGGCGGGCGCCAACAGGCGATACTGATGATGGGTAAAGTTCTCCCGTATGATAGTCTTGATAGGAATGTCTTTTTCCAAGAGATGCGTAAAGTACCTGTGTCGCAACTTCCACTTCTTGTCTTTCGGTCCAACTAACAAGTCCATACGATCCGCAGGCGGATCGGCTTCCTGTAACCAGTGGCTTGTATCCTCTGGCTCGAAGGCCGTTGAGACCGGAAGGCTCCCCATCGGGTGATCAGACATGGTAGGAATTGACAAAGGAAAGCGCTTGCGAAAGCGAAAGAGTGGCTAAAGTCGCGTGTCTCTGGGTATAATGCGATACGAAAGAACAGGCACAAGGAGATAGAGCTCCAGTAAGAGGGTGTAATCGGAGTGAGTTGAGTTCGGTTGATGAGAGAATGAAAGACCGAAAGATGATAAAAATAAAGACGATATAAACGGAGACCAAGACAAGTGAATGATGGGATGCCAGACATGTTAAGTTGTCTGTCCGATGAAAGAGGGTCTTTGAGGGTGAAGCTGTTTGAGTGACAGCACTGACCCAGGTGAAATGCCATTGTTCTCGGTGCTAGCATGTCGCGAGTACCAAATGCTATTCTTGGTGTTGTCGAGGACAAAGAGAAGTACATGGCTCTTTGACAACTCGTTGGAGTGGTCTGTGTCGTTGGTCGTCCGGCATCACCGTCTGTTCTTTGACCGAATTCGCCTGGCAACCCAGACATTGATGTGCCGACTGCCTGTCGCAAGGCTGCGACCAAACTCAGGATCAACTGGTCAAAGAGTGGATATCTCTACGCAAGGACTGAAAGTCCGTCTACCTTGTGAGAGTGCATGGCATCGCGACGATGATTGTGAGTGAAGAAGGTGTGTCACTGAGATTAATTGACCTAACATCCAGGCACAACCCAAACAGGATGACAATAACGTCTGTTGGCACAAAATTAGCAACAAGCAAGGCCATAGCTTCTCGTACCTTTTGATTGAGCCACAGTCCAGCCTCCATTTAATTGAGGTGTGTCTGTTTCTTTGTCCGCGATCCAAACGTGGTCACTCGAAGGAGGGGCAACTGAACAAAGAAGCTGGAACTCGTCGAGACATGAATAGCACGTCGCAATTGAGACTCGATGTCTTTGTTGAAAAGACTCCGAGAGATTGAAAAATCACGAAAGGCGATGGGCTGTTGTGAATGAAGTCGTTCATTATGGTATTGTAGATGTCTGCTTTGTCCTGGCCTTGTAATTGACGTCGAGTTTGCGACGGTCAATCACTCATCCTGCGTATTGTCGCACCAGATCCTCCAACTTCTCCTGGCAATCGGAGAAGTAATTGATAGCCTGGATGATCTTACCTTCGCTTGTGCCAAAGCCGCTTCTGGTGAAAGCCATCCTCCACTTGCTTTCATCTCTGACCAGATCATTGTAATCCCTTGTTTCCCAGCTCTTGTTGTCTGGACCTTGTGCAAAGTAATCGCCAAGTTTACCATTCCAGGTCGACAGTTCGGTAGTCGCGAGACCATTAAGTAGGTTCGGAGAAATGGTAATGTGCTGGATACCAGCGAGCTGCATTACTTCGTCCACGGATGTGAGCGACGCAGCCAGAACCTGTGTACGGAATGAGTGGTTGATGTAGTAGGCCTGCGCTTCGCGACAAAAGTCAAAGGCTTTGTGCTCATCCACGTATCTGATGTTGTTTAGTCAGTGCAGTGATAGTAAAACGCCGAATGGACTCACCCTGCTTCAAAATGAACCTTGAGCTCATTAACATAAGGCGCGATATAAGTGCACTGTGCCTCAGCAGCCAAAGTCGCTTGCTCCATGCAAAACATGGTGGTCGCAAGTGTAGCAATTCCCTTCATTTCGAGCGTGCGACACGCTTGAAGCCCCTCCCAGGTGGCGGGGATCTTGATGCATACCCTTTTCGAGTCAAAACCGGGGGCCAGCGTCTTGAAGATGTCGACGATTCCTAAACTCGGTCAGTATCCACCGCGGTAGGGAACAGCACGTAGCTTACTGTAAGCATCGCTTATTGTGCCTTCAGTCGAGTAAGAAAGCTTTGGGTTGGTCTGAATGTGCACGTAGCCTGTGACATTTGGGACGATCAACAATTGTAGTTTCACCATCTGTACCCGTCAGCCAAGTTCGTCTTTCGTCCTCTGGCGTCTTACCAAAATCTGAACAACAAATTCTTCAAAGGTCACAGATCCTTGCAATTCCTTCAAAGGCCCTTTCGCGCCCTTGATGGCATCTTTGACTAGAGCATCGTGGTGTAGAAGAGGTTCTCCCGCAAGCGGCCTGGAGATCTCTGAGAATGCAATGGCCTGGACAGATGTTAACATCACTGTCAAGAAAGAAGAATAAGAGCGCATTTACCTGATTGGAAGTGCAATCCACGAATGGACCTAGTTGTTGAGCGACTGCATCAAGTCAGTCAATGAAGGTGTCAGATGAGTGTTGTGTGAGTACCATTGGCGTCAAGAGTGTCGCAGTCGACCTGAGTGGTTTGTCGGAGAGCGTCTAACAAAGTCGTCATGTCGAGAATGGTAAGATCAATGATAGTAACTGATTGAGAATATTCTGTATTGATTGCTATAATTTTCAAGCCGGCAGTCGAGCTATTTGACTGTATCGTGAGAGTCGCTGATGGAGTCGTCCAACTCAAGTAAAGTCAACAACCCGAGCTAGCCCCCACTAAGATGAGCGCATCTGACGGTAGTTTTCGCTCGGCTTGGCTTCCCAAAACGCCCAGCAGCGTCGTCTTTTCGCCTCCATTTCCACTATAGCTGGGTCACTGTCGTCGCATTAGTGTGAGGGGTCTTTTTCTGCCCAGGCAGCCGTATTGCATCCGTTGAAGAATTCAATTGATGGAGTAGCTGTGACTTTCTGAGCCAATCTCGAGATAACGATGTGGTCATGCGGGGAATGCGTGGGTCGAATGGGTGGTTCTTGCAAGCCACTCCATCGCTGTGTTCTCCGAATGTACGTTTCGCTTTGAAGACTGGGAAATTGGACCGGCAATTGTGCATTTCTCTGAATGTAACAGTCTCACAGCTGGAGGCCAAAAGGGTGTCTTGAGCCCGAGAGCATCGGGTTAGCGGCGATCAATAAGAATCCGTGGATTTGGAATGAGGGTGTCTGGCGAGGCAACATCTCCAACAGCTGGAGTCTGCACGTGACAAATCACGTTTCCCTTCCCCAGGAATTTCCCAATTGGGTCATCCATCCAAGAAATCTGCCATCCATTGCATCTCCAAGTCGAACCACTCCACCAGTAAGCTCAAGTTCAAGCTCAAGCTCACGCCCTCCTCTCACCTCGGCGTGTCGCTCATGGACTGAGTCTCGACGACCATGAACCCATTCGTCAGGGCATAATGCGACCACCAAGATGCCTCTTCCCCGCCGCGGAGATCCTCCTCAAGGCTCCTTCGAGTAGACGGTGCATGTCCTCTGCAGCAGCCTTCCAACCGCCTAGAAAAGTCGCTGCCACACAATGGAAGGGTTACGGATTTTTCTTGTCGAATAGGATGTTTGAGCGGTCAACATGCCTTGATTTCGTTATACTGCGCAAGGCCAATGGCATTCGATCGGCGTCTGCTTCAGCGACTGATTCAACAATATCTTCCCCCACCACGAATTCTTCTTCCGCGCAGACCGAACCGGAAATCGCGCCTCATAGAAAACGACAGGCTCAACGTCGAGAAAAGGCCGCCGCTGAAGCCGCTGCTAGAGGCGAAAAGCCGCTTCCTCCCGATGCATCCTCTTTACTCGCAGAACACGCTGCTTCGCAGTCCAATTCCGGCCGCCGATATCTCTCTGCATGCCTCTCGCTCTCGAAACCTCGATTGACAATGCTCGTCGTTCTTACCGCCATGGCAACATACGCTTTATACCCTGTACCCGAAATGCTCTCGCCGAGCACTACCGAGACGCCGAGTTTGAGTCCTTTAACATTATTATTCCTTACGATTGGTACGACTCTTTGCTCAGCTAGCGCCAATGCTTTGAACATGCTTTACGAGCCCTCGACCGATGCCAAGATGACCCGAACTCGAAACCGACCTTTGGTGCGAAACCTCATCTCCAAGCGAAGCGCTGTTTTGTTCGCCATTCTTTCTGGCTTCGTTGGAACGGGCGCTTTGTACTTTGGTGTCAACCCCACCGTTTCCGGGCTCGGTTTTGCCAATATCGTTATATACGCTGGAATGTACACTCCTCTCAAGGCTGTTACAGTTTTTAATACCTGGATCGGCGCTGTGGTCGGCGGTATTCCTCCTCTAATGGGCTGGGCTGCGGCTGCTGGTGAAACTGCCACCAAGGACGGTTCATGGCGCGAGCTTCTATTCGCCAGCGACGGATCTTCGATTGGTGGCTGGGTCATGGCCGGTTTCCTATTCGCATGGCAATTCCCCCACTTCATGGCCCTCAGCTGGCCAATCCGTGAAGAATACAAAAAGGCTGGTCTTCGCATGCTAGCATGGACAAATCCCGCTCGCAACAGCCGTGTCGCTCTACGATACAGTCTCGCCTTTATTCCATTATGTCTATCTCTGTGCGCCGCCGGAGTAACAGAATGGTCCTTCGCTGTAACCAGTTTCCCTATCAACGCCTGGCTCATTCGAGAATCTGTGCGTTTCTGGCGATTCGAGGGCGAAAAGGGTAGCGCGAGAGGTCTTTTCTGGGCCAGTGTGTGGCATCTACCCGGTATCATGATCCTTGCTCTGTTAAACAAGAAGGGTATGTGGAGCAGAGTCTGGAGGAGTGTCTTTGGTGAAGAAGAGGGAGAGTGGGAGGAGGAAGAACTAGACGAGATGGTCAGCATGGCTGTGGCAAACACCAATAGCCAAAAGTCTCTCAGGTGACGTGTAGGATAAATGAACGAATTTTGTAACAACAATTGTATGTATGTGGGAGGTAAATCTAGCATTTTGGCTGTGGCATCATCTACGCAGCTCATATACTATCAGTGTAGATTATCTTATGAACATGAACATCAAAATCTTCAAGATCATCAGTAGATGTTTAAATCGAGTGCGTCAATTGCAGAAAGATGATGCGCTGCTAAATCTCCATGCATCCTCATGTCGTGGTATCTCTATCTCTAGTATACAAAGGAGATGTACTCTGACCATTCCCTCTCTCGCTAACCACCATTTTAAAAGCAACAAAGACATAAATAACACGCCCAAAACGAATAAATCATGCGTTATTGTCGTTATAATCGCTAGAAACACCAAACACCGTTGTAACCCGTGCTGCTCGCCATGCAGTAAAGAGAGTTGTATGCTGATTAAGGATTGACAGAAGGAAGGGACGGCGAGATTAGGGTGAAAGCCTGATAAGGCTGAAGTCGTAAGGATTCGCAAAATGTTGAATGAAGAGAAACACGATAGGGTTAGACACCTCGTCCTGGCCTGTTAATGAGATTCCCAATACCCATATCCGAACTCTGCGGTCGCTGAGCCATGTACTGAGGACTGTTGCCCTGGCTGTGGTGATGTCCGTAGGCGCTGGAGTTGGAACCCACGCTCGACGAGTATCCGTGGCCGCCGTACCCAGGGTTGTATGCAGCGCCGAGGCTGTACTGGACGGGAACTCCCATGTGGTGAGATTGCATTTGTTGTTGGTAGGAGGTGTTGACCGAGGGGCCCACTATGGAGGAGGCGCTCGTCTCGGGGCTGCTATACGATGCGTCTATATCGTCAACCGGTGTTAGGCCCATGCCGGAGATGCCGCTGTCGTCGTCATACCCTGAGAGAGCGCCGGACTCGAGTCGGTCACGACGAGCTGCGGCGCGGGCGGCGCTTTGCAGATTCTTGAGGCCGTTTGACATGCACTAGAGAAGATTTTAGCAAGCGGTTATAACAGGATGAGGGGGGATACATACCTTGGCTTCCACGACGTTCCACTTCTCGCCTGTTCGAGCTGCGAGACCACTCCAGATCTCTTTCCTCATGGCCATATACTCCTTAGCCAGACGTTGAAGCTTGAGGTTATCCCAATCATCAGCACCTTTGCGCTCTAACAATCGCTCGTGACGCTTGCGACAGGCATTGGGTGTCTTGGAAGGAAAGTAGTTCGCCTGGATCTGACCCCAGTTGAGACCCTGCATCCGTGCAGTGAGCAACTGCTGGTCATCCTGAGGTCCCCAAGCTCCTGAACTAGCTCTGTGCTGAACAGGTTGCTGAGGGATAGAGACAGGAGGCGCGGAAGATGAAGCATATGTCTCGTATGCGGGTTGTTGTTGTTGCTGTTGTGTTTGTGCCTGAAGAGCGAGAGAAGAAGCAGCAGACGTAGTCATGCCGTAGTAGTTTGGCATGGTCATGCGTTGCTGGTTGTACATTGGAGAAGGAGCTAGAGAGACTGGGATAGCGTTGTATCGGTTCTGAGAAGAGCTAGGAGCTCGAGAATGTTTCGGCATCATGGAGACGGGTGTGTAGTAACGAGTAGTGAAGGGATTCAGAGTGAATCCTGGTAATGAGATTACGGATTAAACGTAAGAAGAAGGATAATAGTCCGGGTCAACCTGGTCTGGTCTGGTCTTGAATATGGGCGGCCCAAAAAGAAATGGAGAACTTTCCGTCCCAGCGAAAAGTCGTGTAAGTATGGAGTAGTAGTAGTAGCGAATGGGTTCTGAGAGTCAAGGAAACAAGCCCAATAGGTCAAGCAAAGCGACAGATGGAAAATTGCGCCAAGAGAAATGACAGAAGTAAGGAAAAAAGGAAAAGGAAAAGGTAGCGAAAGAGTTGTTGTTGTTGTTGTTGATTGAGAATGGAGAAAGAAGGACGAGGCCAAGGGAGGCCGGATATGAAGCAGCTTTAAGGCCCAGGGACGTGGACCTCGAGAACTCTCGGATTAGACAAAGACCAATCTCGACATCGGCGGCTCTGGCACTGAAACAGGAACAGGAAGCTGAAAAGGGCAATGAAACAGCACACTCGTGTCTGAAAGAAGTGGTTTTCTTGGAATGGGTCGAGGATATTGGTCACGTAGGGCGTTTGTTTGGGCGGTTAAGAACAAGAGACAGAATGGGCGGCTACGAAAAAGGAAGAAATTCTCCACGTAGTTTACAAGAAGAGAAGATTCAAGACCCTGTTTTTGACAGCGGCGCTTGCTCAAACCTCGTAGCACGGGATGAAGATCAAGAAGCATGGATCAAAAATGGAGAGTCAAAACGGTAGGGCTAAAAGCATAAAAGAACGCCAGGATCTCGACAGCCAGCCGATGTGCATATGTCCATCAGGCCCATGACAAGTTGAGCGCCTGGGGAAATTGAACGGGGTCGCTGCATTGCATGTGTGGGTGTGTACACAAGATGATCAGAAGCGCGAAAGACGGGAAGCAAGAGCGGGAGGACTAAAGTAACAGGGATGCGCATCATAGTTGTACCGGCAGATGAAACATGAAGAACTTGTTGTTGTCTAGAAGAGTAAACAATGACATTCAGGGCACCTGAACAAGTCTCCCAAGTCTCCATACAAAGAGTTCATGGTGTTGAGATGAACTTGGGTGGATCTCTGCGGCCGTTAATTGGCCCTCTGAGTCTGGAGGCGCGCGTTTAACTCAAATTAGGCGACTCCCGAAATAGTTAGCTCGTCTATTTTGAGATCTATGGCGGGTCCCAAGTACCGCTTCTCCAATTATTGGTGGGGGAGGTACTTGCTGTGGAATGAGTTACGAGCGCTTGCGATGGGCCTCTTGGGAGGTCTTTTGGCGTATAATGAAGCAGATGCCATGTTTCAGGTATCTACCCATGATGGCTTTTTATCTCGTGATAAGATTGAATGATATATTATCGGTGGAATGTTGTTCCTGATTTCCATGTTGGGTCCAAGACGGGAAGGGAAGCGGCATGGCGGCTCTTGCAATGCAGGGATTAGGGATTGGGATGGAAGCCAACAGTTCAACTTGTTATACCAGCTACTTCTCTATATCTTTTCACAAACTTCTTAAAAATGTGAGATGTAGTAGCTTAATAACTCAATTAGCTTCATCCAAACAACAGTAGAACAGTTAAATTACCAGCTTTGTGATACCTTTCGTGACCGTTAGCGACATCTTGATTGGCTAGAACCACTTTTTCCCGTTCCTGCCCCCTGGGGAACCAGTAACTCCAGTGATAGCAGGAGCGTTAACTCCTGCCCTGCCGTTAATTGATCAATTGACAGCCTCAAGACGAGGAAAGTCAGACTCCTGAAGTATTACGGTTACGGTATCAGTATCTCATGAGTGGTCAAGTGGACACTCCAAACACACCGTTGTACACCTTCTTCCATTCCCTCTGGGGTCAATTAACGCGTCGAAACGCGATGGCCTCCTCCCCTGTCCTACGACGGTCTACTCGCGTGCACCTTGCCGGTCCTCCAGAGGACGAGGACTCCAAGGATGAGATCTCAGATCTTATCATCCTTTCAGAACGGAGACAGTCATTAAGGTCTGCGGTACCACCAAAGGCCGAGCCGACTGAGGACCCGGTCATATTGCCTTCACCTACCAATCTCACCACCAAGCCGGCTTGTAAAGCACCACTCACCAGAACCCCAGCCAGGCCCATCTCCAAATCGCAATGTCAAAGCAAGCATCAACGCCGTGCCTTGTCGGACGCGCGCATAGCAAGGAAGCTGAATTGGAACATGCGTCGTTCCACATCAGGCAAGCGCGTAGGCGATGCAGTCCGTAGCATCAAACTCCTCACAGGCCAGTGGCCATGGGAATACTTCGAGGGCTTCCTACCTAAGAAATGGGGCATCACCATGTTGGAGGATATGAGACGACTATTGAGAAGCGTCTGCAAGAGCGCTAGGATAAATGGACCTGGACCTCATACCAAGATTACTCGGGACTTTCTCTTTGGGTGCGCAAAGAAGCGCGATGCGACAGATCCGGCGCTGTCGCTTTGTGACATCCTGGATGCCATTGATCACTTCAGTGCGGATTTCTATACCAAGGGTCAGGGCATGTCTGTCAAGACTTCCACGACACCGCGTGTCAAACCGCTGAGTAGGGGGATTGTTATACCGGAGACGGATGACGAGGATAGCGACATCGACAGTGAAGATGATGTTGGGCTGGCATCGGACAGCGAGTGGGAAGACTGGACTGGCTATAATTTTGATGATGATGACATTGAGGTGGTCGGTCAGAGAGAGGTACAGGCGACAGCTCCGGAACAACCTCCGACATCATCAATACCAGCCCAAATAACAGCCTCAACACAGACCCACGCAACAGCACAAAATGAAGTCCAGGTAGCAGGACTAATCGAAGTCCCCAACTCAACAGCAACGACAGGCCTGGGTGAAGTTCAGGCAACGAGCCAAGAAGAAGGCAATGTGGTTCTGAAGCGCTCTAGGTCGCCTTCGTTGCCTCAATTGCCGCAAAAGCGTCCAAGGCTATCAGATCCAGATATTGCATCCGACAATACAGGTAACAATGGTGCGATAGGCTGTTTGGCAGCACCGCCTATCAGTACATGCAATTGCAGTCATAACACAGTGCCACAAGACATAGCACCACCTGTAAGTCACCTTACTCTCTCCACGACCACTTGTATTAACGTCCACAGTCACAATCACAAACATATACATCAATAGAACGTTCAAGAAACTGGACAGACATCCTCGAAGACTTTGAGTTCCTCGAGAGCGAAAAGAGAAAAGAGTTAGACGCAGTCACACATTCTCTCCACGAGGTAACAACCTCAATCGAAGCCAGCGAAACAGGCGACACAAAACTAGGCAGTGAAGCGGTCGACAAGCTCTGCAGCGACGTAAAAGCCTACGAAACAGAGCGCGAAAAGATAATTAAAGGCAAACACTTTGTCGAGCAGCACCACGAAGACATGGCCATGAGCGCCGATGACTTGGCGAATGCAGTGCACAAGTACACAGTCCGTCTAGAAGAGTGCGACGCGTTGATCGCGGAGGCTAATTCCCAGGTGCTCGAGGAGTTGGAGGCTATTGCGCAAAAGGACTCTGATCTGAGAGCGGAGGAGAAGGCTTTGAAGGCAAGGGGGAAAACGGTGTTACAGGAGGTGGAGTATTCGCGGGCTGTTAGGATGATGATGAGGTTGGGGCCGGAGGGTATGGCAATGTTGGTTGCGAGGTTGGAGGCTAGAAATATTGGGTTGTTTGGGATGACGGAGGATATTATGATAGAGAGGGGTATTGCGACGGTGGAAGAGCTGATGGCTGAGGGGAGGTGAGGCATGTTCACGATATACCATTGCACAAGTGAGACACCTCCATGATATACCATTACAAGAGAAGCATTATAGCGTAATAATGAAGAAATAGAACTTTGCCAATTGTAATTCCTCTAGATGATTCCATCCATGGACTCTTCTAAACCTGGTCAATACAGAAATCGTGTGTAAGTGATTCGCGTATCTGCCCCTGCAGTTTGTCACGTAGCAAACACGGTCCTCAACACGACGCGACAAGGACTACAGTATCTGTAACTTTAGCACAAACTAACCAGCGTTTTTCTCCATCTTATCTTCAATTCGAAACTCAACTCAAAACTACGCCATTGAGCATGGGTCTTTTGTAACACGAGGGAGGTCAATCAGCCTGCCTGAGGGAGCCTACCTCTCTCTCATTCCAGATACGAGGATTTCTTTCGCCCTTTACGCGTCCATGCAGATCAACGCGTGATACATTCTATGGAACTCGCTCAAATGGCTTATTAGACTTTCATCACCAAGACTTCCATGATGTAAAGAGGTCGGGGTCAAAGCCGTCGGTCTCATTATTACTTGGTATTCCAGCGTGCCTCGACGGTGCTGACAGGGGTTTCTACTGTGGTGATCTTGGAGGGGTAACAGAACAACCGTCATCTGAGGCCCATGACGTCAGAATAAAGTGGTACAGATGCTGGTTCAATTTCGCTTAAGCTGACTAATTTATTTTGTCTTCCATCTTCAGGAACTGATCATCCCTACAATCCCGCCGTCGCCATCCTGTAAATAGCAATGCTCTGATCGACTTGTAGAACAGGAATTTGACGAGATTGCTTATGAGAATTGCTTTTCTGTTTGCTAAATAGCTACCGCTAGTGCTTATATAGTGTTTCCAATTAATAGCAACTACAGAGGCAGCCTTCAATAGTCCTTGCCAGAAGGAACTTACGCCACAATTAACTACCCTTGTCAGTTACTAGGGGTACAAAGAGCAAAAGTAGCTATAGAAGAAGCTCCTCTGTAGCTCCCCTATAACTACAGGGACTATAGAGCTAGTTAAGCTCTATAGTATTTGCTCTTCGCTTTGTAGCGAGATGATAAATAGCGCTTGAGGAGGAAGCGAAAGTACTCTCTGTATCTGTGGCTAGTGTTACTCTCTAGCCACAGTTTCTTTTGGCAAGGACTTTTGAAGGCTGCCTCTGTAATGTGATACCAGTTAGGCGATTGTGATATATTACACACATCACGTTCCAGATTGAGTACGGAGGTTGAACGCCTGTAACTATAAATTGCCCCTCACCACCCCGCGTACCGCGTCATGAAGATAACGCCATCCTCTTTTACTTCATGTCACACATTCACAATACACCATAATAGCCATGTCCTTCTATGTGAGACAACCCAGACCAATCGGCAGGCCACTTGGCAGCAAAGACTCATATCAACGAGTTCGCGGACCAAATGTTAACCCATTCATGCCACGGCGGCATAGGGATTTACCACCAGCTTCATCTCTCGCCTTATTCCCTATTACACAAAGGGATATCAATTTAACTGATGACCAAATTGTCAGAAATTGGACAAGCAGCCAAAAGAGGATTCTCGCGTCGTTGCTTGCAGAGCTATCTTCCAGCTCACGGGCCAGTGGCCCTGGGATTGGGCTGCGGGCTTTGAACCGTAGAACTGGACTACGCTGATCGTCAGAGACCTGCGAATACTCCTACAGGGTCTACGGAATAACATCAATGAGGATCCAAGTATGGTTCAGGATGGTTATAAAGTGACAAAGGATATGCTGCGCCAGCACATCAGGGATAGGAATAGCGAGAATCCGCGGTTACGGCACAAAGATATCATATGGGCTTTGGAAACTTTCCTCATCGATCTTCCCAGACGATTGTGGAGGAGAGTTAGGGCATCTCTCCCACCTCCAGCTCCTATAGCACCAATGGGCCCTCCGTAGATTTCTCCAGCCCGTATGTCTGTTTTTACGGAGATAGACCTGACTCAGGATCATATGGATGAGGGTATAGAATGCGATACACCTCAAACACCGTTCATAGATGAAGGGCTGTTCGATGATGATGGTTCGGATGTTATGTCTATATCATCGGGCGGCAGCTTTGAATCGCATGACGAGTCGGTCCAGTTTCTTGGGTCATCTCCCCGGAGTTTTCAAAGTCAGAAACGCCCTCGCGTTGATGAACCGGCGGAACCGTTCGAGATGCATATATATAATGTTGCTTCTATCGAGCCTGAAAAAGAACCAGAGTCAACAGAATCGTTTGAAATGCACATCTATGATGTTGCCTCTTTCGAGCCTTCTGTAGAAGAAACCGAACCGGCAGGACCGTTTGGGATGCAGATATATAACGTCGCTGCTATCGAACCTGTTGAGACTATCCAAGAGGTAAGTTCCCAATATCAAATATATAAGGGCCCCTATCTATTATATAAAGCCTACACAGTGTCAGCCGCGGGATATCTTAGACCTCATCTCGGGTCTGGATCTTCTTGAAGCCAAAGAAAAAGAAGAACAAGACAATATCACAAAAGAGCTCGCCCAACTGAAAGAATCTATTCCAATCAATGAGACGCAGATTCTTGGCCTCGGACCAGAGGTGAAATGCGAACTCATTGCAAAATGGAACCAAACTCTCAAATCTCACAAAAAGCGCTGCACAACCATGCAAAACGGTCGTGTGTTCTTTGAAAAGAAGCAACAAGAGGAAATCAACGATCCAAACCCCACAACTATTGAAACCATCCAACGCTACGATGCTCGAATTGCAGAGTGCGTTGCATCAATCAAACATGTGGAAGAATAGATTGAAGAGAAGAAAAAGAACGATGCACAGGTTTTGCTGAATTTGAAAGTACAGGTTTGGAAAGATAAGAGAACGATCCAAAAGCTGGAACCTAGGACAAAGGAACTTGCCGAGAACCTGGAGTATTATAAGAGTCTTAAGGAGTTTGTTAGTCTAGGGGCTGTTGGGATGGAGACTTTGTTGCTGAAGCTCAAGTATGATAATGTTCCCATACTGGAGATGATTGAGGAGGTTAAAAGGGTAAGTATTGTTAAAGGTCGTTATTGGATTTCGCTAATTGATGTTATGATACTACTCCGGTTGCAGCACCGGATGCTGCTCCGGATACTGCGTCGGTTGTTTGAGTGACTGGGTCACCGAACGACACGACAAGAGAATGAACTTGAATACATGCATCCTGGCGATGTGTGGGATAAAGGAATAATTGTGATACCCGATGGTTGCGTCCAGGTCTAGCACCGACGCATCCATTTATAAATATAATTTTAATGTGTTATGGTCTAATGACCATCTTTATCTTTCTCGAGAACCCCTCTGCTGGACCGTGTTTGTTTGGTGTTATTCAAGTTTTGGGTGAGCAGATCCTCAAAGCGTACGGATAAAACAGTTTGCTTGGTATTGTATCGTTTGTTTATTGGGAATGTTGGCGTGATTGACTTTCGTATCTCTTGACCTCAGATCAGATTGGCACCCAGGCTGAGCAAGAGAAACATAACTTTCCTTTAGATGGATACAGTCCTTACAAGTTTGGATTATTTGGCCTTCCTATCGATTAATTGAGCTCAGATAAGATTGGCGGTTTTTGGGCCAAGGCTGAGCGAGATATAAATTTTACTTTCCTTCAGACAGATACGTTCATTGGTTTTATTTCAGACAGTTACACTCATTCGTTTTGCTTCAGATACACGCATTCATTAGTAGTTCGAATTAGCTTTTTTATTCATTCCCTTTCATATCACATCGCGTTTTGATAGTGACTACCAATTCGGTCTGATCACTGTTTCACATCACGTCACAGCTCAGGTACTGCTTGTTCCAACAAATTTATCATTCCAGTGACTAGAAAAGAGGGAAATAGTCCTTCTTAGTCACATTATTCTAATATCTATATATGCTTTCCTCAAATTACTCTAGTAGTGCTCTCCCATGGACGCTGCCTCTGGCACAGCAGCTGGCATTTCAGCTGGAGCAGCGGGCATTTCCGCGGGAGCTGCAGGCATCTCAGCTGGGGCGGCAGGCATCTCGGCAGGAGCAGCGGGCATCTCGGCAGGAGGCATGACAGGAACCTCGGCGACGGGATGAGCGGGAGGAGGGGTCTCAGCTACAGGAGGAGCAGGAGGCGGGCTCTCGACAACTGGAGGAGCTGGGGGAGCGGCAGCAGGTGTCTCAGCTGGAGGAGCAGGGGCCGCAGGGGGACTGCCAGCAGCAGGAGGGCTCTCAGCGGGTGGTGCGGGAGGAGCAGCATCTTCAGGAGGAGCGGGAGTGAAAGCAGCTTCAGCTAGAGGAATCTCTCCAACTGTTCCACCAGTAGCCTCACCAGCGTCAACATTAGCCAGAGCACCGTTGGCCTTCTTGTTGAACTCGACCAAGTTGGCCTCGCTAGGACTATGGACATGTTAGCAGTTGCTTCAGATACAAGACAAGCTGGACTTACGGGTTGATGGCCATCACTTGGCCAAGCTGGCAGTGAGGTCCAGTAGCGCAGTAAAGATAGATAGGCTCCGTGTTGGTAAGAGGAACATTGAACGTTCCAACGGTAGTCTGTCCATCCTCAAAAGGAATATGACCACTATGAATCACATTCGACTGCGTAGCCTGAAGAGGCTGACAAGGCGAATCCTCAGAGCTTTGCGTAACGGTATGATTCCCATTACTGAACTGGAACTGAATCACATCACCAGCCGCCGCTCGAATCATATTAGGAACGAAAGTATCCTGAGGTCCACCGACCACGACAGGGATGATTCGATTAGCTCGAGGGGCCAGAGGTGGATTCTTTCGAACTGTGAAATGTTAGACCCGGTTTTTACTCCAGAGTTTTGGAAGAAGTGGACTTACTGGCCAAGGGCTTGTTCTGTTCCATGGAGGAAAGTTCTCGAGTGGAAAGTTCGACAAGAGGCATGGCAGACACGGCTGCAGCCCACAAGAAAGTCTTGATCATCATAATGAATGAAGTTTGACGTGATTAGAACTAAAGAGTAAGAGAGTGGAACGATAAAGAAGGTCCAGCCAACTGATTACAAAAACCTCACCAGGAGGTAAAAGAAAGAATTGAAAGAAGATGAAAGAAAAAGAGGAACAAGAGAAGGCTGATGATTTCTCAGTCAGACGATTTCAATCAAAAGTCATACGTGCCCATCTTTATATTTCTTCCATCATGAACTTTTCGCCCAGTCTTGGGACGAAACCGTTCAAGTGTTGAAGCTGATACAGGCTCCAGGCTTTTGCAGAGCCTCAAGCGTGACAGGATACGATGGGCGGATAAGATTGGACGAATGTGGTTAATACTTGCGAAGGTTTGGTTTTGGTTTGTTTCAGAACATGTTACAAGATATTGCCGAGGGGCTTGTTTCATCAGCCACGATGGCTTTACTAAGAAAACAGAGAACAGAACAGAACAGAACAAGGTTTTTATATCCGACGTTGTATTGTTTTGCGTAATGATTTGTTTGAAGATGCTGAAACAACGGGATGTGGGAGGATATTCGGGCTCGGCAGTATCAAAGAACCTTGCATCGATCTGATAAGCTTATCGATTAACTACATAAGGCTATAATATGGATCATATTATACACGGGTTGAAGTATCATGTGGAAAGCCTTCAGACGAGCTTAATCTTGGTACAGTGACATGCACCACTTTATAAGCAATATTTGTCATTTTATATATCGGAACCGCTTGATGCGACGTTGCAATCGATCTTATGATCTGATATATCGTCATTGAGCCGCATTTGGCATGCGAGGGTGTTAGAGATGTAGGTATGTGACGTTTGGTCTAGAGTTATCTTCCTTTTTTCTTCTTTGCATAATGTCAAGAGAGTTTGGAGACAATGGCAGTTTAGACTTTACCAAAAAGAAAAGAAACACAGCCTGCCTCGAAAGTCTATGCTATTTTTTGAGTTTTTCCGAGGCGTAAGTCCCGAGGTATACAGGTAATGGAAAACTTATGCAATGTTCACTGGTGAATCTTGAAGTATCGAGATGTCTGACAAATACCAAAAGCCAAGAGTACGGCCCAGATTCACTCGGTTGTTGTTTATCCCTCTCGGACACTGCTGCTAAGGTCGGAGCTTAACCGCTGGTTTAGGGTAGTTGATATCGAAGGCCGTGTTCGTCTTTCCATCAGATAAGGTTGTTGAAGATATTTACAGTTCAAATGAGGTATCATGAGTTCTCTGCCTACGTGGAACCTTCTTCTTTTCCTCCCCTTAACATAAGGTCTGAGCTGGCTATAAAATGTCTTCCTTGCTCCGATCCTGCTTCCCTCTTCTTTCTCCGTTCTTTCCACCAACATTCAGCAACATGACTCCAATGCTCACATGAGGCTTTTGTTCTTTTTCATGACCTTGTCCTGATACTAAGCTTTCAGCTGAGTATAAAATGCTCTGTCTTGCTACTATCCGGTTTTTTCCCTCTTCCTTCCAGCGACATCAATCACAGCTTGATGACTTCGACGAAATCATCATACACAATGACGATCGCATAATTAACCGAAGACTTCTGCAATAGCCTTTTTTATAACGAGGCTGCAATCATCTCCTTTTGGGGATAGCTATCTCTCTAAGCGACTTTGACGTGCGGAAACGTGGTTGCGATATACCGCGATGAGTCCCAGAATTATCGCTGCCACCACCAAAGCAACAACAAAAGCAACAACGACACTCAAGGCACAGCGTCATCCACATGCCTCTGCAGCCCATCTGGTCTGATTCAATTCATCTTCTTCTCACACCAACACAACAGCCCACACCACATGTGATCCGTGGTAGGAGATGCGGTGTTGAAGACGCGGCCTAGATGCGTGCCATTCTCAATCTGCCCTGCTGGGAGGCTGTGCAAGCAGCCCTCCAAGACTCATAGTTCGGAGGAATATCGAAAGGTTTCAACGGGGAAAAAGCCTCTAGGTATCGTTGATATCGCTGGGGTTGGTCTTGGTAATCCCGGTAACGTTGGCTTTCATTCGTTGACCAAGACGAAGTTCCACCGTCGCAGCAGTATTTGGAGTTTGGGAGTAGTAGAACAAATGACGTAGCACAGATGAACTGAAACGGACAGAGTAGGCTTCTCGCGGGAGAAGATAGACTGGTTGCCTTTTGGTATAGCCGTCTGATGGAGCCCTCCCGAGGTACCAGGGCGCTTCAGACACCGCATGACATACATCGCGCCAATCAAGGTCGGTGTTCGTAACATTGACCAAGGTCAGTCTCAGTTCTCATCTAGGAACTGCCAAGTCAAGACTCTCATGGACTGACATATAAAGAGAGTAAACTAGCGGTAATTAGAGCGTACATTGGCTCTGCAATCAGCAAAGAAGCAAGATTCTAGGGATACACTGCCCTCTCGATCGTCATGGTGGCGGCGGCGTTGGGCGCGTCATTGTTGAAGCACCAGCTGGGCGAAGGCCAACATTCTGTGGTCTAGACGCAATTCAAGTTCAATGCTCGATCCTCAGTGGGATCTTTCAGCACCACAGAACAAGCGGTGCCGCTGAGTATCCAGAACTGACCAGATCATCATGATTGAGATAGGATTCAGGGCAGTGTTGAGCGTTGTACCGACAAATAAATGTAGGATTCTAATCTCATTCTGGTCCTGTGTCAGGGGCCGTGGGTGTATGAGAACTTCGTATACCTCGTCAGAGACAGGAGTCCCACGAAACCATTCTTACCTGAGAAATTGGCACAACGGTGCCTTTCATCATTCCCGAGATTGATGCTCACCGGCTAATATTCCTCCTTTTCTTATCTCTCTTGGAGATGCGACAGAGTGAACAAGCGCAAAACACGTCGCGGCTCGAAGGATTTCCGGTGCCTCCCTTGCGATATTTCATTCCCCTCCAAATTTCGCTATGATAGACATTGCGAGACTTAGAAACACAAAACACGGAATTTTTCCTCGATCACTAGAGAACAATATGGACCAGAACCACCAACAACAACCTCGACACTCCGAGCGGCGATTAATCACCTGAAATTCGAATCAGACAGGCCATGGACCCGTGAAGAAAAGACATGGCACAGATGGCCTATGAGGCTATCTACCAGGTCGAAGTCGCGATTCATAACCGATAGCGGGTATGGCAGCATTCTAGGCTTCTTAGTATGCGCCAACTCAGGTCGCTATTCCATGTCATGCCTGTCTTGAAGTGGAAGTATGGACTATGGTGTGGGAGACAACCTACGAAGCGGAGTAACTCTGCTTCATGCGGGTGTTCTGCGCGATAATTTGCGATCATTTAGCTTTTAAGTCTGATCCTTCGTCGTTTGGCAGCTGCCATCACGGACCCTCGGTCCCTATAATTCACGGAGCGAGTCCCCTCTACCGGGCCGGCATCTGCCTGCTCCCGCTGCGCCGCTACGCGTGCTGTCAGTGACGGGAGGTTCTTTCCAACATCCCAGAGGCAACCTTCTATGCACAGCTACACCTATTTGCCTGCAGGGCATTCCTGTGGATAGGGGCGAAAAGGGGACCTTCGGCAATGATGCCAATTGGGCTCAACCTCTTCGAGTCAATGTAAGGGATGAAGGAGTCATCTTGGGTTTCTTCGCTGGCGTTGGAAGGGGAAAATTCGGTCGGCAGCTAGGCGTTTAGGCAATTCACATCAAAATGCACACTTTATTGTCAGTTACGCGATAGCTGCTGGGACTCCAGACCAAGGACCTCTGTTCGCAACTGAACCAGCCCTGTTGGTAAAGGAGGGGTCGTTCGCGAAACACATACCGCAAGAAATTCGCAAGTTTATACAAAGATAGAGATGACGATTCAACGTTCCTAAGCGTTGATCATAAAAGGTTCTAGATCAGTCTGGTCTAGGCATTTCGGCTCATCATACAACTACATCGCAAACCGGCGCAAGCCCCATCGTCGGAGAATCCAGCTCAGAGGGATCCCGGGGTATGGTCAACTCGTTAAGGTCTGTGTCCTCGCCGTCGTCAGAGGAGTTGGAGAACAAGGGTCGCAGGGCATTTAACTCCGTATCTACGTTCGAGTTGTTCGCCTTGTCGCATTTACCCTAGGCGTGCCGCGCCTTCAATCATCGCCACAGACCAGGAACCATGACAGCGATACTGGATCACTGAAGCCAGTGCAGCTGTATTCAAAGACATCTTGCAGGTGATAGATAGAGATTTGCCTTGAGCATGGTTGGAGGAGGAAGACAGATACCCAGAGGCCTACCCGTACAGATTGAGATATGATAGTTATGTGTAATGCGATGAAGCAGTCTAGTCAATTGATCAAACGTCTTAAGATTTAGAATAAGTTGCGATAAAATTATCTACATATTCCGTCTCTTATGCTAACCTAGTGATTCCATTGCCCTAAGGTGTGCTTCTCAATGCCAACTAGTCACGGTGCTCAAGCTCCTCCCTGACCTCTGCCTTCTCAACACGACGCTCAAGGTCCTGTCCAGCCGCAAACTTGGAGGTATCCATAAGAGGAACAAACAAGGGCGCCTCAGTGAAGAGATATCGCATCTCCTCGAGGGGACGGTTGGCAGTCTCGGGGAGGATAGCCCAGAAGTACAGAGCATTGGTAAAGTTGCAGACCTACAGATCGTTAGCAGAGAACAAGTGGTGAGCATGATTAGACTTACAATAAAGAGAATGTACCATCTCCAACCAATACCAGTCTCGTCATCAAGAGCCACAGATGTAGTCTGTCCAATCATAGTGTTGAAAGCAAACGACATCATAGTAGCAAGCGACACACCCTTGGCACGAGTCTTCATATCAAAGATCTCAGCAGGAATAATCCACGACAAAGGACCACACGTAGCGCTAAAAGAAAAGTTGTAGATCCATGTGACGACAATGAAGCCCCAACCAGCAGAACCGCCACCGTTCTCAGAACCGGGAGGGAAACTGGCGAGAAGAGCAGTCGCGATGATAAAGGTGATACAGTTGAGAATGTTGCCGCCAATCAAAGGCCAGCGTCGTCCTGTTCTGTCAATGACAAGCATACAGATGAACTGCGCCACGAGAGCGATGACGGAAGAAATCATCTGGTATCGAAGCGTTTCGTCGCCTTGGATACCGATTTTGGCGTAGATGGCGACAGAGTAGTACTGGATAGCGCTGACGCCTGTCATCTGAGCAGCGACCTGCACGCTAATGGCAAGCCAAAGTCGTCGGAAGCAAGATTTGTCCGTGAAGAGCTCACTGTAGCTCTTGGCAGAAGCTTCATGCTCCATGGCCAGCCTCTCCAAGATCTGGTCATACTCAGCACGAACCCACGCATCGTTCACGTCACCGTGAGCGTGGAGCTTAGCCAGTGTCTGAAGACCTTCCTCTTGACGACCATGGTCGATCAACCAACGGGGTGATTCAGGGAAGAAGAGAATAAGTGCAGCGAGGATAACAGCGGGGACGTTCTGGATACCCAGAGGAATACGCCATTGGCCAGAGTTGTCGTCGCCGAGACCTGTGTAGGTGCCGTAGCCGATTGCTGTAGCGACGAGAGCACCGACTCCAAGCATGAATTGTTGAAGGGCTGTTACACGACCGCGGATGTCGGGGTGGCAGAGTTCTCCTTGGTAGACTGGGACGATCATGACGAGGAAACCGACACTGATGCTGTTAGTTGAGACATCCAACATGGAAGAGAGGGAGCTTACCCAAGACCTGCGAGACAACGACCGGCGTAGAGGTAGTTGATATGATCAGCGGCAGTCTGAAGACTTCCACCGAGGATAAAGATGAGAGCACCGATCATGATGGTCCATTTTCGTCCGAGGTGATCACCAGCGTAACCAGCGAACATGGCGCCAAAGAAGGCACCGCCTGTAAACACCGAAACTACCGCGCCTCTACCAGACTGTTAGTTATGTTCAAGTAAAGAAGGAGGTAGGAGACGTACGTAGCATTGGGATCATCGCCAAACTTGCTCTTAAAGTTGCCAGAAGCAATAACCTCAGCAATAACACCAAGATCATAACCGTAAAGCAAAGAACCCAGTGAAGCAAACACTGAAACGAGGAACTGATACCATTTTGGTGGAAGAGCCATGATGAAGATGTCTCAAGTGGATAGTGATGGAGATGAAGAGTGAATATCATCGGGCGATCAACGTTTCTTATATAGACTACATACTCGTATACTAACAGGGGCCGTTCCGAATACCCGTATCCCGCCCTCCTTTGGTGATACTTACAAAGTTCCTTGCCTTAGTTTAGGACACCGGATTGACGTAGTCATCGAATGTCCTGCCCATGGGGAGGAAAAACTGGAGTTCGCCTAAGGGGGCACTTCCCCACGGAGGTGGAGAAGTCGGGAAAATATGCTTGATTGGGGTAATGATCTTTTGTATGGAGATGTACGGAGTGTCCTGTTGTCTTTGCTGTCTGTCTGTCACTCGGAAATTAGGGGGACATGTCAAAGTGCCGTATATTCCGATTGGAGCGCGCAATTGCGGTGCGGCTGAGAGAGACTGAGCCGCGTTGATGGGCTGAAGGACCTGAGGAACTAAATATGGCCTCGGTATTGGTTTGGTTGGTGCGCGAGGGGAATGGAGAGGACTACGGTAGACTAGAGGATTTGACTTACATGGTTTAAACTTGTGGAGAGGCCGTTGATTAGAACCCTGTATTGTTAGTCTAAAGTCGGGGACCCATTAGTCTCTACAGTGGACATCCATGTGAAAGACAAGCAATCTACAGAGTTACTCAGAGTCTCATTATCCAGAATATGGATATCTGTAGGGCATATCTTCTGTCGTCTTCTCTAGTCGAGTCAATTCACGGCTCCTCAAAGTGTTCATATCATGATGGCAATATGCAGGATACATCATGACAGACAACGACAGGGATCAATAGCCTCGGAGTTCAATTCCATCCCCGGCCGAAAGCCTCACGCCGTTTGGTCTCGTGTTGGAGATTCCATCAAGCGCACCAATCATCATCCAAGACCCCCTCAAAGAAGCGCGCGAACCAGCAGGGATAACAAACCGACGACTGACAGGTTTTAGTGGCATCTCTATTGAGGGGAAGTTGTAAGTGCCAGATAGTACGGATAATAAACTGGGCAATAAAGATGGAGTCTTAAGAGAACATAAATTGTGAGCTTGAGGTCTTTTTTGTTTCTCTCTTTCTGTAACTTGCATTCTTGTGAGAGGATTGACAATCATCATGGCTACCTTTACTCGCATTGCGGACGATGAGCGTCCTACCATTTCAGTTGATCCCAGTGCTGTTCTGTCCACGATCGACGATAACATCTATGGTGGTTTCACAGAGTATGTCTCACAATGTCTCACTCTGCAATTACTCTCATACTGACTATCCCAGACACATGGGTCGCTGCATCTACGGCGGCATCTACGACCCCGGCAACCCTCTCTCCGATGAAAATGGTTTCCGAAAGGATGTCATCGAGGCCATGAAGGATCTCAACTGCCCTGTTGTGCGATATCCCGGTGGTAACTTTGTCGCTACGTATCATTGGCAAGATGGTGTTGGTCCCCGTGAGAAGAGACCTGCTAGGTGAGTTTTACGCTGAGATTCATGAGAATGAGAGTTAATAAACGATAGACCTGAGCTTGCTTGGATTGGTACTGAGAGCAATGAGTTTGGTACGGATGAGTTTTTGAAGTGGTGTGAAGTTGTCGGCACTGAGCCTTACTTGTGCCTCAACTTTGGAACTGGCACTCTCGACGAAGGTTTGTCTCACTATAACTGAGTCTTTGGGACCAAATCTAACATTTACAGCCCTCGGATGGGTCGAGTACTGCAACTCCGACCGCCCCAGCTACTACGCCAATCTCCGCCGTCAGAACGGCCGCGAGAAGCCTTACAACGTAAACTCCTCTCATCCTCCGCTCATATCACACTCACTTACATTGTGTATAGGTCAAGTATTGGGCTCTCGGAAACGAGATGTGGGGACCATGGCAAGTCGGCCAAATGACAAAGGAAGACTACGCAAAGAAGGCCTACCAATGGGCAAAGGCTATCAAGCTCCTCGATCCCAGCGTCACTCTCATTCTCTGCGGTGAGACAGGCCACAGTACCTGGGACTCGTACGTCATCAAGGAGTGCATCAAGTTTGACGTGCACGGCCTTGGAGGCAGTACCACTGCCAGTCTGATCGATCAGCACAGTATTCATATTTACACTGCTAGCTCAGATCATTACAAGAACGCTACTGGTAAGTAACAGTCTACGCGCTGGTTTCGGTGAGATACTAACGACTGCAGCTCCTCGATCTGCTGAGAGAGCCATCGAAATCACAGCCGGACTCATTGATCTTGCCCGTATCGAAAACAACGTCCCTCCCACCGTCCCTCGTCAAAAGATCTGCTTTGACGAGTGGAACGTCTGGGACCCCGAGCGCGCCCCCGGTGAAGAGGGCGCTGAGGAGAAATACAACCTCTCCGATGCCCTCGCCGTGGCCATCTGGCTCAACGTCTTCGTCCGCCAGTCCAAGCATGTCGGCATGGCCAACATCGCCCAGAGCGTAAACGTCATTTCTCCCCTAATGACCACCAAAGACGGTATCCTTAAGCAGCCTACCTGGTGGCCTCTCCTTCTTTACAGCAAGTACATGCGTGGCTCGACCATCGCCGTCAACGTCCGTGGTGGTGAGTACTTGGGTGACACACACCCCAAGTGGATTCGCGGCACTATCGAGACTCCTTGGTTGGATGTCAGCGCGGCGTTGGATAAGGATGGCACTGTTAACCTCGCCGTGGTGAACATCCATGAGGAGAAGGACTTTGAGACCGAGTTGAAGGGCTTGGTTGGCAAGGACGTTGAGGTGCATAGTGTTAGCGGTAAGGATGTCAAGGTTGTTAACACGGCGGAGAAGGAGGAGGTTGGTATTAAGGAATCCAAGTGGAATGGTGAGGGCTTGTTTACGTTCCCCAAGCACTCTTTTACTCTGTTGCGATTTAAGCAGTAGAAGGTTTAGAATTGAGTTAGAAAGAGATAGACATAGATGTCTAGATGCAAGTCATGAATTATTGCACATACACATCATATCTTGGTTCACTCTCAGTAGGTGTAGCACCTGTCAGTTATACTTGATCGTCAGGTCCACCAGTACGTTCTCTGTGAAGATAAATATGAGATTCTCATGTGCCAATATGTTCATAAATCGTGTAACCCTATCCCGTCGGTCTCAATCTGATCTCCGATCCTTCCAAACAGACCTGATCAAACTCCAGCAAGTAACTCCGTAGCAAACTCCCCAACCGCCGCCCTCAACTCATCCAAAACACCCTCCTCATGCCAAAAATGCCCGGCCGTCTCAATCTCAACTGCTCTAAACCCAGAATCTGTCTTCTCCCGCAATTTCGCAGCCCAGGACCTGAACCTCGACGCAGCCGTAAACCCATCTTCGTCTCCATAGACCACCAATGTCGGATTCCGGACCAACTTCTCCTCCGCTGCCACGTCGTGAGGATCCTTATGCTTTGCTAGCGCTGATGGGATGAGAGACAGCGTAAGTGCATGCATGATTATGCCCTGTGGTGGTGAGATCATGAGGTAAGCTGGTCGCGGCATGGTGAGATCCGTTATCCTGGGCAGCGACTCTCCTGGCTGAGGTTGTTCAGGAATTGGTGGCGGATGCGTCTGCGACACATTCCGGGAATGTCTTCCCTTTCTGGTCTTGGCAATGAAATCATGAACACCTCGTCGAAACCTCTCATCATCCAACGAAAAGCTCCTTCTCGCGCTGGAATGGCTTCGTCGGGGACTTCCACTTTCATCACCACCGACTCTGACACCGCGCTTACTCCTCCCCCTCGCTGACCCCTCCATCATAGCGGACCGAGTACTCGACAGAATCACACTCTGCTGCTCCGCCAGATGCGCAGCTCTTAGACGAACTTCCGCAGTATCCGAGCCCGCAATTGGAGAAATGAACGGTTGAAGAATCGCATCGAGCGGGGGTATTCTGCTTGTTACGAAGCCACCGTATGAGTACCCTCCCATAAGCAAAATAGGCCGTATCCGAGGCGCTGAAGTGATCGCCGCATCTAAGCTAATCGGCACGTCTGGGCTTGTCGGCGTCACAGGTTCGCTGTGTAAAACGGTTTCAAGGTGTGGTTCGAAGGGATCGAGGAAATGAACGTAGTGTAAAACAAAAGCTACAACGGTCGCATAATCGTCTCGTTCAGGTTTCGAAGTCCACGAAGTCCGTCCCGCGGATCCATGCGCACCTCTGTACAGATTAGCACCCGACTTCTTCAGCAAGTCACAAAACATACCGAAAGTTAAACGTAGCTACTAAAAAGCCCTTCCGTAGCAATTGCGCCGCCGCGGCGCCTACAACAGGATCGTCATAGCATCCTCCCATAGGCGCATACGGATGAGCCACCACAGCAGCATGTTTCAGCCACTTGGGCGCTTCTGGGTTCGCGGACAGCGAGAGAGGATGGTAGATGCGACAATCTAGAGGAGTTCCATCGTTGATGCTAGGGAGGGTGAGAGTGATTGTTGGTTCTGGAAGCATTGTGTTCGTGTCATGACATGTTGAGTGAAAGCGAATTGAAGCTGAGGAAGAAGAGATAAGCAGGAACAGAACAGGAAATAAGAGATGGGAAAGATGACATGGGATTGTGGAGGAAATACGTCAAATCCTGGGGAAAGCTCGGAGCACGGACGCGGCATACAGCCGAGATCCGGAAGATAGAGATAACAGTGCTACGTAATTTTGCTTGGCGAAAGATTATTTAAAAGATGATCTACTAGAAGGGCGTCATTATTGGATGAAGTCTTATTATGATGTATATCTTGTTGAATTTGATTGAACAGCAAAGGTCCTGTGGGCAGCTCTTCAAGGCTACGGAAGATAGACTCAAACTCAATTCAGCAAGGTTCACAAACAAAAGAACATAATATTATACTCATATCTATACATCTATATCAACCATGACATTCTTCATTGAGCCTTCTTCTCTCCAGCATCCTTGGCTCTCTGTCTCCTCCTCTTAATCCACCCTCTAAGCTCATTAATAAGTCCCATCACCAGCGGCACACCCACTGGTCCAAGAAGCGGCAAGTAAACCGCAATCTTATGCTCATCAGGGAAATACAACTGTCCAACCATGCTCTTCTCAAAGAAGGCCCTTTCTGCTTCCTCCTCGGCGATTCTAGCGTGAAGAAGTCCTGAAGGAGCGCCGAGGCTGGCGCATGCTTGTTGGAGGTGCTCCATGCTGGAAGAGACACCGTCAGCGACGCTGCGAGGGATCGAAATGGAAGGCAGGGCAAGGGATAGTCTTGCTAGTGAGCCCAATGTCGACGAAGCGCGAAGAAGCAGATCTGCTGAGCGGATACGGGATAGTGTGGATAGTCGCAGAGGCAGGGATCCCGATTGAGGAGTACCCAAGAGCGACAGCAAATGACCAGTGAAAGTCAGCATCGGCTGCTTCAACGTCTCACTGGACACATGTGTCGTTGTCTCGGGAAGACTAAGAAGGTACACACTGCCCCATTGAGGAAACATCCACGACTGAGCTGTCTCAGCCTCCGAATCAAGGCCAATCTTCTGGTCGCCAATGTAGATAACAAAGTTGACAGTAGGGGCACCAGCAATTGAAGGTGATAAAGGCCACTCAGCAGCATTGATGAAGGATGCGAGGTCCTCCTTGCTCAGTACCTGGGACTGAGCACCAGGTGTCGCATAGAGCTGAACCTGACTATCAATTGTAAAGTTGTGGATAGGGCCCAGCACATCGAGCATAGGCTTCATGTATTCCTCGATCGCATTTTCGATATCCCATGTACTAGGTGTAGCGCCAGCGGTAAAGAGCGAGAAGGTGAGGTGGTACGTTGGCGAGTATCGGAGTGATCGAGTAGTTCGCTTGGACAGCATATCGGTAATTTCGGGGGTGAGGCCTTGAGGCTTTGCATCGGGGGCGGAAGACGTCGAAAGAAGGTAGGAAATGATGGATTGTTCTTCTCGGAAGGTCGATTGAAGCTCGTTGGCGATGTAGGTCGCGAGGGCTGAAGAAGACGATGAAGCGGAAGGGGCTGCGTTCGAGGGATATGCGATGTTGAGGATGGCCGAGTCGGGGTCGAGAGAGGCAGAGTTGCTCTCTCCGGGCGCAAGCTGAATCGTTAGAGCAACGTGAGATTCGTCGTCGGTAGCAGGCGAAGGGGAAGCGCCGCCCTTGGGAGCGAGTTGAAGACGGAGGTGGTGACCCGAAAAGTCATTATGATCATCGAGAGCGTGCTGAGTCAATCGCACGAGATTCTGCGCTTCGTTATCCTGCAGCGCATCGGCCTTGACAGAGATCTGTAGAGGAAACACAGGACGGCAAGCCTAACGACATTAGCACGAGCATAACCCACCCAATTTCTCAATCTCACCTTTCCCTCAGCCCACTGCATCATGCCATCGAGCGGCAGATTCGCGCGATAAATCGTCGTGGTCTTCCACCATATCGGCACACCAAGACAGAGGACAAGAAGCCAAAAGGAGATGACGATGCGGGTTCTCCTTGAAGCGTCGGAGGGTTTCTCGGGTGGTGGCTCAAGAGTCTGAGGCGCCGCAGAAGGATCTTTGGCGTCGCTGGGCGCCATCTTGTCGTCGGACATGTTGTTTCGGCGGGGGAGTTTGAACGATTGCTCTTATCAAAGCTCCCTGTCGCTTCGATGACCTTGGTGGAGGGATGGAGCTAGCTTAGACACGACATCACGATATCACGTGAGGACGGAGAGTGTAAGCGCCGATGCCGATGCATGTTAAGCTGAGCTTTGAGCCATCAGGCTTGATGATGGTTGTAGTCTTTTGTTGTTGGTAAATATCTTGGAAACAAGGGTTGAAAGACGGTTGATCTAGCTGCCATATCTTGGTGTCAGCAGAAAGATTGTCGAGTTTATTGTCGCAGTGACAAAGTCTATGTTCGCATGCTCTCCTGTAACTCGTGGTACGAAGAATACATCAGTTGAGTTCCAATGAGAGAAGGATGTGCAAACCTAAAGTTACTGCAGCCATCCAATGCTTGCCTTGGAACAGAACTTGAAAAATGTCGGCGATTGTCCTCTCATTGAGCACGCCTGCTCTGTAAGTGTGCCAGTAAAAAGAAGATTCATCTCCAATAACATGATCCTTTGACAAACAACCTACACTAATTCCCCACGATGATACTCTATTAAGGTACACTCCAAAATTCGAGAATCACCTCCTCATCCGATCTAGTTCAGCCCTGTAGGAAGGATGACCGCATCTCAGCTCCAATTCAGATCGTCAGGAACCATCAGCACTTTTGTCATCACCTTCTACCCTGGAACTGCCAGCTTGAGCAGGGTAGTTAATTGTTTCGCTCCCCCATTTCTTGGCGTCCAGAAGCCGAGGGAGCATCTGACAGTCGGCGATCAACAAGACTCCTAAGCCATGGAGGCCAAAGAATTTGCTTACGCGTATGTCTTTGAGATTCAGTCTTGGCGTTGAATATAAGCATCATTGTATCACCGGAGTGTCCTTCATATCTTGATTAGCAGCTGTCTAGTCTAATTGCTCGCATAAATCCGCTCGGCACTTCCCAATAGTGGGGAGTTCTGGGCTGTCGTCACTTATCGCTATCAGCTCATATAGACCCACGTCACTGACAAGACCAGCCCATCTCTCCCTTCCCTTCTTTTCTTCCTTTCAAATCTCAACAATGCCTAGTAAGTTGGTCTATACCTACCAGCACTCTATCGCTTGCTAACTCTTCCAGTCCCTCTAGCGATAAGCGTCCCCGTAATCACGGCGGTCCTAGCCTGGCTGGGCACCAAAGCCCACACATGGTACGACCTCTTCCTCCTTCGCTGCGTCACCTTTGGCGCATCACGCATGTACTACCGCGAATGGACCGACCGTCTAAATCTTTATTACCTTCTCGAAAACATCGCTACCAAACCGTCTACAGCTGATCGCGCGCTGCTCATCTTTGAGGGCAAGCGTCTTTCCTACAAAGATGTCTACGAACAAGTCCTCAAGTACGGACAGTGGCTTAAGAAAGAAGCTGGTGTGGAAAAGGGAGATATTGTGGCGCTGGACTTTCAGAACTCGGATACCTACATTTTTCTCTGGTTGGGTCTTTGGAGTATTGGTGCGAAGCCAGCTTTTATCAACTACAACCTGTCCGGTGCTTCGTTGGCGCATTGTATAAAGGCCGCTACGACCAAACTGTGTATCGTGGATCCAAATGTTGAGGAAAATGTCAGTCAGAGCGTGAAGGATGAGCTGAAAGACGTTCGCTTCCTTGTTCATACACCAGAGGTTGAGGCGCAAGTTGCTTCTATGGAGGCCATTCGGGTACCAGACTCTGAGCGATCAGAAAAGAGCCTTTCTGCTATGGCTATTTTGATCTACACCTCCGGAACGACCGGTATGCCCAAAGCAGCTATCGTGTCATGGGGCAAATTGATCGTTGCTGGTTCAATGGCTGAACAAATGCTCGACCGATCAAAAGGCGACATCATGTACTCTGTAAGTATTCACCCTGCGCATCTCTTACACTACTGACCATTTAGTCAATGCCTCTTTACCACTCCTCCGCAACAATCTTCTCTTTCAGCGCAACACTCCTTTCAGGAAGCACCCAAGCCCTCGGTCGCAAATTCTCCACCAGGAACTTCTGGAACGAAGTCCGCGCCTCAGGCGCAACATCAATCCTCTACGTCGGCGAGACTCTTCGCTATCTACTCTCTGCACCACCGCAATATGACCCTGAAACAGGTGAATGTCTCGACAAGAAGCACAATGTCAAAGTCGCTTTCGGCAACGGTCTACGACCCGACATCTGGAATGAATTCAAGGACCGATTCGGCATTGAAGGAATTTGCGAGTTCTACGCTGCTACAGAGGGAACATTTGCGACGTTCAACCTCAGCAAGAATGACTTTGCCGCTGGTGCTATTGGCCGCAACGGCTGGATCTACAGCCTGATTTTGAGTCAATCCGTTGCTCTTGTGGAAGTAGACTGGGACACCGATCTTCCTAAGCGCAATCCCAAAACAGGAAGATGCTACAAAGCACGCAGCGGCGAACCAGGCGAAATGCTCTTCCGCCTTCCCTCCAACAACCCCTACGGTCGCTTCCAAGGCTACTACGGCAACCGCGCCGCCACAGAAGCCAAAGTCCTCCGCGACGTCTTCAGTAAAGGCGACATGTGGTTCCGAACAGGCGACGTCATGCGCTGGGATAGTCAAGGCCGTGTTTACTTCCACGATCGCATCGGCGACACGTTCCGTTGGAAGGGTGAGAACGTATCTACCGCCGAAGTGAGCGAGGCGATGTGCAAGCACGAGAGCGTGAAAGAGGCGAACGTCTACGGTGTGAGTCTACCGCATCACGATGGACGAGCAGGTTGTGCGTCAGTGCATCTTGCGTCTGATCCTACGCCCGAGGTGATGCAGGACATCGCGGCCCATGTGCGCAATGAGTTGCCCAGGTATGCTAGACCTTTGTTCCTCCGAATTGCCACTGAGCTTGGCGGAGGACAAATCACGGGCACGATGAAGCAACAGAAGCACGCTCTACGAGAAGCCGGTGTTGATCCTGCCAAGAAGGACCTTGGCGAGGTATATTGGCTCAAGGACGAAGGTTATGTCCCGTTTACGGAAAAAGACTGGAATGAGATGAACGGCGGCAAGGTAAAGTTGTAGAACACCTATAGTGATATGTACATAATTGACAGGATACCCATGAACATAATATATTCGGATAGTTTAAGCTTGTTTCAACGTACACTATAATTCATGCCAGTCACCATACTATGCTGTAGTTTGTTGAAGAATGACTATTGACGAATAAATTCATCCATAGACGTGATGATATGATATGCTATGTAAATGATGTGATATGTCCATCAATGCTTCATGTACGCTCCAACTAAATCCTTCTCTTCTACATAGTCCGTGACTGGTTTCATTACACGTCACAATATTTTGGTAAAAGTCCATCCACAAATGCTCTCCTCCAATGAATGACCTCAAAGTGGTCGTGTTTGATCAACTCATGATCCTGCTATACCCAAACCAACACGTTGTTGGCCTTGGCCGCCCTGGTAGCTTTGACTCGTGCCATTTCCTCCAGGCGCTGTACCAGTTCGTTCCCTCATCCTTCGGCCCTCCATTAGCCCGCGTAGTCCTCGCTTCTGTAGTCCAATCACGCTGCTGAGCTCCCCGTTCCATACATAGTTGTCACGCTCACTGCCTCCAATCTCGGATGAACTCCACTCCGATCCGCTCTGGCTCGTTGTCGCAGACAATTCGTCACTAGAAGGTCGGTTGAATTGTTGTACATTCGTGTTGAGTGATAGACCCTCAGTTCGAGTCGCCAGATCCGACGAGTAGCCGTCGCCACCAGTTTGACCCAAGGAAAAGTCGGATGTGGCTGTAGGGGAGCCAACAGGGTCCAGGGTTCCAACAAAGAAATTGGGGTTGAGAGATCCATCAATGCCTCGGCCACCACCAGCTGCCATAGCTGTCGCATTGAACACAGCGGCGGCATTTCGGCTGTCGAGTAATGAGTGGAGTCGCTCAACTACAGCTTCTAGTAGTCCATCAATGCGGTAGGGTCGAGCAATTTGCAAAAGCGAGCATAGAATCTGAGGGGTGCAAAGAGGCGACGTCGGTGGGGGCAAAGAGCTTGTGTAAAGGAAGTGGAGCAATGCCTGGATGGTAAGGTATGTGTGAGGAAGGTAAAGGCATCGTGGTCGTGAGTTTGGTGGTAGTGAGTGAGGCGTAGGTGCCGCGTTGATGTTCGATGGGTTTGCTTCGTGACCCATGGCGCCCGTTGAGATACTTGAAGCTGCAGTGCTTGGTGGAATGCCAGAAGAGCCCAAGGATGAGCCCATGGTGCTCATCATTGATGAACTATCTGCGCCTCTCGTGTTGGGTGTGATGGTTATGGCTGATGCGCGCAAGGGATTACTGGAAAGACCTGACCGAAGAGTTACCGCGTCACTCCCGTCTTGTGTCGCTGTTCCCTCGCGGAGCAGTTGCACGAAGTAAGGACCCCATCGCCGTCCAACGATTCTTGAATTGACAGGGATTCGCTCGCCTCCAATGCAAAGAATATCCATATCTGAAAGTTCCCGTATGGCGAATGCTTTCTCTCCAAGCTCCTCGCTCGCCCTTGAATGATATCGACCACCCGCCGTGCACCCAGCTTTGCGCGCCAGGCTCAAACCAGGCCCGGCGTAGGGGCTGCTGGCTGAGATGAAACCGGAAAGAGGGCTTGTCTTCCGGGGATTGTCGTAAAAGCCAAATGCCTCAAGCTCAACCATGCACACATTAGAAAAGTTGATACGTCGATGATTATAGTCATCGACGAGACTTCTTTTCCGGTTGCCCAAGATCACAAAAGTGTTTCGGCGGTTCCACAAAACTCCACGATTCCAGCTGCCCTGGCTGAATACGCTTCCTCCAGCATCGATACGGCTCCACGTCAATGTTCGCAAGTCGAGAGCCCAAAGCGCATACTCTTGTCGAGATGAAGTGAGATAAGTTCCGCTAACAACAAAATGCGTATCGATAACTCCACCGTTCGGGAATCTAAGTCCGGGTGGTGAGTAGTTACCAGACATGGGTCTCTCTGTGAGAGTACCATCTGGTGACCGAATTTGTAGCTCCAGCTTAACGTCCAAGAAATTATAATTGCAGTAAATCAGCATCGATGCGCCTGGTTCGCGCGCTTCTTGGCTGATACCTCCATCTTGGCGCATCCCGTTTGACTGCTGTTGTCGGCCGAGCTTGGAAGCCACCGAAGGAGGCAGAGGGGCAGTGACGCTCCTATACGCGCCCCAGCTCTTGTTCAGAGGCTGTGTCGACGTCCATTTGAGACTTCGCAAGTTGAAAACGCTGATTTGTTCAATGTAATTGTTTCTGCCGTCTTGCCCACCAACAATCACCATTTCAGCACCTCCAGAGCCGTCAATATTAATGCCGATTCGTCCCTCATTGTTGCCGGTCGAAGGATTATGTTGTAAAGCTGAAAGAGGTGCGCGATGCGAAGAGAATGAGGCGGCAGAGGGTAGAATACAGGCACAGTGGGCGTATCGGCCCTGTGGGGGGTCCTGCGTCGGGATAAAAGTCCAGGCCTTGGTGTTGACATCGTAAATATAAATGTCGGACATGACAGTGATTTCAGGCTGCTGCGCATCCGCACCAGGAGGTTGGTTCGGAGCAGGTGACATGCCTCCGTAGCAAACCATCTTAGTATCGCCCAGTGCGCACATGGAATGGAAGTATCTAGGAGGGGGAATGTCGCCTGTCGTTTCCAATTTCGTCCAGTGTCGTCGAATAAGGTCCAGCTCGTACATATCTGATGTCAGAGGAGCAGGACGACTCCTAGACAGAATCCTTCCTCCGAAAACATAGAGCTTGTCTCCTAAGATGGTGGTTGTGGCTCCAACAAGCGCATGGGGTTCGCGTCCGGTCGTTCGGTGAACATTACACATGAGGCCAGATAAATGCGTGGAAGGTCCGCTGCTGGATGGTCCACCCACGGGTTGGGCGGGACGTTGCGCGACATTTGGTGATGGTCCAGCTGAAGTTGAGGCACTCCTAGCCTTTAGGTCGTTGTTCGGATCCTGAGAGTCGTATCTGGCACTTGACACGCTGCTCATGCTATTGTTGTTTTCATGGCCACCGTACGGGTGCTGCGATTGCGCAGCAGAGGCAGATTCCATAGTGCTCGGTCGGCTATCGAGGTAGCTATACCCTTCTGGCTTCGGTGGTGGTGTTGGTAAAGGTGATGTTGAAGGAGATGGGTCGGGGAAACACAAATCTGTGATCTCCCCTTCTGGCACACTAGGTAGATTGGGGGAATTCGAGTCGTGCGGGGATATCGAATCTCGGCAAGGAGGCGATTTCGGTAGAGGTTTCGCTAGGCTGTATTGAAGCGTCAAGTTTCTAACATGCTGAGGATTTTGCGTCTCGATTGGTGGCGGAACACTTGAAGTAGAGGAATGCGCAGAGTGCAGACTATTCGACGAGCTCTTTAAATTCAGTCGCGAGGGGCTTCGTGAGAGCTTGACAGACGGTAGTTTTCGGATACCTCGATAGACGCCAGCGAGGATATCGGGGGTATATCGACCGGTTGGTTTATCGTCGACGGTGATTTCAGAAAAGCGAGAGGTGTTCTCGATATTGCCTACCGAACCCTTACGGGAAGTTAGTTCTGGCGAGTCTTCCATTGTGCTCGACTTGAAGCTGCGAGTGGCACAGCATGAGACGAAGGGTGTCTGGACAAAGTAACAAAGGACATGTAATGTAGTAGATGGCGGGGAAGAGGAAAGGAGCTTGCACAAGTGGCTAACCAAATAGGAAGCAAAAGCAACTTGATAACCAGCGAGACGGGAGAGCCAAGCTGGATATGCCCGAGAGGTTGCGCTGGAGATCGTGAGTACGATCCGGTGAGGACAGGGGCGTCACCGCCAAAGATGGGTCAAGGACAGGGCAGCGAGGGCAGGGTCAGGTAGGGTTAATTAGCGAGGGGGGAGACGAACAAAGGGCTCCAAGGCTGATGGAAAACGTGGAAGGGCTGAAGCTGGAGTCGTCAACCAGCAGGCGGAAGAACGGAAGAGTCGACGGTCGCGGGGGAAGAGGCTCCGTCTGGAGACAGGACCGAGATGGGTGACCCGAAGGAGGATAAGAACGACAGGGACGGGGCGGGACGGAGAAAGAGAACAAGGGGGGTTTCGAGAAAAAGGGCCACGCGGTGGAGAGAACAAAAACAAGACAGGGCCTGGGACAGTGACGAGATGAATTGGCGGGACAGCCAGCGTATGCAGCACGTACTGTATGTGATGTTTTACTGCAAGGGAATGAGCAGCCAAGATTGATCGTCGTGGAGGAGGATAACGAACGATGCAAGGTCTAAGGAGGTTGGGAGGAGAAATGTAGGCAGGACACAGTAGCTTCGTCCAATGTCAGCGCTGTGTCCCTTTTTTCCCTCTGTGCTAGTCTAGTGAAGTGACTAAACCGACATATGCCAGGAACGGAACAGTACAGCACAGCACAATCACAGCAATCACAACGCACGTACAGCGGTAACCAAGCGAAGGCGCACGACTGTGGACGTGGACGTGAAGGGATTAGGGATGGATTGGATCCAATTCGATTGGATTGAGCCAATACGATGGCATATCCTGGTGAAGAGTGACAGGGTTAGACTGACTTGTCCTCTGGCAGCTGAGCGCACGGGCCAGGACGGGACACCAAAAATTAGAGAGCAATGCACCTATTCGTTTCCTAGATATCTCACTAAAATGGAATAATCGCACTGGGTGTACTGTATAGAATGTTCCTATCAATTGTCCAAGATGGATGTCTGATCACCCAGTTACATCCCCTCCTCAATCGACAACTGATGATCAAAGACAAACGTTCCCTTCAACGGTAGACCTGATGGATCCCTGATCCCCTAAACTACCAAAGTCTATTAGCGCTCCTGACACTTTAGTCTACCCTGGATTGGATGGCCTGGTTTCGGATAGAGTAAAGCCCTGCAGGGGCAACCCTCGATCCAACCTATCCAATGCGATACCACACCACAAAGCTTCTGGAAAGAACCCTGAAGGAGCCGGCCGGGTGGGATCGACTAAGTTCGACTTATGACGACAAAGGGGCCGTGTTTCAGGAACCCATGGATGAGAAAAAAATCCGGTAGTTAAAGGAGAATGCAGGATCCATATCAAGAGTAACCATCAAAGACAACGCGTGATATATACGTATTGACACCTATCGTATCTAAGAACTTCCGCGGACTCTAGGCGATGGTGACTTTGGACGGAGAGACATTCAACTGCGGCACAATCTCATCAGATGCTGACTACTAAGCGCTAATTTAAGCCTCAGGAGAAACAACCCAGGATGAACCCTCTCTCCGGTGCCTCGTACATGCAGGTCCCCCTCACAGAAAAACAAAAAGGATCAAACGAAAACATTCACCGAAACAAAAAAGCCAGATTATTCATTAAGCCAAGATATTAAATCGTGGTATTATTATTAACATCCTTGCTATATGTAATGCAAAGTCAGGACGATACCTGAACCCACTCGCTATAATTCCCATGGCGGCCGACCAATCCAATTGCCGTCGGGGTTCCTCCTGACAGCGCGCCCGCCCTTAGCCCGCCCCCTAAAAGAAAAACCGGTAGCGCCTAGAATTTCGGGTAGAAGGACGTTGACGTTGGGCGTGTTCTTTTTTTCCTAGTACTAGGTCATTCCGACAAGGGTCACCCAGAGAACTGGGTTCGTTCAATCTCGGGAGCGTACAACGGCCAATCTCTTTCCGGCGACTAGTGTCACTTTATTTCACGTCATGAGCCAAAATGGACGTAAAGATGATGACCAAGAGGTTTGTCAAGATCTTGCTGTGAATGATCGGACGGATACCCAAGGCACCGAGTCCGAGGAGATAGTCATGCTTGCAGTGGATGGTTAATAGAGTCCATACTATCTTATCGCACGCTTTGAATCCTGTCCTTGTATACCTGACGCCAAGATACTGAACCTGGAGAGATATTTTATACTCTGACTTTATATATAGAGCAATTTTATATAACAATGACAAGTATAGTATGCGAAATTTGATTCGCTCTCAGAGAGATTGTAATTCATGGCATGAACCATATCACAAGGACTTGGAGCAGTAGAACAACAAAATCAAGTTGTTTAAAACACTTCCCGGCTTGGCTGATATCACAGATATGAGACATGTTATAGATGTCAAAACTTTCAGACTGTAGTCCAGACCGTAAAATTCGAAACAGCTGGCTACTGGTTCCAGTATGATCGTCAGTATATGCCATCCACTATACTTTCCTATCATGGCAGTGTTTGTTCCTACTTCGTAAAATCATACAATTGAGGTTATAGACATGGTAGTTGTTAATCTTGTTGTTTGAGTTTTACGAAACAACCTGTAATATCAATATATGTCAAGAGCTTGAGAAAGAACATCGCTCAATTATGTCAATAGTTTCACAAAACAACGTTACTTTACATGGACCGTCTGCTTCATAAATGGCCAGCAGTTATTTCTTTGTCGAGATGCCAACTGGAGACCCATCGACATCTTCTGTACATAATGAGAAAACGTTACGGGTTGTTGTCTCTCTCGATGCTATTTTAGGACATTGGTCAATGTGTTACTTTCACCTGCCACTATCAAAGTTTAAATGTACCCTGGAGCCGGGTAGGTGTTTCTGAGTTTGCGTATATCTTGGCTAAAACCTACGGCCCGGACCCCGATTGCATAGGATATAATCCAGCTTAACGACGGCAGGCAAACAAAGGGCCCCATGGGAGCTAGCGAAAGTGCTAACTGTTTATCATGATAGAGTTTCAAGGCTGCTATGGATCTGAAAAAGAAGCTATGACCACCAAGGATGACTCCAAAAGCCGAACCTTGGTAAACATCACAGCTTTCATAAAGTAATTGTTGATAATGATGTTGAAGTGACTGCGACGAAGCGCTTACTACCTACGTTTTCTACATAAAAGGCAAGATATGTATGCGGCACGGGCGATCGAATGCAGACCCTCAAGGTGCAGCTATCTAACATGATTGTCCCACCTTCCAATTACGTATTGTTAGACATCAACTTCAACCCCGCATCCACGATTCAACAGCCTACCAAACAAATCATTTCTGTCAGAAGAGAGAGAAGAAAATGCCAGTATCAAAGCAGATTGTAGATGATGTCCTAAAGGCAATTCCCTCCCGCATCCGCGGTCCAGGCGGTGCCATCGCCGTCCTCTCAGAAGGCGCCCTCATCGACCATCGCGTCTGGGGTTACGCCGACTTCAACCGCCGCATCCCCATGACTCCCGAGACGCAAATACCCATCTGTTCTATTTCGAAGCAGATGCTCTGCGCGTTGGTTGTGGATCTGGAGCGCAATCCGACTGAGAAGCTGAAGGCGGGAGGTGATGTGAGGGAGCAGTTTCAGACCAAGCTGGAGGAGATTTTACCAGAGTTGGCTAAGACGGGGAAGTTGAGACTTGATGATCTTTGCAACAACCGATCTGGTATTCGCGATTATTGGGCCATCACGTTGCTTTGGGGTGCGAAGCCGGAGGATCCTTATTCTTTGGCTGAGCACAATGGACCGATGCTGGAGAGTCTCAAGTCTCATCACTTTGAGCCCGGGACAGAGTATTCTTACTCTAACACTAACTACAACATCGTAGCGCGGGTTATCGAGGCCACGACCGGAGAGTCGCTTTCATCTCTACTCAATGAGAGGATCTTTGCGCCTGCGGGGATGAAGACTGCAGCACTATGGCCAGACTCGGCGAAGTTGCCTGCGCCGATTGTTGGGTATGAAGGAGATGAGCAGCGAGGGTATATTGCCGCTGACAACCGCATTGAGTGGGCTGGAGATGCTGGTATTATTGCTTCGCTGACGGACATGATCGCTTATGAGTCCTTCTTGGATCGTGCCTTGTTTGATCCTGAGAGTTGGTACCGCAAGATCTTCCAGCCTTCCACCTTTAGTGATGGTGTACCTTCGACTTATGCGCAAGGTCTGGCGCATACCGAGATTGGAAGCCTAGGAGCTATCGGACATGGAGGTGCTCTACGCGGCTACAGGCTGTACCGGGCTCACGTCCCGGAGGAACGATTGTCTGTTGTGGTTATGTTCAATCACGAGGCCGATGCTGCGACGCTATCAGAGTTCATTATGAAGAGCATCCTGGGTCTCCAAAAGCCACCTGCACCAGCTCTGGTTGAGGCATCTCCTTCTTGGGCTGGTATCTATCTCGACGAGGGCACTCAATTGGCCATCACCGTAACTCTTGGTCAAAAAAGCCATGTCCAGGTCGTATACGCCAATTACGTCGAGCCAGTCAAGCTAACCGATCCCGAGCGCGGCGAGTCGAAGGGTATGGCGGCCGTAATCGATGGCGACATACTCCGCATCCAACGCCTAAAGGAGAACAGAACCATCACCGCTAGACGTCTCAAGGTCGGTGCCATTGCTATCGACAGCTCTGCATTCGAAGGTGACTTCTACTCTCCAGAGATCAACTCAACTTTCCACTGCGTCAATCAAGGCGGTCTCGTGTTTGGCACTTTTGATGGATTCTTGGGTGAGAGTCCGGCTCAGTTCATGAGATATCTGGGCGATGATGTGTGGGCGCTTGCGAACCCACGAGGTATGGATGCGAAGCCGCCTGGTGACTGGACATTGGTGTTCCGACGGGATGAGAAGGGTGCTGTTGTTGGGGTCACGATTGGATGCTGGCTTGCGAGGAAGATTGAGTATGTGAGGAAGTAATAGTATGAAGGAAAGGCTCAATGATGTGCGAGCTTTGTAAGGAGGCTTTGAATCCCGAGACAACGGACAACGTTCTTAACCGTTCAGCGGCTCGAGGACTCACAGCCAAAGACCAACGGCCGACGCCCATTTCACATGCGTGCGGAAGTCTAGATCCGCTCATCAACAGTCGCGAATAGAGCCCGAATGTTGTACATTGTAATTAGTCTATTCTATTCATGATGAATGTATACCCAACTATCGTCCACCCCAGCCAACCAACTCGTCATGGCACTCATCCCATCCATCAAAGTAAGGTGTCCTTGTCTCATCTCCGGCGCCACCCACACGCGCAAGATACTCAAGCACCATGTTTCCCCAAAGCCAACTCGCAGGTCCCTTTCCAGGATGGGTCTTATCCTTGTACAGCATAGAAAGAGAAGTAATCATACGTCCCCATTCAAACACCTCGTGACCCGCCCTGGCCGCAATCGCACGGGATAATCTCTCGAGATCGTAGATGCTTGCATCGGTGGCATCGCTCATACGGTGGACTGTCATGCTGCGGAACATGGTCGGCGAGCCAGGGAATTCTCGCTGGATGCGCTCGACAAAATCGCGGGTGCGGGCGGCTGCGAAACGGATTTCTTGCCAGACTAGCTGGCGCACGCGGGTTCCCATGGGATACACATCCATTTCGTGGTTCGCTTCACCGGCTTCCCAGAAGGCGCGCTGGTCCCAGAGTCCGTTCTGCCAGAGAATAAGGTCGGGTCTGTTGTTGGGTCCGCGGACCTGGTCGTACATGGGCGTCCAGTATTTATCCCAGCGTTCCTCAAAGGCGATCTCCTCCATGTCGTCCATCCACCACCACTCAGGTCGGTACGTCATGGAGCCAGCATGATGCCAGTGGGTAAAGGTCAGGTTGAACTCGGGAATGCTGCAGCTGGCGATTGTGTGAGGCTTTGGCTGTTGCATAGGACGCTTGAACTCGCTGCAGAAGAACTGCATCATGAATCGATCGACAGAGTCACTGAACAGAATGATGCGACGACCCCAGAGCCAGCCGAAGTCACCATCATCCTTCATAGATGCGAAAGCGTCGACCTTGGTCTTGCCATCAGCATTAATAGCCTTCTTTCGACGGGCGCTCTCAGCGATAGCTTCAGGGAGCCATTGCCGCGGTGTGGAAGAGTGCTTGGCGTAGTCAGACTCCGGTTCCGTCGCGTTGAAGATGACTTCGCCGGCTGGGGGATAGACAGCATAATCGGGGGCGGCAGCATCAAGAAGGTCGTCAGAGAAAGGAATCCATTGTGTCTTTTTGTATTGGTCGGTGCCGTTTATATCAGCCGGGATATAAAGGTAACCAGGTTGACGATAAGGGTCTTGACAGTTGTGTACTGAGGAAGTGGTGTTTTGTCTGTGGTGAATTAAAGATCGTTAGCGTAAGCCAAGATGATGCCAAGTTTATCGACAGCGGGGCGAAATGCAGCCACCAAAGGCTAATTGAACAAGGGAAGAAAAGAAGATAGACATACGACGGAGATGTTGAGTTTGTGTTTGTATCCGTGTTAGTGTTTAGATACTCTTCTGCTTTGCTGTGCACATAGGTCCAAGGGACTTCCAGTGATTCTTGGAAGAAAGTAAAGACGACGAGAAAAAGAGAGACGCTGGCGGCGACGATGACACAGGTTAATACTGAGGGGCGCGACATGGTGAACATCATCCTCAAGACGAATGTTGCAGTAAGAAAAAGAATGGATGGCCCCTTGCAGGTTAAAACAGAAACAAAAGACAAGAAAAGAAAAAGTTTGGAACAAGAAGGAATAATCGTAAGGTAAGGTAATGTAATGTAATGTAATGTAATGTCTGGGGTGTTTAAAGTCCCCAGCCCGATTCAGATAACGAAGATCCATGCCTCAAGTTACAACCTTACTCCACTGCAGTCTGCCCCTTAATACACAGCGCATCATGATTTGATGTCGACTGTCGATTGGAAACAGGGAAAGCATGCTCCGACGCGTGGCATCTGCACTTTCTTTTTGCGGTAGGATGATTTAGCTTCTAACGACCCGCGAGTTTCAGATTTTGGTACAGTATCTTCAGCCCTGACTGATTTGAGCTGAGGCGATCGTAATGAATGTCACTTTGCTCAATTAAACCATCGCCTTACTGTTCTTTCTGTCTTCATCTTTTCACAAAGAATGAGGAAGGCACTGGAACATGGGCAGGGCTGAGTCCAGTTGAGTTCTAATTTTAAGCTTACTCCTTCCGCGCCCCAATCCTGCATAAGGAGAAACCGAAAACCCAAAAATAAGCCTCGTATGTCTCACAACGCCACATCTCCGTTTGCACATGGAGCTGGAATGACATAGTGCATTTGAAAAAGCTGACATAGTGCAAAAAGGCAAAAACAATCGACCACGCCAGGAGTCGAACCTGGAATCTCTAGAGAATTTGATTTTGGTGAACCGAAATCTAGCGCCTTAGCCATTAGGCCACGCGGCCGGATCTTGTTGTTGAAGACTAGGGTTGTGTGACAGACTAAGTTGACCGACATCAAAGGTGGGGCTGGCACCCGTAAGACTACCCCACCAACTTAGGATATGTTTAGGTTGCCAAAATAAAGCTAGCCTAAATACCGGACTAAATGTGCCTAAAGTGATCTAACTATTTCGTTCTTTATGGTTTCGGCGCGTGGTATCTAGGGTAAATGCTGCGCGATGTTGAGCTCTCTTATGGCGTTTTCGCTGAGGTATGCGACGAGACTTTCGAGTCTAGAAGCTCTGGATATGTTGTCTGAGTGGTGCGATGGTGAATCGAGTTTGGTTGCTGATCAGGGAGATTTTGTCTTGGTCAGTTGCTGTCATGATACAACGACCGGTACAAATGCACCAAAAACCATAACACGACAGTTTTTGTAGCATAAAGATGCCCGCTTACTTGAGGACTAATGGTATGAATACCTCCGTGGAAGTCAATTGATTTCTCATCTCAACTACCAGACTGGAACTCCGAGCATTTAACTACGTGTTCTAATTTCGCATCAAAATACCCTAGAGCCCAGCACCATAAGTGCCGGTCGGCTCGGGCGGAATATTTGTGCTTGGATAGCGCAAACTCTCTGAAAACATACCAGAAACAGAAAATGCCATGACACCACGATGGTTTATCATGGTGCCTTCAAGATACGTGGTTCAACCCCGACTTCCGAGCTTACAAATTTCCCCGGGCCATCGCATCACCGAATTGCGTCAGGAACAGGTCGATGGCAGCATTGCCGCGCCAGATGGCACCATGCGTCTGAAGCAACCAATCAAGACACGTTTGCAGCACGCAATACTGAGCCTTGCCCCTCTGGGGTTCAAGTGAGGGGCGGGCAATGATACGGATGGTGGGGGAGATTCTTGTTCCATCTTAGTGAGGGGAGACGTCTTTATTATTTTGGCGGGGTTGTCATGATGAACCTGGGGAAATGTATGAGCTGAGATTCAGTGATGGAGAAGAATAAAGAGAATAAAGAGCTTTCAATTAGTCGATAATTGTATGCATAATACGTAAAACTGAACAGTATCATGATTGCATCTTTACAAACATCTTCAAGTCATGGAGGGGCACGGCTGCAACGCCAACACCAATACCGGAGACCATAAGCTTGGCTCTCCCAATCACCAATATCACAGGCCTCGTGGCGTCTTCAATCAGCACGGCCAAATAGCCCAGATCGTCATTCCCTAGCTCCTCCCTATCAAAGGGTGCCACTATTTTCTCCAACAAGGTGTCCTCTGTAAGCCAGACTAAGTAAACAATTGAGGCACTTCAGTTGCTAGGCCACCTCTTTTCCTCCAGGTTCCCTCCTGTTCCTGTCTCACTACCTGTCTATATAATCCCTCTCCCCTCCCCCACTCGCCCTTCTCTTCTTCCTCTTCATACTAAATCTTCATCTCTCACAAAACACAAAATGTCTGCTCCTGCTCCTCTTCGTCTGGGCTCTACCGCCCCCAACTTCCAGGCCGAGACCACCAAGGGAAACATTGACTTCCACGAGTTCATCGGCGACAACTGGGTCATCCTCTTCTCTCACCCTGAGGATTACACCCCCGTCTGCACCACTGAGCTCGGTGCTTTCGCCAAGCTCCAGCCTGAGTTCACCAAGCGCGGTGTCAAGCTGATCGGTCTCTCTGCCAACACCATTGAGTCCCACGAGGGATGGATCAAGGATATTGGTGAGGTTACTGGTGGAAACGTCGAGTTCCCCATCATTGGCGACAAGCAGCGCCAGGTTTCTCTCCTCTACGACATGTAAGACCTGCCTCAACTCTACAGCCATCACGCAAACTAACAATTACTAGGATCGACCAGCAGGATGCTACCAACGTCGATGAGAAGGGCATCGCCTTCACCATCCGATCCGTCTTCATCATCGACCCCAAGAAGACCATCCGCACCATCTTCTCCTACCCTGCCTCCACCGGCCGTAACGCCGCCGAGGTCCTCCGCGTCATCGACTCCCTCCAGACCGGAGACAAGTACCGCATCACCACTCCTATCAACTGGGTCCCTGGTGAGGATGTCATTGTCCACCCCGCCGTCAAGAACGAGGAGGCCAAGACTCTGTTCCCCGAGTTCCGCATCGTCAAGCCTTACCTCCGATTCACTCCTCTTGCCAAGGAGAAGGTTCTCCCCCAGTAAATTAATTATTTGTCACAACAAAAAGCATGAGAATTTTATGATACCTTGCAAATGAGCGCAAAAAGGATGAGCTTGGGAATTGGGATTAGTACGACATTTGAGAATGTATTTCTGCAGTGATGGAAAGACCATTTCCCTTCATAGATCAGTCTAGATTTGAGCCATTTGCGATTGCTCTGAGATGAAGAATAAATGAAGAAATGACCAAGCTTTTGTCCCTGAACCCTTGAGATCGCGATTAATTAATTGAGCCCCTCAATTGCGACATGAGGTAAATTCCGGCTGCGGGGTTCCGGACCATCGCTCGCCGATGCCGGCGTTAAGCGTGTCTGGAGCTGGAGCTGGAGCTGGAGCTGGAGCTTTAAGGGTCCACATGAGCTTCATCCTTCGAACCTCGGCGATAAAATGGCGAATGTGAACTGTGAAATGTCATGCTCAATTGCTTGCTGACCTTGAAGTCGTAGCTGTCTAGGAAGATAGCATTCTGAGTTAATGACTGTGTTCCGTTCGCGCATGTTGAGTAACGCCCGTTCAGATGGGTCTTAGAAGAATTGTATTCTAAAGCTCAGGCTACAGAAGTAAAGTAACCTAATTGCTGGTCTAAACTTGCATAATATGACCTAATTATTTCGTCTCTTATGCTCTCGGCGACCAACTCTTCTGATACCCTGACGCTGCATAAAGGTGCGATCAGCGGTCTCATAGTCAACCTTGGCGTTCTGTTGGGCTGTTGTCGTCTCCATCCAGCTCACGGTGAATCTCGGAGTCACCGTCATCCATAGCTTGCGTGTCTAGGTCGTCTTCTACATTTTCTTTCAAGTTGTGGATAATCTGCTGGGTAGCATTATCCACAAACAGGCTTTCCTATTCATTGGTGATATCTTCGTTATTGGCGACTGTCAACTGGCTCCGTGCCTTCTCCAGGACCAGGCCCATCATCTTTGAACTGGTAAGTCGGTCAACCCGATTTTGAGTCCACAGTGCTCATTTCTCGACGTTGTTTCTGGACTTCATCGAGAAGTGAGCGTAGTGCTACTCGGCGGATTCGTCGCTTGTAATTCCTGAGATCGGAGGGAGTAGCAGCGTATGGACAACCAGGGTCAGAGTGCCCAGGTCTCAGGGTCATGATTCATAATAACTCTTGCAGCATTACGTCCAACTACACAGGTAAGATCGCTAGCTACCCAACAACGAATCGATGTGAAAGTTAGACTTTCAGCGCAGCCAATCTTCGAACCACGAAGAGCAAGGTAGTCGGTGAGAGATGCAGCGCTCGCCGCTTTCTCCTTTACCTCTAAGCCCCGCGGTTCTTTCTAGAATGATTGGCTTGGATAGGTGCTCACGGTCGATCTGAAAATAGTTAGTTTGGCTTCAGACAGCCAAATAAACTTCATTAACTTACCATAACATTGTAGTTTTGGCCGTTGATCAGTTCTTGGTTTTGATACCATCCATAATGCCACGTCAGAGCGTAATGGCAACTACGTGCGCTGGTCTATTCGAGAGCTTGTGCCAGCTGGCCGCCAGCTGCCACCTACTCAATACTTTACTCGTTTGATAGCTGATACCAGCTGCTTGCCAGTGCCAGCTAGCAAAGATTCTCGTTCGGTAGAACCCTAATCTTATAGCCCTAAATCTCTATAACGCCTATGCAGAATCCACCTCCCTCCAATGAACATTCATCTCATGTTCCCAGTTCGCTCTCTGCCATTGTCAAACTTCAGCCTGAAGACGTTGTGAAAGCTCCTTTACCCTCGTCACAGCAATTGCTCCCTTTACAGCATCTGGAGCTTCAACCTTGAACACTAACGCCAGCACAAGCGCAGCGTCTAACCTAAGCAGACACTCTTCCTGCGCCGTCGTTTGCGGAAAATTCGCTATCTCAGTGTAGCCCTTGATGAAGTCATCTCCGAGCTGACTAAACTCTAGTGTGCGATATATGTCGATGGCTGCTGGGCCGATAAGTGTGTTTGTCCAGTCGATGACAGCGCTGATGCGACCTTTATTGTGTCGGAGGTTGACATCGCGAAAGTCCATGTGAAGGAGACTTGATGGAAAACGCTTGAGGCCCTCAAGGGTGTTGTGAATATGGTCCCAGTTATGGATCCAACCTGAAGCTTCAGGAACCGACCTCGCTAACACACCAAAGCGCCGTTTCATCCTTTGCTCCATCGTGGAAAACACATCCCCCGTCTCCATCGCCACCGTCGTCCCCAAATCATGTCCCTTCATTGCGTGTATCAGAGCCACCACACGTCCCATCTCCTCATCCAAGACATTCGTGCCATCATCATCCACATACTCGCATAACATACCCGGATATCCATCTTCTTCAAGATATCTGTAGGCCTTGGGAACAGGCACATGTCCATCTTGTAGGAGTTCATAAATGCGCAGTTCTTGCTGTATGAGGCTTTTTGCCTCTACCGAGAAGTCGTTGGCGTTCTGATAGACTTTGACTCGTGGGATTTTAAGAACGACATGCTTGTATGTTGGGGATTGGGCTTTGAAGACGAGACATTCGAGGCCTTGTCCGGCGGTTTCGACGTCGGTTAGGGACTCGGAATCAATGAACTTTCGGGCTGTTTCCATATTGAGTGAGATTTATTCTGCTGGTAACAGGACTGACAGATATCTTGAGAGGACTTTATGTAGTTCAGATAGATATCTCGTATTCGTGTTCGCAAATGCTAAAATGGATCATGTTATCTGGTACTTGTTCACTTGTTCCAGTATAGTCTATTTGCTTATCGTTCCTTCCAATTTTGAAATGGTATTTGTCCAGGCTTAGTTCGGGATAACGGCAATTTGGACGTCTCGAAAAATTGCGCATTATGGCTCAAACGTTACCTCCATTTGCTCTGCTACGATACAGCCATGATACAACCATCATATGAGCTCTTCTTGACGAAATAACACTCTCGTTAAAGCATCATGACTTCCCTGCGTAAACACAACCTTTTACTTGCCTTGACCTTGTATAAACCTTTCGCCGAGTATAAAGCGGCTTTCCTTATTCGCGTTCTTCTTATCTGTTTCTCTTCCGTTCGCCAATATTATAACTACCAGCACAGTCGTCTTTCTCACCACCTACAAGATGTCTTTGAACCACAGTTGTCCTGGATTCATGGCTCAGTGTCGCGGTCATGAGCCTGCTGGCCTTTGACTCTGATCCACGGAACGATATTGGGCAAGGCCAAACAACTTGAACGTAAATACGGGGGAAAATGCTGTAACATAATCTTATGCTTGTTCCTGAGGGTAGGTGGTATGATCCATTTTCTAATGTTTCAGAATTTCAGAGTTCCGTTTGGTTCGAAAGGCTCGCGCTTGAACTTTATACAACATTCTTGGATTCTATCACGGGCGCTTCTATCGTCTTATTATGTGCCAGCTCGTTCCATTGTACTCGCTCTCGTTCTCTATCTAGTAGCGTTGCTTATAGAAAATGGCTAGCTCTCTGGCCGCGCTGTTTCTCTGAACAGTCTTTACCGACCTCATACCATACCTCCGTAGTAAGGTTTAACATAGTTTTTACCGTTGCAGAATATAAAGCTTCTTCTGAACTGTGTTCATTAATCTAACTACAAATAAACACAATCCTAGTAATTGTTTCGAACTTTACTTCCATGCGTAGATCAAACTTATACAAATGCCCAAAGACACCATTGAATATAGACTTCGAGGTATCATGACCTGCGATGAACTCTCTCAGTGCGTAACAGAAAGCTTACAAAATGACTCCTCAGAACACTGAGCTACCTTGGGTCATATAAAGGAGTTCTCTTCCTCAGCTACTCCCCCACAGCTTTTATTCCTTCAATCTTCCTCTTCCTTCGGCCTTGCCAACAATACCAAATGGAGGCATCATCCCAACATAATCTTGTCTCGTATAGATATCCGGCCTCCTCCGAAGGCACCGATATGTCCAAGTCCCCTTTCCTCGAACTCCCCATCGAAATCCTTCAGAAGATCTGCATGTTACTAGCGGAACATGACCGTCAAACTAGCATCCTCAACCTAGTCCAAACATGTCGAGCTCTCTGCAACGTCGCAACAATCTTTCTATACTACGGCATAGACACCTCAGACTGGCTCGGTAGAAGAATGCGTCTGTTGATGGATGCTTTATGGTCATCAGTACCTCGCCGCTCGTTCGTCCGCCGTTTACATTTCCGTCCAACACCTCATAGAGCGAGCATCGCGAACGGACTTTTCTATATGGAAAATTTCCTGGACATGACACAAAATCTGCGAGTATTCCATCTCAATTTGGCAAATTGCCGGTCGTTTCCCCGAGAACAGCGGCAAATCAAGATGGAGGCCCTGCAGCATATTATCCTTGAAAACTTGCATGATGATGATCATCATGGTGTATTGGACTTTATTGAAGAAGCTCCCAAGCTGGAGGTTCTTACTATGAGATTCTGTTGGTACGGAGTTGAGTGCGGACTGCTTAGGAATCTGAAGTGTCTCGAGCTCATCGATGTCGATGAGTTATGGGAAGGCTCAGAGTTGCTGGAAGGGTTTCTGCCGCAATGTCCCCAACTTGAATCGTTGACTCTTACTACTGCACGGTATAACTCGGACTATAACCCCCATCCCACCGAGGTAGAAGACATATCGATTATGCTCTCCCCCTGTCGAGACACCCTTCGCCATCTCAGAATCCTGTGGCGATGCTGGTTTTGCAAAGCCAGTGGCTCACTCAGAGATTTCACCCGTCTTGAGACAGTCGTCATAGGCTTTCTTGATCAACGCACATGGCTTCCGGAGACGCATCTTGTTGACTTGTTGCCACCTACTGTCCAGTCGGTGACGCTGGACATATCTACCCTTTTTGTGACTGACGCGTTTAACAATGAGGAGATCGAAATTACCCCGAATGTATTTGCATCCATGGAAAAGTTGGGTGACGCGAAGCAGCAGGGGCTATTCCCAAGTCTTGAAAGTTTCACACATTCTCATCACCATGAAGCCGTTGAGTTTGAAGAACTGTCGAGGACATACGGTATGCAGTTTCAAGCAGAGCGCAAGAGTGCCTTTGACGATGTCCTAACCTGACGATTACCCCGTGGGGGCAGACGAGATCGAATATCTTCCCCGCAAAACCCCAACCCCCAATCAGCCTAATTGAACCCTCCCCCGCAAAGACATGCATCCCCAAAGTTCCGAATAGCGTCAAGTCCCACTGCTGGGATTAATCTCTAGTTTTCGTTGGTGGAATAATAAGGCCGATCTAGCCTTCGATGTTGCATCGCCAGTTTTAATAGACTATTATATCACTACGGCATTTCACATCCGAGTTTGTATCTGGGAAGTTGATGGATCTGTGTATTCTGGATCATGATTTGTGGAATTATAGGTATTACCCCAGATCGCTTGATATAGACTTGTTTTCTGGGGCAAGTTAAATGCTTGGTTTATAAGAGACGCACTGCCTTACCACGATAGAAAAATCTCGTTGAAGACATCTATCCAAGATGAAAGGCTTCATTCTAAAGTCAGCCTTGGTGGCCACAACCCTCCTCTCTACTGCTACCGCATCCACAAAAGGCCCTGTTGACACTTACAAAAAATGCCAACGCCAAACCAAACGCGCAACAGAAGGCTGTCCCAAAGGAACCCTCTTCGTCGCCAAAGATGATCCCCGCGCCGACTTTTCCTCAATTCAATCCGCCATCGACTCCCTAGGAAACACCACGACTCCAGGCCACATCCTCATCGCACCCGGCGATTACACAGAGCAATTGAACGTCACCCGCAGAGGTCCTCTTCATCTTATCGGAGCTTCAAACAAGCCATGGGTCAAGGACCTCTATGCTGATATCGATGTTAACACCACTGCGCAGAATGATGTGCAGATTTGGTTCAATCTGGCGAATACTAATAATGGAAGTATGAGCGATAATGTTTATACGAGTGTTTTGACCGTGGGACCGAATCTGGATGCTACGCTTACTGGAGCTGGACCTACGGGTTGGCCTGTGCCGGCTGGTACGCCTTTTGGTTGTACTGATTTCAGAGCGTATAATATTGATTTCAGGAATGACTTTGCCCCGAGATCAGTTGGGCCTGCTCATGCTGTTGGTGTCAGTAGAGCCAATGCTGGGTTTTATTCTTGTGGTTTCTACAGTTATCAAGATACTGTAAGTCTCCCTTCTCAAGTTTGTTAAGATCTGGTTCGCTAACTTGGAATAGGTGTATGTTGGAAAACTTGGAAATGCCTTCTTCTACGATAACATTATTGCTGGAGAAACAGATTTCCTGTATGGTTTTGGTACAGCATGGATTGATCGCTCAACTCTATCTCTGAGAAACTGTAACGGTGGAATTACAGCCTGGAAAGGAACAAACACCACTTTCACCAACAAATACGGTGTCTATATTGATAACTCTCAAGTCATCCCCTCAAACACCACTATTGCTAAGAATCTAGTTGGCAAATGTCCCCTTGGACGACCTTGGAATTCGCAGCACAAGAGCATCTTTATGCAATCCTACTTCGACCCTGTTATCCTTCCGGCTGGATATATCATATGGCAACCCTCTACCCCAAGGGTGGACAACTATACTTTCATGGCTACTTGGAATGACTATGGTCCTGGATATAATGTCAAGGCTTTGGAAGATGGTGGAATTACGAAGGTTTTGAGCGATAAGGAGGTCAAGCCTTACAAGTCCCCTAAGGATGTTTTTCAAACTCCTGAGGGCAAGTTTGGACATATTGGATGGATCGACAAGAAGGCTTTGTAAGATTCATCTAGTTCATGTTGATAGAGACAACCAAGTTGACTTTGATAGGCTGTCTTATGCCGCTATCAAATCGCTTATCATTCAATAGCTTGGACCTTCCGATCAACTCGTATCACATCAATGTTTCAGCCTCATTCTTGCCAAGATCGTTTTCACAATCAAAAGAGGCCAAAGCCACTGGAGCTTGTTGTCCGGATAAAGTGAATCAATGTAGACAAACTGCTTCATAAGCACAAGCGAAATTAGCAGAATCCATCAACAGGGATTCAATACGTCTGCCCAATCATTTTCTTACTGCCCCTTTTTAATATCGCGGGGTAAAGACGCTAAGAGATTAAAGATGGTGATCAAATCATCGAGACCTGATCTTCACTCGAGATCAACATCGTATAACTGAAGCCACAAAGACGGCGAAAAGTAATGATGAGATGAATCAAGATCAGCTTTATCGAGACATGTCTCAGAGATGCTATAGATAGAATTAAATTAAGCCGCCTTGGCTCTACGGTAAGCTGACACCCGAGACAGCGGCTCAGCGGAATAGACCACACCTAAAACATGGGATTAATTACACGAGTGGCGAAAAGTAAGCCAGTAAGCACTCAGCCAACAAGCCACAGAGGGAATATCATCCCGGTAATAACAATCCCATCAAACGGCCCTCGGTTCGTTCACTTGTGATCTTTCTCCTCTTTTCGCTTCTTCAACCTCGTTAGAGGCTCACATTATGTCCTCCACATCTTGACGACCGCTGCCATCATGGGCTACTCTGGTCGTGAAGACCAGCATGACCCGTCATATTTGTTACCCATTGCTGTGTGCATGGGGATTTCACTGTACAACGTCCTGGAACTTAATCTCTTGATCTTTTCAACCTTCAAAACCCGCAAGAGCCTCTACTTCTGGTCCTTCCTTGCCGCGACAAACGGAATTGCACCGCACACTATCGGTTTCCTTCTCAAAAATCTCGTTTCATCGGATAACTTTATCCTTTACATCTCGCTTATCTCGGTGGGATGGGTTCTTATGGTCACGGGCCAATCACTCGTTTTATACTCTCGATTACATCTCATCTTCTGGAACCAGTTCTGGCTTAGGGCTGTTTTGGCTATGATTATCACAAATGTTGTGCTGATGCATATCCCAATAATCATTCTCATGTATGGTGCCAATAGCAGTGCTGAGAATTCTTGGGTGCATCCATATCAGATTTACGAAAAGATTCAAGTCACTGTTTTCTTTTGTCAAGAGCTTGTTATTTCGGCTATCTATATCAAGGCCTGTTCTTCTTTCTTTGGGACAGAGGGCTTGTTGTATCGGAAGGGGGTGAGAACAATGAGGAAACATCTTCTTTTTGTCAACGTCGTCATTATACTACTCGACATACCGATTCTGGCCCTCGAGTTCTTGGATTACTACGATTATCAAACGGCGTACAAGGCGATTGTTTACAGTATCAAGTTGAAACTTGAGTTTGACTTGTTGAACCGGCTGGTTGAGGTTGCGAAGGGGAACGACACGCTTGATTCTCAGAGTGGGAATCAAACTTTTCATAATCTGCGGATGAATGCCTTCGAGGATGAAGGACACGTGAGACCTGGAGATCGTGAGCAGGGCAGCGATCATAGAGAACCAGGCCATGATAAAGGGAAAAGGAAATATCTAGGATCGGAAGATGGGATTTTGACGAACACGGATATATCGGTAACTTATATTGAGAGAAGGGATGATAATGGAAGTACAGATAGACGGTCGTCTATATAATGAATGAATATAATTTGTAACATTTAAGTCTTGTTCCATCCGTTTTATTCAGGTTTCTTAACAGGACCCAAAACAGCGTAAGGTTGTATCTTGAATTTGATAAATAGATCGTGATAAGTGCTGAAATTCTGTAGATGGCTCTAGATTGCGTCAAGTAACTCGCGTATTGAGTTCATCAAAGTAATACTAAGAAGCTACTCTGGCTTCTTAATATTGCTTTGAACAATACGAGGACTCTTTGAAACTAATTTGTTGGGCTAGACTATCAGCATCTATTTACCTACTCAGGGTTTGCTTATAACACATCAATCGAATGCAATTGCAAACTCAAGGGTTTACAATCCTCTCAAGGACCTGGAAAAACTCTCGCACCTCCTCAACGGTGTTGTAATGCACAAAACTAATCCTGATCAGACCATCATCCTCCAGCTTGAGTACATCATGAGTTGGCCTAGGTGCCCAGCAGTGTCCAGCCACAATTCTGAACTTTCCTTCGCAATTGACCTTGTTCATAACATCTCGGGAAGACTGGCCGATGACTCGGAACGTGATGACTGCCACTCGCTTCCCCGGATCAGACGTCTTCTCGCCAAAAACCCGGAATACAGTGGGGTTCCTGTTGAGATATGACAGAAGCACCTCTTAAAGAACCGTCTCTTGAGCAATAATCTTGTCCCAGCTGATCTCCGTTAGATATCTCGTGATTGGAATAAGAGCTTCTTCCAACTCAAAAGCATTGGAGCCAAGTCGAAGTCGCCAATCCAGTCTAGGCCACCCACCGAGGAAGAAGTGAGCAATATGCGTCACCATCCGCTGCTGAACACTTCGTCGACCGTAAAGCTGAGCCATGTGTGGACCAAATACCTTATACCAGCTTAAACAGTAAGAGTCCACGTCGAGAGCTTTCACATCAATGGGACAGTGGGGTGCCCAAGCGACATCATCAACGATGAGAATGGCCCCGGGGATGGCATGGACGGCGTCGGCAATTTGCTCGATAGGGTGAATGGTTCCTACGACGTTGGAGACGTGGTTACACACGATGCGGGTTTTGGGGGTGAGCAGAGACTTGAGTGTTTCGAGAGAAAGACAAGGGTCGTCGCCGGTGAGTGGCATCCACCACTTGATGGCGATTCCAAGGTCGGCTGCCAGGGCTCGCCAAGCACCTGCGCTTCCTTCGTGACAAAGGCTGGAGACGATCATCTCGCAGTCGGAATTTAGAGAAGGCTTGGGGGCTTGGCCAAGAGTGCGGAGGATCATGGTTGTCGATTGTCCGGAAGCTGTATTTGTTAGCATCTTGTTGTCCTGCTTCAAGACTCTGCTGGAACCTACCGATTTCGTCGGCGTCAGCATTCATGAATGCCGCCAATTCTGACACCTTGTTCATCACCCTCTTCGTCTCTTCCTGACTCTGTGGATCATCCAAGCCGAGCTCAACCGGAAATGCGGACATGTATTTGTGAGTGTTGTCGATAGCTCCTTGGTAGACTGCGGTGCCGGCCGCGTTGTTGAATGCCGCTAAGCCATAATGGAGAGCTGGGAATTGTCTTAGTACACTCTGAACGTCTAAAGCGTCCTCCGTGGTCGTCGACGTAGACGGCGTCGGGCAGAACTCTGATCCTGGGGCAATGAAGAATCCTTGGTCCATGAGATTGTTATGTTGGCTCGCAAGGCTTCCTTGATGCCCGTGGATGGCTGCTCTGGCTCATTCGACACGCCGAATGGCTGATGGTCCGTCGTATCGAGCATATACATGAGTGGAAACATGACATGTTGCTCTTGTTTAGCAGCAACACTCTGCCGTAGCTGTTGCATCCACTCATCTCGACGCAAGGGTCGCATCACGAAGCCATATTCGTCTTGTAGTAGCTGCCCTGGAATTGAACGCCATCTTGGACTAGTACCGATATTGCTTCGTTTGGTTCAAAGGCTGCTTTGAAGACAACTTCTGAGACGTGTCCAAAGTCACTCAGTAATAGCCAGCCGTTCGCGGTATCCTGATCAAAGGCTTCGAGCTCAAGCGATGCTGCGATGTAGCGCCAGATAAAGTCGCCCTTGTTCGCCATACCCCTCTTTGCATCACCCATGACATATCCCGGCTTGATGATCTGGATATGCTTGACCTTGTCCTGTGCCTGATCGGCAAACCTCCTCACCAACATCTCCGACATGGCTTTGGAGCGCGCATAGCCAGATCCTTGAAGTGCTTTTTGTAGAATAGACTCACTATCCTCGGGATTGAAGCTCAGAGGCTGTCCACCAGATACACCATGCACAGCAAATAAGTTACCATCTGGGGTATCGGAGACCGATGCTCACTCTATCGGCCCGCTGCTGGGAGAGAACAGGCCTAACAGCCAATAGTAGGCTCTTTAACTTTTCGATGTTTGTTGGTCGTAGATTTACACCTGGCTTTTAACTTGTTTAAGTTGTCCCTTGTCAACGACCCTGTCAAACTGCACTTTTGTTTCAACGTCCTTCCTTATTAGATATCATGCAAGAAAAGACATGGCTTGAGTACTGGTTAAGTAATTTTGTGATTACGTGATTGTTGGTTGTACATGATCAACAGCTAAACAGACGAGGTGACTCAGAGTATCAACTCCAGGGTTGTTCTTTGTTCTATTAACAAAGTCACATACGCTGAGAAGCTTGTAGCCTATCGTACAAGATTGTATTATTACGTTCTATCAAGTCCCTTCCGGATAACTCGAATATGTTGCAAAAAATGGCTAAACTCCCATCTATCCAAGTATGGAGCGACAAAGGTGAACCCACACTTCTCATTTCAATAATAGCTTGCTAACCTAGACTTTAGATCTGATCAGCGAAAGCACCTGGCAGGTCTCACACATCTCGTACTGGGAAGAATACGGATGGCAATCGGTTGACTTGATTGTCACCAGCTTCCGTCAGAATAAAACACCAACTCCTGACGAGGGTCTGCGACTCATCATAATTGAAGAGGGGACATCGACGCCTCTGGAGCCGGTATCCTTGGGATCGAATGAGGCCTATGACTTCTTTCTCCGGACACTCCTGGCACCCGTAACCCAGGGTCAAAGCCGTCTCATCAAACTCATTGTGCCACGATCAACTGGCTACATCGCGCGATCCGACATCATTCCTCTACGCCTCCACGATTGTCCACATGTGGAGGTTGTCAGATCCTTTGCTGAACCTCTTCAAGCTTACAAAGAATCCGCTTTCGTATTGGACATGAGAGAAATCAGCTTTACAGGCATATTTCTGCAATCTGCAGCAGGTCTCTTAGTCTTCTCAGACCCCAACTCGGACCTTCAAGTCATCTCATCTGAGCTAGAACAAGAGCTGGGCAATCGACTGTCATTCCCCTGGCTCATTCATGAGACACCCCGTGAACGGACTCTGGTTCTCGTTGAAGCAAATAGCTCTCATTCCCAAGATGGACTTGGCCTGTACACAGCGGCCAAAGCCCTAGGTATCAAACTGGTTGTCTTGGACGAGGCTGATCATTGGCTCGCCAGCCATGAGGGAGACGACTTTCGTGAGGCCTTTATGCCAATAACGCTCACCAACCCGCCCAAGCCAGAACTTACAGACCGCATCATCACTGCTCTCAAGTCCTACGGCAAGCCTGTTGATGGTATCATGACAACCGCGGATACGTACTGGCCTTTTGTCGCTGAGGCGGCTATAGCTTTAGGTCTTCCTGCAGCGTCGCCAGAGGCTTTTCAGATCGCCACCAACAAGTACAAGACTAGCGTGTTTGCTGGCCATCAAGCACATCACGCCTCCAACCCCGAAGAAGCCGCTTCAATATCTCAAAGGGACGACTTGTCTTACCCCCTAATTGCCAAACCCTGTGGAGGATGGAGTTCCGAGGCAGTCTATCGCGTTGACTCTCGTGAAGCTTTGGAAAAGGCTATCAGTGCGATTTTCTCATCTCGACATGGCCATGAGCTTGTGATTGAGCCATACTGTGACGGACCTGAAGTTGACGTTAATCTCGTCCTACAAGATGGAAAAGTCCTCTTCTTTGAAGTTTGCGACGACTTGCCCAAGTCAGCGGACGTCAATGGGCCAAAGGTTGGATCGTTATCTACCTTTCACGAACTTTGCAGCGTTTACCCATCTGAGCTGCCGAAACAAGAGATTGAGCTATTACGCGATACTTTTGTGGATATCTTGCTTTCACTTGGACTTACTAGTGGTGTGTTCCATCTCGAAGGGCGCGTAGAGACCTCGACAGTCGAGTACAAGGAGCAAGCTAATGGTGATATGGAGCTCACCACAGTGACAAGTGACATGCGGAATGGGAACGTTCAATTTAAGGAGCCAAAAGCATGGCTTATCGAGATCAACCCTCGTCCTTTGGGCATGACGGGTTCTCAAATCATTGAGCACACATACGGCATCGACTACTGGGGTTTGGCTCTCCTACTCACCGTCAACGACACCACTCGCTCTCGCGCACTTGCTCTCCCATTCAAAGCTGGTCCTCAATACACCAGTGCAATGGTCTTCATCCCAGCCGACTTTCCATCATCTTGTCGGGGGGTCTTTGACTCAGATGACATTTGCAAAGAGCTGTTCTCACGCAGACCTGATCTTGAAGCATTTGTGAGTCGGTGTGGATGTTTGGTCAAGCGCGGACAGAAAATTCCTCATCCTAGTGAGGGACGTAACACGTTCGTTGCTTACTTCAATGTCTTTTCTCGAAGGAGTCGTCAAGAGGCGATGGATATTGCAAGGCAAGTACGAGAAGAAGTCCGATACCAGTTCAAGTAGTTGTCAGATGCATTTCTTTTGCTTGTAGCATAATTGGGCTTCCTTTATGTATTACTAGAAAGCAGAAGCCATACTCGTCCCTGTGTTCGGATCATATCTCTGCAGTGTTGTCATCAGACGTGCTGCCTTACAATGCGGGACGAGTGGCAGCCGGCGGCGATGATGGCCAGGTCGACGTGTATCTCGGTCCCGTCGACGAATATTACGCCGTTGATGCGAGCTCCGCCGTTTGTGTATGTCATGTATTATACGGACCGATGCAGGTCAGGTTCATCGCCGATGTTTTGAGGGGCGACTTAGCCTCGCAGCCAAGCTACGGACATTTTCCACCAGTTGTATCTGTAACTCCGACGCTATCTACGGAACGGGCCGTAACAAGTCCATCACCGCGCCGGTCCCATTATGGTCGCGTGATCTACGTCAGCTTATGTCTGTTGTAAGAGGTGGATATTGTTATAGAATATGTCTTTGAATGATGTCTGTGGCAAGAGCATGCACAGTTTGTTTGAGTGACCATGAACAAGCAAGACGCCGCAGCTTCCGACAGTCCGAATAACCTATAGTCAGTGTCTCAGAGGTATTTACACACTGTTGATACTGTACTGCAGGGACATTCTACACGGACTCCCATTGACAGAAACACCTTCCTCTTGCAGTATAACAGGCAGGGGCTCGTCCAATGAAGGACGTTGCCCAAGTTAGTCTCACCCGGTGTCATCAGCATTTACACCCTGTAATCATTGCCACATCCTGAACAAACATGCTGTGACAGCGACAAGCTTTACTAGGTGTGTTCTGCAAGGGACCTTTGACAAACAGTAAACTGCACAACCAACAGGTGTGACTTGATTTGACTCATCTCATCCGGCACCGACGTGCTGAGCCAACATGAATCCTCCAATTCTCTTCTTTCATGATTCTGTATCGATTGTACACGATTCTCTGACTGCTTCTGACAAAGCCCTGGCTAAGCCACTCGCCAGCCATGGCCTCCACTGAAGCTGTAGCTTCTACAGACGACCATCAACGCGCTGTTCTTGAACGGCAATTGCATGGTCTACCGAATGATACAGGCCAGCCAATCTCTAAGCCAAACATAACCATCTACGCAACAAGACTCGATAAAGTCATTCTCAGTCTAAGCTCCATCTGTGCCATCATTGCTGGTGCCTTGAACCCTCTTGTTCCTGTCATCTATGGTGTTATCGTCAGCGTCTTCAATGGCTTCAACAATGGAATAGTCGAAGCTTCTAAGCTACGCTCCGAGATTTCCACCTTCAGTCTCTACTATGTCTACCTAAGTATTGCTCTTTTCGTCTTTACCTACCTGGGCACACTCGGCTTCTACTTCAGCGGCGACCGCATCGCCAGAGCCTTGCGCATAGCCTACCTCGAGGCTGTCATACGTCAAAACATGGCCTTCTTTGATGTTTTGCGCCCTGGAGAGATCTCCAACCGTATCATGTCCGATATGGGTATTCTTCAGGAAGCCATCACTAGTAAAACATCAATCATGCTCAGCGCCGTCGCCACTTTCTGTGCTGCTTTCATTATTTCCTTCATCATGTACTGGAAGACCGCTCTGATACTGAGTCCCTTTTTCGTTACTATGCTTGTCATGTTTTCTGTCGGTGGTTCATATAGCGTCAAGCATCAGAAAGTGTCGAGACAAAAGTATAGTCATGCAGCTGGTATCCCCGAAGAGGCCTTTAGCGCTATCAGGCAAATAGCCGCTTTTGGGATGCAGACCTTCGTCAAGGACAGGTACTCACAGGGTCTGAAGGAAGCGGCAGCAGCAGAACGAAAGGCGCAGACCATCGTCGCTTGTCTGATCGCCTCTATGTGCGCCATGCCGTGTCTCATCTACTCTCTTTCGTTCTGGACAGGATCAATCTTCTTGGTTAGGGGCGAGACGTCCGTAGCCTCTATCACATCAACTACACTGGCAGTAACGATTGGTGTGTTTGCCATCATTCGCATCGCTCCCTCCATGCAAGCATTTGTTTCTGGTATTGCTATCAGTGGATCTTTGTTCGAGACGATATCCAGAAGATCCCCACAGGACCCTTTGGCAGATAATGGGGCTATTCCGGAATCCCTATCGGGAAATATCCAACTGAACAATGTCGGCCTTGTATACCCTTCGAGAGACCAGGTAAAAGTACTAGACAATGTCACTTTGCATTTCTCTGCAAACAAAACGACTGCCATAGTCGGTCCATCTGGAGGTGGAAAAAGCAGCATCTTGGGTCTTGTCGAACGATTCTACGAACCTACCAGTGGCTCAGTTTCCGTGGATGGAAATGACATCCAGTCCCTCAACCTACGCTGGCTCCGACAACACATTGGACTGGTCGATCAAGACCCTGTTCTTCTTGATGCTTCCATTTTCGAAAACATCTGGTACGGCTGTGCAGACGCAAATGACACAACACCTGAAAGCAAGCGCCTTGATTTGGTTATCGATGCTGCCAAGAAGGCGTATGCTCACGAATTCATTATGGCTTCACCACATGGGTACCAGACACGTGTTGCTGAGAAAGGGATGCAATTATCGGGAGGCCAAAGACAACGGATTGCAATTGCTCGTGCACTCCTTCGAGACCCGAAAATCCTTCTTCTGGACGAAGCCACTTCTGCTCTCGACTCGGCATCAGAGAAAGCCATCCAAGCGGCTATTGATATTGCATCCAAGCACCGCACCACCATCATCATTGCCCATAGACTGTCAACCATCAGGAACGCTGACCTGATTGTTGTGCTGAGCCGAGGCCAGGTTGCTGACCAGGGCACTCACGATGAACTCATGGCTCGGAATGGGTTGTATGCGGACCTGATCGAGAAGCAGCAGATCAAGGAGGAGAGTCAGAAAGAAGTCGGTGCTTCAATCGGTCAGGACGACGAGGTAGATGCAATGCCTGGAGCACAGGGGGCTAGTCAAGAACCAGAGAATGAAAAGCTTGGAGCTACAGAGACAACAAAAGTTGAAGACACAACGAATGGAGACCCTTCTTTATCTGTACCCAACAAAAAAGGTGCTTTCTCGTTCCTGGTCGACATGAGTAAGCCAAACTGGAAGGTTCTCACAATCGGTCTCATCTTCTCCATCCTCGCAGGCTTGGAAATTCCAGCGTATGTACTTCCAATTATCATCATTCTGAGCTTCACGCTGACTTACATGTGACAGGGAGTCCATCTTCTTCGCCAAGCTGCTCACGATCATTGGCCTCCCTGAGAACAAGTACTCCCAACTCAGGAGAGACGTAAATTTGTGGACTGGCCTCTACGTTGCTCTTGCAGCGGCAGGATTTGTATTCTGGTTGGGTGTTGGAACAACTCTGACATACGCTACACAGAAACTCTCGAAACGCGTCCGAGAAACCTGTTGTGACAAAATCACTGTCCAAAGCATGGAGTTCTTTGATGAGGCCAAGAACTCTCCCAGCGCACTTTCCAATACCCTCTCCAAAAGCACTGACGACCTCGCCGGCATGGGCGGCTCAGTCATGGGCGGCATTCTGACCTTTACAGCTACCATTATCGGTGGTATTGCTGTGTCTCTTGCTGTCGGATGGAAGTTGGCCCTGGTATGTACAGCCACGATCCCAGTCGTCGTGGCCTGCGGATGGCTACGTCTCCAAGTCCTTGCTGCGTTTGACGCTCGTATCAGACAAAGTGGAGTGGACTCAGCTGCATACGCCGGCCAGATCGTGAGATCAATGAGGACTGTGGCTTCCTTGGGACTTGAGAAGCGAGTACTTGATATGTACGGCTGGTTCCTGTCCAACCATGCAGCCAAGTCTCTCCGGTCGATACTTGTAACTTCCGCCTTGTATGCTGCCTCCTCTTCTGTCGTCTACTTGTGTGCCGCGCTGGGCTTCTGGTATGGTGGAATTCTGATTGCTAATGGAGAGTATTCTGCCTTCCAAGTCTACGTCTGTTTCGTCTGTCTTATTTCAGGATCACAAATTGCTGGATCCATTTTCACTTTTGCTCCTGACACTGGTAAAGCAATGCATGCCGCTCGAGAACTCCAGAAGATTGCGGAGCTTCCAGACGGCGAGAAGGGATCTGCCACTGAGACCACACACGAGAAGAAAGCAGTACCAAGCCATCTTCTAGATGGACCTGACCCTTGGCATGTGAAATTCGAGGACGTCTCATTTGCATACCCCTCACGTCCTCACAAGCCCGCTCTGAATCACTTCACCGTCTCGGTTGAACCAGGTAAAACACTTGCTCTGGTCGGTCAGAGTGGAAGTGGTAAGAGTACTTGTCTTGCTTTGCTGGAGCGCTTCTACGCACTACAGCAAGGTCAGATTCTTGTTGACGGGCAAGACATCCGCAGCCTCGATCTAAATAGTTATCGACAGGCAATTTCACTCATCAGTCAAGAAGCCGTCATCTTCTCAACTTCTATGAGAGACAATATCGCAGTTGGCCTTGTGGGACAGGACATCAGTGATGATGAGATTCTGGTCGCGTGTCGTCAAGCAAATATTCTCGACTTTGTCAATTCCCTACCGTAAGTACTACGTACCTCCGCATTATGCTTTTAGGACTAACAGAGTATAGTGATGGACTCGCATCGGCAGTAGGAACAGGCGGTAGTATGCTCAGCGGCGGCCAAAAACAACGCATCGCCATCGCCAGGGCATTTTTACGAAAGTCTAAGCTACTCCTGCTTGATGAGGCTACATCTGCATTAGACAGTGAATCCGAGGCAGTCGTACAGATAGCCATCGAAGCGGTCAAGAAGAACAGGACTACGATCATGGTAGCTCATCGATTGAGCACCGTTATGAATGCTGACGTGATATGTGTCATGCGTGAGGGATCCGTAGCTGAGATAGGTAGTCCGCAGCAGTTGTTGGCGAGGAGGGGATCGTTTTGGGAGATGGTGAACATGCAGAGTCTGAACTGAGAGACATGAGAACTCACAGAAAGCTTCAATAGACAGGCGGTACTAATAGAGTTACTAGGCCTGTACACAGCCTCTGACGCTTGTTCGAATCATGCATGAGCATGGATACATGAGGCAGTAAAGGACCGCACCGGCGTCTAAATGAGTACCCATGGCCAGTCTCGGTCACCGAGAGGTTAAAACTTGCACCAGCTATAGCCTCCCATTCGCACCCGTGATCACGCAGTCTCCAAGAAGCGTGCTGTACCGAGTCTGTATAGTCACCGCTGATAAACGATAGCCAGGCAGTTCATTGTCCTCGTTGTGAGTGAACCTACATTCATCTTCAAAGTATATCGAATTTGGAAGGAATTGCACATCCACTCACTCACTCCATATATCGATTACTGACGAGAGGATTTTTGCGATTTTTACAACTATGAACCCGGATTCAAAGCCGCCAGTCCATGGAAACGGTGCGTCCCATGAGCGCCAGATGGAATATTGGACTCAACAGCTCAAGAGGAGCAACCCAGCCGAATTTCTGCTTGACAAGCCACGACCCGGAGTACTCTCTACAAGCAACATAAGTAAACAGGAATTCAACATCACCAGCTCACTCTACGACCACATTCAGCGGTTCTCCAAAGACCATCAAGTGCCCCCTCTTTCCATTCTGCTCGCCGCCTTCAGGGTAACTCACTTCCGACTTAGCGGTACTGAAGACGCTACCATTGGAACCAACAAGTCTGGAGCAAGCCTGGGCCCGGAGGATGTTGGTACTGAGCAGTCTCCCAACTGGAGAGACTTGCAGTGCATTCGAATCAAAGTCCAAGACGAGTTCACATTCGAGCAAGTCGTGCGATTAGTCGACGGGACTTTAAAGAATGCAAATCTCAATCAAGAAATCTCGTTCGGGGATCTCATCTCTCAGATATCTCCCCAAGGCTCAGATCTGTCTCGACATCTTCTGATACAGATGGTATTTTCTTTGAACTTTACAAGTCTAATTGAAGTCTTTGTCACAACGAATGGAGGCATGGCTGAGAATTGTTCAAGCAACTTCCCCGTGTTGGATCTTGAGTTCCGTCTATCACAAACGTCCGGCGGCCTCTATGAACACGCCTTTTTTTGTCAGGACCTCTTCCATGAAGAAACAATTCGCGCCATCATAGAGGTTTTCTACGAGGTCCTGAATCGCGGAATGGGGGAGCCTAAGTCTCCCATTGCCTCGTTGCGGATAAGCGGAAAAGGTAATCCTGAGAAGAAGGCTATATCGTCCGACTCTCAGTGATCTCGCGACTCTAGCATCATTCAAGTCTTTCAGAGCCAGGTAACCGCTACGCCTGCTGCCATAGCTGTCAAAAACCATTCCAGCATATGACAAACTTGACAAAGCTTCCGGCATTATTGAGGCATGGCCGAGAAACAAGGGACTTGCGCCTGAAGTATGGTCTTACTCTGTTCGGACAGGAGCAGAAACAGATGGTCCACGAACATTACTCCAAAATTTCGCCATTGACGAAGCGAGAGCCGTCTACGGACAAGCAGAACATGGGTTCTTGCTTTTGCTTGCTGACACCTGAATCTGAGGATAAAGGTGCTGCGGCATGGTGGTCAAAACGATGCCCAGGCCATAAAGTAGACTCGATAGGCTGTTCGCACCATGATTTGATTGGGGAGTTTTCTGTAGGCGAGGTCGGACGGAGGATGAATGAACGATGCACCGAGGTATTGAAGAGTTGAGATTGATAAAGTCAGGCGAGGAAACCTTTGTACTTGTTATGCCATTGCAGTAGTTCATAGTTGCAACTAGTGCTCTAGAAAGCGAAACAGCATGAAATACCGGCCATTCTCTTGCGGCCCGGATGAACATCTTCAAAATGGCAATCAGGCGGGTAAGAGAAGAATTATCGTCTAAGACTTAGACAACCATAATAAAGTAGCCTAAGTGCTGGTCTAAGCTAGCATAAAGTGACCAAAGTATTTCATCTCCGATGCCTCCAGGGGCCGATTCTTCTGACACCCTGAGGGTAGCCAAGATACTCCTCGTTTAAACTTACTATTTTATCATCTTTTGTATGCCGGCAATCAGCTTCCATTTGTCCACCAATACCCGAACCCAGGTCATATCCCCTTTTAGCTTGTATACGCGTATCATGATAAGCGGACAAGTAAACAGCCCCGAAGATCGAAGTCCATCTCGGCCGGCGCAGATTGATAACAAGGGTCCCCAGTTCAACCCCATGGGGAACCAACCTCGACATGGACCCTGGAGTTGGACATAATAACTGACTCGTACAACTGATTGAGTTTGAATAACGAACTTTGATCTTCATCACGAGATAGAAACTGAGACAATCCGCAGGAACCGAGCACAGCCAAGGGTTGAAGGGGATGTCTGTCTACCGTCTCACTGGGAATACCACATCTCGATGCCATGTTGGATTTTGGGAAAGCTTCTTTACTGCTGACGCGGACGTCGTGTGGCGTTGCACTGCAGATGTATGACCCCGACCTATCAGTTTCACCGGCGTGGGATGTCCCATCTCTTCGGTGAAGGTCTATATAAAGTACAATTGGTGGTGACTCTGATACATACGACCATACCTACCAGAAAATACGGGATCCCGTCCGCTCTCCCATAGTCAAGCTGGTAAGGGGCGGATTAGTAGTTGGGTCGGTGACGACCAGCGAATCCCCGCTGTTGTATGTTGTTTTTTTGTCTTTTCCGAAGTCTCCACTTTTTGAACTTGATATATCATGGATGTTGAAGAACCAGAAATAGACACCGATATAAATTGTCACGATAGTTGATTGCGGGGAAGTGACCGCACCAAGACTCCCCTCCCCGGGGTTCTCTTTACAGTATTAAAACGTGTCGAATGAACCTTGTTCCCGTAAGCGAAGCAAGAGACTAGTCTCTCTTTGAACGTCATCTTTCGTAACCCCCTCTTTCTATACTTGATAGAACAGCATGATTGCCGAAGAGGACTTTGACCTCTTGTCTTGGCTTTTGGTCTTCCCCGCATTTTTGTTAGTCTTTTCTGGGGAAGGGAGGGTCCGGGTGTAGTTGATGATCAATCCTATTTGCCCGGAAACAAAGGATTCATGACAGCTCTTGTACCAGGGTATAGCTGTTCGAGGTGGGCAACAGAAGAACCATCCTCCAAGATTTAGGCTACTAAAATAAAAGAGTCTAAACAGTGGTCTAAAAGTCACATAAGGTGATCATGTTATTTCGTCTCTAATGCTTGCAGCAACCAATTCTTCTGACACCCTGATGCTGTTGTATAGCTGACGCCCGTAAAAGCTGGGGAAACGTCGTAATCTGACATGTAACTGCATTGCAGTAGTGGGTTGTTGATCGTCTGGAGCTTTGACGTTCATTGGAATGCGAGCTCAGACTTGGAGCTGCGAGCACTGCCTCGGGACAAGGGAAGTTTGAGCAAATTGCCTGATACAGAAGACTACATACATATACAGTATGCAGGATTCTTGGAATATGTTTATCCGGCGCGGGGATTAGACTGAAGATCGGATATCCATTTGCGAGTCAGGAAAAGTGTCTGTGCTGTGTCTGTGTGTGTTGTGTTGAAGTGTGTTGAACATCAGGATCTTGACACTCGGATACCACGGAACCATCAATTGAATCACCAAGGCATCAATTCAACTAAACGTCTACTTCACTATTAAAACTTGTACTGTATAGCTTTATTTCTATAGGAGATATCAACACCCCGGGTACCATTAACCCGAACGACAAAGCGGCAAAGCAGATGATATCCTGGCCATGCAGGCCAAGCCAAGCAACAGAGATATCAAAGTCTCAACTTGCATTCAAACTAAGAGCTGATGTACAATCAATGAAACCATAACCCACAGTCTTATTATTCCAGATGACCCTGTGATGCAATATGCCATTGGTGCCCGCGTTGTTCATCGAGAGGGGTTCGCAACATCGCCATGGTGTTCCCTGCCATCTTGCACACATCCTTCGGTGTTCATTCGGCATCTAGGACTGAGTTCAGATCGATGTGCAGTTCATAACCGTATTGTTGAGGTCTTGTTGCGTGTATAAATAAGCTTGGTGCCCTCCGTGTCCTGGATATCGTCACTCAGGCAGAGGATCTTCTATCATTCTCTTACCTGGATAGCTACTCATCATGTCGTCTTCCAATTCGTACGCGAGCCACTTGGGCACGTTGCCCGAGGAGTTCGACATCATCGTTTGCGGTGGTGGAAGTTGTGGTTGCGTCGTTGCAGGACGACTGGCCAACCTCGACCATAACCTCAAGGTCCTTCTCATCGAGGCTGGTGAGAGTAACTTGAACAACCCATGGGTGTTCAGACCTGGGTAAGCAGAATAGTGTTCACGAAAGGATTAAACGACGGCTAACTGTAACAGTATCTACCCTCGCAACATGAAGCTTGACTCAAAGACAGCTTCATTCTACAAGTCCCGTCCTAGCAAGCATCTTGCTGGTCGAGCTGCAACTGTTCCTTGTGCTCATATTCTTGGTGGTGGATCTTCCATTAACTTTATGATGTACACTCGAGCTAGTGCTTCAGACTGTAAGTCTATTCATCTCACAAGAGAGTTGATGATACTGACCTGGTGTAGACGATGACTTCCAGGCCAAGGGTTGGACCACCGAGGAGCTCCTTCCTCTCATGAGAAAGCACGAGACCTACCAACGTCACTCTGTCAACCCCGATATCCACGGTTTCGAGGGTCCCATCAAGGTCTCATTCGGTAACTACTGCTACCCCATCAAGGACGACTTCCTCCGCGCAACAGAATCCCAAGGCATTCCCTTCGTCGACGATCTCGAGGATCTTAGTACCGGCCATGGCGCAGAGCATTGGCTCAAGTGGATCAACCGAGACACCGGTCGTCGAAGTGACTCGGCCCACGCCTACGTCCATGCTACTCGTGCCAAGCACAGCAACCTTTACCTCGCTTGCAACACAAAGGTCGACAAGATCATTATGGAGAATGGCCGTGCTGTCGGAGTCCAGACTGTTCCGACCAAGCCTCTCCACCCCAACCAGCTCAAGACCAGAACCTTCCGCGCGCGAAAGCAGATCGTCGTCAGCGGCGGTACACTCTCTTCGCCATTGATTCTCCAGCGCTCTGGTATCGGTGACCCCCAGAAGCTCCGTGCTGCAGGTGTTGAGCCTAAGGTTGACCTGCCTGGTGTGGGTCTCAACTTCCAAGATCATTACCTCACCTTCTCCGTCTACCGCGCCAAACCCGAGACTGAGAGTTTCGACGACTTCGTTCGAGGAGACCCCGAGGTTCAGAAGAAAGTATTTGATCAGTGGGCTTTGAACGGCACCGTAAGAATCATTGTTTGACGATAAATAGACTTTGGGTCGATACTAACATGCTGGTAGGGACCCCTTGCCACCAACGGTATCGAGGCTGGTGTGAAGATCCGACCTACTGAGGACGAACTCAAGGAGTTTGAGAAGTGGCCCACGCCTCATTTCACTGAGGGATGGAAGTCTTACTTCAAGAACAAGCCTGACAAGCCTGTTATGCATTACTCTGTAATTGCAGGTTTCTTTGGTGACCACATGCTCATGTAAGTGAGATGACCACAAGACTGTATGTATGAGACTAACCGCTATAGGCCCCCTGGAAAGTTCTTCTCCATGTTCCACTTCCTCGAGTATCCCTTCTCTCGTGGTTTCACTCACATCAAGAGTGCTGATCCTTATGACACTCCCGACTTCGATTGTGGTTTCGTAAGTCTCTTTACTTCTTACACTCTTAACCAGTACTAACATGAGCAGATGAACGATGAGCGAGACATGGTTCCCATGGTCTGGGGATACATCAAGTCCCGAGAGACTGCACGTCGCATGGATGCCTACGCTGGTGAAGTTGAGAACATGGTAAGTCAACTACTTTCGATCATTCGAACATGACCACTGATTCTGTTAGCACCCCTTCTTCGACTACGACAGCCCTGCTCGCGCTCACGATATGGATCTCGAGACTACCAAGGCTTACGCCCTTCCTGGTAACATCACTGCTGGTATCGGCCACGGAAGCTGGTCTTCTCCTCTTCCCGAGGCCGACCGCAAGCCTGGTGCCAACATTCTCAACTCGAACAGAGCTCATATCCGCGAGGAGCTCAAGTACAGTGAGAAGGATATCAAGGCCGTCGAGGGTAAGTCACTCCATTCATACCACTATCCGCATACTAACATCTCTCAGAATGGGTCAAGCGCCACACCGAATCAACCTGGCACTGCCTCGGAACCTGCTCCATGGCACCAAAGGAAGGCAACAGTATCGTCAAGCACGGAGTCCTCGACGAGAGACTCAACGTTCACGGTGTTCAAGGCCTCAAGGTTGCTGATCTTTCCATCTGCCCCGACAATGTCGGCTGCAACACATACTCTACTGCTCTGCTCATCGGTGAGAAGGCTGCTATGCTTGTTGCTGAGGATCTTGGTTACTCTGGTGAGGCTCTGGAGATGAAGGTTCCTACTTACAATGCACCTGGTGAGCTTGAGGTTCGACACCGTCTGTAAGGGATTTAATGGCGGCCGAGATTGGAACGAGCCGATTGATGTTGATTTAGCGATTAATTGAATTGAATGAAATTGATGATGAGATTGTACCGCAACTGATGGTATTGATGCGCTTTGATTGTGAAGCTTCGCCGTGTTTTGACGTACATGGCCACTGAGACGAAAACCCTACTTGGCAATATCATTTCTTACTACAGAGACCACAAGGGGGATGGTGAAAGATGTTTCTTAATTACAAGACTCTCTCGGGCTGACACTATACCACAAGTCAGGTATCAGAAAAACTGGTCACTACGAGTATAAGAAACGAAATAATCCAGTTATATTATGCAACCTTAGGGTAGCATTTAGGCTACTTTATTTCTGTAGCCTAAATTTTAGAGAATAGATCTTCTCATACTTATCGGCAAAGGATGGGCGATGCAAACCTGCAAGTGTTGCGATTGTCCAGTTCTGACTGACACTATCATTTTGAATCCGTCTAATCCCAAACATTTCGCGCTTTAGGTTTGGCAGAATTGTTATATGTATGTGTCCATTAATACTATCGTTTTTATATTCCATCTATAATCTATCCCCCATGTCCTAAGCCAGCAACAATGTCTCTTACAGGTCCTTGATCTCGAATCTCTTCCTCAAATGCTCGCCATACTTAATAAACAGCCATGGCGCAGGGATAAGTGCAGCAGCAACAAACCCAAGCAAACTGTTTCCCCAACCCATACCAAGCTTCTCGTACATGGGCAGTCCAGCGAGAGGAAGTACCGCTCCGGCGATGGATCGCATAACGGCGTTGGCGGCCAGGGCTGAAGCTGCGTAGATGGTGAAGGTGTCGATGAGATACATTTGCAGAGACTATATCGCGTTAGTATGTTGTTGTACTTTAGAGTAGCTTGGGAGCACTCACCATGAAGATAACAAGATTGCCAATACCGATGACCATTGTTCCAAGAATAGGCGCAATCCAATGCGTTTTATACTCAGCAGTCCATCCATAGATAAAGAATCCGATAGGAAGGAGGATAGCTCCAATCCTGAGCGGCGGTAGTCTGTGTTCCGGCTTCATTATCTCGCGAGGGTCAACAATGCCCTGCTCTTTGGCTATAGCAGCCTTCTTTTTCATGTATTTGTCGCTCGAGGCAGAGAAATAGGCCACGCCAATCATGCTACCGACTCCTAGACCAAGGAATGTGAGACCAGCGTTGACGGTGTTGAAGTGGTAGATCCGCATGAAGAGAGGCGTAAGGCTGGTGAAGAGAATATACAGGTAAGCATAGGCTAAGCCGACATAAACGCCGCATATGATGCAAATTGGAGAAAATGCGAGCATTTTGAATGGGCGAAGGATACCACGCTTGAAGTAATCCGCTGAACTCAACCCAGCATCGAGTTTGGAGCGAAGGCGGTCGTTGCCGGTCTCCTTCTGGAGCTTCTTCGTCTTGCGAGCGAGAATTACAGGTGCATAGGTCTCTTCAGAAGCAAAGAAGAAGACAAGGGACAAAACACCAGACATGATGGCGATGATCCAGAATACCCATCGCCAACCAAGAGCATCAGTTACAACACCGCCAACTACAGGGCCAACGATCGGACCGAGTAGAGGTCCGATGCTGAAGCTGGCCATGGCTGCACCGCGCTTCTCCTGGACGATCATGTCGGCGATTGTACCGCCGCCATTCGTAATAGGCGCTGAGCCAAATGTGCCGCTGAGGAAACGGAAGGCGATGAGACTGCTCAACGTAGGTGCTTTGGCGCAGGCAATAACAAAGACTAAGAATGTTAGTAAGGTCGAGGGAGAAGGAGGTGTGCAACTTACCAATAAAACCAACATTACAGCAGTGGTAAACTATTTGTCGTCCGTACAACTCTGAGAGGGGCGCAAAGATCATAGGGCCTGCTGCAAAGCCCAAGACATATACTGAAACACAAAAAGATGCAAGTTCAGAACTTGTACTTCCAAACTCGACCATAAGCTGCGGAACACCAGGTGCAAACATCGCTACGCGCATTAGTTCACGTCAAGTAGACGCTCAGGCTGGGGTGACTTACACGAAGCCAGTGGTGTAACAAACGTCAGAGCCGACACCAGCACACAGTTAAGAACCTTCTTCCATGTTGCGAAATTATAAGGATTCTGACGATCTTTATCTCCATCCCACCAAACGATATCGCTCTCACTTTGTGTCTGAGAACCCTCCTCCGCATCTATCACTTGGGCATCTCTTGTTTTACTTGCGTGGCTAGCACGGCGACTAGCAAGACTCGTTCTTCGTCGCTCGTCTGCTTCGGTGGGAATAAATCCGATATTGCTGGGAATATCGGCATCGTGACCTTCGGCTACGGCCTCGGCGGTTTTTTCTTCGCGCGTCGGTTCGCGGGTTAGGGAGTGGTCATCTTCTTTTGTCATTTTGGCGGCGATGCTCTGGATATTCCGTTTTAGGAAACTCCGCGACTTCAATGCGTTGTTTCAATTTCCCCGGATTCTTTTTTCGCGAATATTCGTAAATGTAACTCAGTGGATTCTCTCCACTGAAGAATATTGGGTTCGGTATTGAACAAATGGGCTGTCGTGGAGTAGAGAAGGGGATTGTCGTCAAAGTACTCCGGCAATAGGGAGATAAGGAAATCACAGCCGAATCAATCTCCGAATCGTACGAGACTGATCTCAGAGATTATTCGACAAGTAACGGATGTTCAAATGATCCATACAATAAACGATCAATATTCGGGTAGATTAGAAAGTGGAACAATCGTATCTACAAATGGCGCGACACAAAATGAAAGGAGAAGAACAATCGCAAGAGAGAAAATAAAACATCTGGCCTATTGTCCCAGGTCTATAGCCTGAACTGATTCAATGCAACCAGGGTTCAGTCCAATACGGCAATTCGTCCCTATCTGAATCTGTTGATCCCCTCTTCCAATGCAACGAACCTCGGCCGGAGCACCTATTCCCCTCCCTGACAACCATTAAAATACGCTAAGCGAGAGAGATCACAAAGGGTCCTTGTAGCTGGGGGTTATCATTGGACAGGGGAGTTGGTTGAAAACGGACGTATGAGCCGACGGGAAGAAGGAACTTTGTCTCGGCCGAGTCGTTGAGGGACGGGCCGGGTTATTTCCTGGTTGTATCCGTCGCTTTGGGGTGCGGAGATGATGGCTTGTGATAGGGAATTCCCCACGATTTTGTCTGAGAGTAACAGAAATATCTTCGTGATGGTAGAATTTTTGATGACTGTCACAATCAGATGCGAGTAGCTTTTATTTATTTATCTACTGGCGGGGCAGGTGTATCTGAAGTCGAATTGGTCCAAGCAGCAAGAGGTAACTTGAATTTAGCTTAGGAGAAACACGAGATGGGTGATGAAAAGGAGAGAAGTTATCCTTTAACATGTTAGTCAATAGAATGAACACCATATGTACATGAAATGTGTGAGTTATCTCGTCTCTTTCTGGATAGTTGATTCTCCAATGCCTTGATACATGGCAGCTAAATGGCCCGCCTATCGACAGTATGCAGCCAAGAATTATAAGACCAAATCCCCAAAGCAGGTACCGATTCGACATTCAAGGGTTCTTCAGAACACTAAGCTCCTGCCGATGCGACGATTACTCGCCATGACTTGGGCGCTAGATAAAGCGAGACAGAAGTCGGGGACTCGATGTCGATGTTGGAACGCATCACAAACTTGAGCTCTAGAAGCAGCACCGCTCTCTCCTCCCAGGTATCGTGACCCTAGCACCTTAAGTCAGTAACTAATGTTAGAAAGGAGATAAATGATCTAAGTAAATAAAGGAAGAACAGAAAAGACAGCCCCAAGGGACAATGGCTCTGAAGTCCAGTTCTACAGACTGGTAGTATCCAGCTGTGGAAACTCCCGATATCCCTACGAGTCTGCGCCCATAGGCCAAGGATTGAAGGGATGAGCTACAGAAAGCCGAGACAGGGTCCGTTACAATACGGAGCCCTGGGTAAGTAACGTGATACGATATCTTGTGGTCTGATCCTGTATCTCACCGAGTTGTGGTGTGATATGATGGTATGAGGCTCGTTTCGGTCCTTTATTACACCGAGCGAGATATTCAGGGTCCTTGTATCAAACAATTGTGGCGTGTGTGAGTTGACATGCATCTTGATGGCCCACAGCTTCGGGTCGAGCCGTTGTAAGTGCATAAGCTCCTTGTTACTCGGATCCGCAGGTACATTTCCGGTAGTGAGCGAGACATCTGCTCATTGCTATGTTGAATGCAATGTCCTTTGCTAACCTGTACTACTCGGTGTATTAAGATTTCAGTGAATAGAAGTCTGAGTGGACCCTTGTATCGTAACCCGAACTTCTCATCGTCGCTGCCTTCGATCTAGGGCTCAGAATAGGCAGATCTCCAGGATGCCCATCTAGCAATTCAACAAGGTACTAACTTTAAGATGCTGGCTTTCAAGTCACCGTATGGTTCCTACAAGATATCATTACAGTTGCATCTTCTTATTACTTGAAATGTATCACGTTGTTCAAATTCATGACATAAAGGGTCTTTTGCCCTGTTTATTTATTCTTTACGTGACTTATTCGTAATCCAGTACCCTGACCTTGGAAACAATCATTGCCCTGTCTATCATTAATTTGCGCATAAAACAATTCCCCATCACTCCGTGTCCTTATGGGACTTTTTCTTTACTGAAGCTGACCGATTCCGAGGTGCTCGGGGTCGGCCTTGACAATTCGGAGGGTGTTGGTGTTACCCATGCCGCCCTTCCAGCCCTGAACAACGACGACGGTGTCGCCGGGGGTCAGGACGTTAAGCTGAAGAGCGTTGTTGACAGCCCACTTGATACGGCGGTCAACATCCTCCTGCCAGTTGACCTGAGCGAAGTCGGGCTTCTGCTCGGGGAACAGGAAGGGGTAGACGCCACGGTACAGATGGGCGAATCGAGATGTTGTGGGGCTTCGGGTGACCATGAAGATGGGGCAGACGGGTCGGTACTTGGAAAGCATGCGGGCAGACTCTCCGGAGGTGGAGAGGACGATGATACCACCGGCACCAAGATCGAGAGAGGCGCGGACAGCAGCCATGGCGCAAGACTCGACAGTGCTGACGGGGCGCTTGACGAGAGTGCACATCTCCTCGAAGTGGGAGACGTAGGGGATGGTGTTCTCAGCCTTGAGACAGGTCTCGTGCATCTCCTTGACAGCCTCGGAGGGGTAGCTACCCTTGGCTGTCTCACCAGAAAGCATGACACAGTCAGCACCGTCAGTGATGGCGTTACCGACATCGCTGATCTCGGCACGGGTAGGGCGGGGGTTCTTGATCATGGACTCGAGCATCTGGGTGGCGCAGATGACGGGCTTGCCAGCAAGGTTGCACATGGCAATGAGCTTCTTCTGAGCGGCAAAAACCTCAGCGGCGGGAATCTCGATACCGAGATCACCACGGGCAACCATGACACCGTCGGTGGCCTGAAGGATCTCGCGGAAGTTGTTCAAACCCTGTCGGTTCTCAATCTTGGCGATGATCTGGATGCGCTTGCCCTGCTCACCGAGGACCTCACGGATGTCGTGGATATCCTGAGCACGTCGGATAAATGAAGCAAAGACCATGTCGACGTTGTTCTCAACACCGAACTTCAGATCGGCCTTGTCCTTCTCGGAAAGAGCGGGCAGATCGACATCGGTGTTGGGCAGGTTGACACCCTTCTTGGAGCAGATAGCACCGTTGTTTCGGGCTCGGACGCGGATGGTCTTGTCGTCGACGATCTCGAGGACGTCGAAAGCGAGGACACCGTCATCGACGTAGATGACACGGCCGACTTCAATGACACTAGTAATGTTCTTGTAGTCGACGTACCTGGGAAAGTTAGCGGGGGGAAGCTTCATCAATTCTGAGCTGCTTACATGTTCTTGTCGTCGCAAGCGGTGGCGTAAGCATCATCAGTGGTGATGTTCATCTCGTGACCGCGGCTGATGGGGATATCCTCATCGTTGGGAGTGTTTCCAGTTCGGATCTCGGGTCCCTTGGTGTCGAGGGCAATGGCGACATTGCGACCAGCGTGGGTAGCCTCGGACTCACGGGCGTGGTCAATGACGGACTTGTGGTACTCATATGATCCGTGAGAAAAGTTCATGCGGACAACGTTAAGACCAGAGTCTCGGAGCTTGTTGATGGCCTCAACGGAATTGGTCTTGGGGCCAATGGTGCAGATGATGGAGGAGCGGCGGTAGTTGCGCTCAGGTCGGAAAGCGGTGTCGAGAGAGGCAAGCCATGAGATCTTGCCTCCCATCTCGAGGTGGTCCTGGGCGGTAGCAGCCATGACGCTTTTCTCTTTTCGTGAGTTCTGAGGCATTGTAAATGTGGTTAGCGAATTGTTGGTGGGAGAAGAGCTTGGCGGGGTAGCTCTGGCTGCAAAAGAAATAAAGATGTGAAGGAACAGGAAATGTAAGTACAGTCTGGACACCACCACGAATATATATCTCTCAGTAGCTCAAACGGTTGAAGATCGCACTACCAAGAAATATGGGATATCAGGTTGTTCTGCGGACACTTGCAATGCAGGCCAACGGAGACTCATTCGTGAGGTGTAGCAAAGACATGGGGCTAACGCGGGATCTGACGTTAAGTGACGTGTTGGGAAGAGCGATAGGGATGGGGCGTGGCATTTTGGTGGGCAGAGCATTCGGCGCGACGTCAAAACGGCTGGCTTGGCTGGTGAGAAGGACACAGAGTGCCCCATGAGCTCAATAGATGGGCCGAGTTTGAGAATCGTCAGATTGTCGCTAATCGGGCCAGAAGAACCGAGAACAAATCCGACAGCTGGTAATTTCTGGGTCGCGAGCAAGGGAATTTCTCAAACCACAGCCAGAAAAAGACCAGAAATGCATCTGCGAGAACCTGCATTGCCACACATTTCCCCTATCGCCATGACCAGAGAAGCGCCGTAGGAGCGGGATCTCAGGGCCCAAGCCACAGCAGACACAGACGTCCCCATCCTGGTGCAGCGTAGTAGCGTAGCATATTGACTTACAAAGGGGTATAGATATTGTTGTACGAGTGTTGCACCGTACGATAATAATCCAAAAGGATGATATGATCAGAAGAGGCAGAGGAACGTGCGCTCTTCCTGGTATTATTTATTGACGACGTTCGATGTAGGGAGCTCGCAAAGGTCGAGGCGTAGAGGGGTAAGTGGAGGTAGAGCTGTTTGACGTCGAAGGTCAAGAAGGTTGATGAGAGATGAAAGAAGAGAGAGAAGGAAAAAAGAGAAGAGGAGGGAGAAGTAGAGTTGGTGCGGTGATGATAATAAAGACGGCAAACCTATGGAAAGCTACAGCGTGGAAGGCAAAGTAAGGTAAGGCTAAATTCCTACCTTAGACGCTACACCTACCGCTTTCATTCGAGGGAAGGGGTAAGGGTAGGTACTTTGCTCTTTCCTCCCCAATCAACAAACATTCGTACCTCACCAAGAATTTTACAGCCATCATGACTGGAGGGGTAAGAGCCAAGCCAAGAGTAGCGCTACGGAGTACTTGCCTCACATGTACTTAGCATGGATATGGATGCCCGGACATGACAGTCTGAGCTCTGTCCTTTCGGTGGTTGAGATCCATAAGAGAGAGGAGCTTTTTTTTTTTTTCTCTTTCTTTTTTTCTTCTCTCGTTCTGGCGATCTGGTTCAGAATTATGGAGAGCTCTGACACCCCGCTTCCCGTGGGAGATGGATGTCAGATGCAGAGTTTAGCACTAGAATTGTCCAAGCTTTTGTTATAAATAAATTCAATGCCTTGTATAACGCACAGTGTATCACTTGAAGCTTCACTATAAATAAGATTCTAAATAAATACTTGATCATTATAATCTTGGTTCTTCAACAGAAGCTGAAGCTGTTGTGTCGCCTCCCCCTCTATACGTCGCAGCTTTCCCCCACCAAAAAATCAACCCCGCTATCATTAGGTGGCTTTTGCCATTCCATCTTGTAAGCAGGGATTTAATTGTTGTTAGCGGCCTTTCGGGGCAAAGCACTCCGCCCGCTACTGCAGCAGCCGACAGTAGCTCCTGCGTCTTTAGCGAACTGCTTTCAGTTTATCCCACGCCAAAACGACATCTCTCTATCTGCCAGAATTAGCCAATATTTTGAGAAGTGGATTATCAGACAAATCATCAAGGGTGTAGTCAATGATCAACACTCTTCGCCTCTAGACGCGCAACAGTCCAATGTCAATCCCCCGCTTGTCAATGCTGACTATCCCTTTAACAAATCGTTGAGTCACCCTGCACGCAGGGTATCTTGATGGTGCCAACAGCCCGAGTTGGAGACGGGAAGCGCCCTATTCAACGAATTAACATTGGCCCTTGACCTTGTTTCGTAACGCCCTCAACAACGGTCATGAAACTTTGCTTGGCTTTCAATCCAATCACTCAGTTATTTGCTCAGGCATGCTGCTACGATTGGGTCGAGGTTTATGTTAGTATTGCATACAGGTAAGGGGTTCGAGTGTATCTTGGCATGATACATATCAACTCAAAGTGATCGACTCTCTTCCTGTATAGGCAGGCCATTGCTATTCTTGATGCTTGTCATGACAAGTGCTAGGCCTTCTTAGAAGTCATGTCTATGACGCGAGGGAATTATCACGACTCTTATCTATAGCCCAACGTTCTTATGTCTCAACTTTGGTTGGTGCAGCCTAAACTAAGATGTCGGCTCTAACCGTCAACCTACATGTACATAATGACTATCATGGCCGCGGAGATCACCATTGGGTTCAGCTACCAGAGATAGACCCCCATCTCCTGACTAATGCATCTCAAGTGTCAGGTTTCGACACGACTTGTGGCTGACTTGACTTGACCGACATGTCTGTCTGTCCTTCAACAGAAAAATAGATCAAAGCGAAGTTAGCGAACCCACCTCCAAGCCGCCCCTCCCTCATCCATCAGGCACGAATGAGATTTCAGCCTTTCAGACACAGCTCATTGCATTGAGTAACGGCATTGAAACAACGTCGTTTTAGATATCGGTAGATACCACCAGCATGTTGGGTAATAATAAACTACTATGGTTGTCAAAAGATTGGCAGCGCGGGGGCCGCCCAAAAAGAGGATCCTTATACGGCAATGTCCAAGCATTCATTGCTGTACCATTGATACTACTGTATGTTATGCCTCATGAATGAGGGATTATTTGATCGACTCTCTGGGCTCTTGCTCTTCTTGGGATAGACACGGCGATGCTTTCGGCGAAGTCTTTCTAGACCCTTGAACCCCTCTCGTGTCTGGACTCCTGGACTCTGGATCTCACCTCGTCCCACGCCGACGTTGAGATGAGAAAAAAAGTTGTGAGTGGATTTTCTGTAATAACGCCGGAATGCCAGCGAACAAGCGGTTGTCTCTGTCCGGCGACTACGAGACTAGCGGCGGCTGCACATTGCAACGTGCTGCGATGCAACATGGTAATTCAGCCCCATCTGATTCAAGTCAATCAACTAATTAAGCGCATTGCCATATCAGGATGTTCCGTTGAGAGTATCAGTATCAAGCATGTTGAGTTATTTACAGCTTGGCGAATGTTTATTTAGTATCATGTCTCACTAGGAATAGAACATCATGCTCCGTCTTAGCGAATCCATCTTTGGTCTAGTTAATTATCATGATATGATGCCAATGACACCCAGACAAAACTATCCCCGTCTCAAGAATGTTCTGCATCTTCACCTTCACGATCCAAGCATCTGGGTCGAATTAACACGTGATGTGGCTCTTCCCCGGAGCTTTCGGCGCCGGCCTGCCGTGAACTCCACTTCCGCCTGGTTCCCGAGGCGGCTGGGCTGGGCTGTGTCGCATGATACTGAACTAAGCCAAGGTTAGAGTAAAATCGACCCGACTCCATTCACGAACAGCACACCGCGAGATCCTCCAGATCCGAGACCAGACCGAACGATCATCCAACTTGTATACTCCTAACAACTCATCTTCAAAAGATCTGCATCATGGTGGTATGTACTCCAACCCCCGGAGCTCTGCCCTCGTGGCTAAAGACTCCTCACAGCTCCTCAACCTGCTGACTTTCGGACTCTGGTCAAAGGTCGGACGTTTGACACATTATGCGTTCGATGCCGTTCTTTGTAAGTTGAATATTGCGTCGCTTTGCATGTTTTATAGGCTAACATCTCCCAGTCTCGGCCTTCCTTGCTGGCATGAAGCGATCAACCGGTTTGACGTGAGCTACATCATCCGCGCATTTCCCAACCATCCCTAACTATCGAAAACAGCTTCAAGACTGACAGAGTCGCCGGTGAGAACAAGGAGTTCTCTGGCTGGATCGACCGATACCTCGGCGTTGGCGAATGGGTTATGGACCAGTCCGTTGCGATTGCCGGCTCCAGCGGCTACTTCGAGCGAACCCGATGAGCGACGAGACACATCTTTACCGCTATTGATACCATGGAAACCTCCACTCAGGCTTCGATTGACGACTTGATTTACGGGCGCGATGATGGAACAAAGCTACCTGACACGCGTGAGATGACGCGCTGGATTTTCAGATAGGCGTTCGGATATATATGACTATGCATGTGAATTGGATCAATGATACTATCAACAACGCCATGACTCTCTATCCTTCCATAGTGTGAGGCCGTAACCATCCTGTGATGTATCAAACACAACTCGATCATCCAAGTTCCTCCCGCCTCTGTCGTAGGTCATTATTCATAAGTGCTGTCTACTCATAAGCAATATCATCGCCACAATCTCAGCTTCCTAATCGATCTTGTTTGGATCGTGCTCTGCTAGGAACTCAGCCGGTACGTTATTCTCTCCTGAGCTATTTCTTCTCAGCACCACACTTGATTTTTGGTCACTATCAGGAGGGTCACGGTCATGGTCCTCAAACTTGGAGACCAACAAGTCGGCCGGAACCTCATTGTCGCTCTCATCGTGACTCTCCTCCCGGTCGTCTTGACTCGCCTCTTCTGATTTGTCGGTTGATCCGTTATGTTCGGGGGAACTGGCTGCAGGGGCCAGTTCGGGGAGGCCAATGGTGTCTTTCAGGAGAGCTTGGGCTTCGATAAAGGCTTCTAATTCAGCGCCAATTGCGCATATGAGGAGGTTCCAGTGTTTCGACTCGGCCATCTGTAATCGATGCTGCAACTCTTGAACAACATCATCCATCTCAGACAGCTGGTTTCGCATCGCGGCTTGCTGTGGCTCTTCATCAGCATCTCCAGCCTGGCTAGCTTTCACAAGCTCTCGCAGTTTTGCCTCAAATTGTGCAACCAGTCCAGTTACTTCGGACCAGACTTCTGAGCCTTCCATCAAAGCTTGACGGTCTTCCGAGATTTTTGCTTTGCGACGTTCAAGGGCAGCAATTTCTCCTTGCCACCAATTTCTTGCCATTTCCATAGTACGGCGTTCGGGGCGGAGCTGCAAGAACTCAGTGCCTCTCAGGATATCCATGTCCTCTTTCGGTTGCGAGTTTACACCATATCCAAGGGCGTCAACATCCAGTGGCGCGATGGGCGGTGTCTGCATCAATGTTCTGACCTCCATATCAACGTCTTTGCCAGCTGCCCTATATCCACTCAAGCCCGCCTCTCGTCGATTCCTGACTTCCTCCGCTCTTTCTCGCACCGACCTGCGCCGTCTCTTCGCCCTAGCCAGTTTGTCTTCGAGAAGTTGTATTTCTTGATCCAATTCGTGCTGTTGTTCTTCCAGCAGTCGAAGCTCTTGACCTAGAGGCTCCTCCTCATCATTTTCTAGAGCATGAAGCTCGGAGTAAATAGCATCCCTTCTTTTGCCCACTTTGTCAAGATACGCCAAAGCGTCCTTCCTTTGCTCCAGAGCCGAGTTTAAATGCATATCCTCCTCAGCTTTTAGCTCTGCTAATGCGGCCATTGATCGTTGAAGGCCCACTCGAGCTGTTTTCAGACCGCGGGGCTTGTTTGGCGCAGGCTGTCTCACAGGTATGACATTACCATCAGCCGTAGACCGCGTAGGCATATGCAATGAGTTCACCATTCGAGACTTGGATGTAGCTGTGGAGTAAAAGGTGCTCTCTCCAGTGCCTGTGTCGCTTCCAAAATTACTTTCGGATCCCCCATCTCCGCTTCCAGCAATCAAACCTGAAGCTTGAAGATCCAGAAGCTGCTGAATATCACGTTCAAGCGCCTTCTCACGTCTCTGTAAGCTTCTCCATATGGTATCGAGACGTGGCCGGTTGTCCACATGCTTTTGGCTGGGACTGTTCGAACCGAATCTACTGGCTGCTAGGAGAGCATAGCCTCTGTTGTTGTCAAGGTGACTTGACGAGTTGGATTGTCGAGAGGATTGTTGGTTTATCAGCATAGAAGATGCGATCGGAGGCGGTGGCCCAGCGAAGATTGGTTTCGATCTGGTATGGGGAGGCGAGTTGGAATAGCGATGTTTGCTGTCCATCGAAGCAGGGGATGAAGATCGACGAGTGGAAGTGGCCGATACCGGCTGTGTATTTTTCCTGAGTCTCGGGCGCGGAGCTTCCTGGTCGAAGAGGACGTCGTCACTTCTCGGTTCGAGCTCGTCTAAGTCATACTCGCTGACTTCTCGAATCGGAGGGCTACGTAAGGGGATGTTGGGCAGTCGGTGACGGGAGCTAGAGATACGATCAAACATCGAAGGTGAAGACATTTCCACTCAAGAGATATGGTTGGGCGGCGAATGGCTATCTTGATCAACGAGTGTGGAACGTTGTCGCAAAGTCGGCAGCTGTCGCATGCATTCGTTGAAGGTCGGGTATTCGCGGCTTGGAGTTGGATGATGTATGGGTTGTATAGTACTGATGCTTTGCATTTGTTTAATTTTATTTGAACAGCTGGTGGGCTGATAATGATAGAATAAAGTTACGATAAGTCGTTAAAGTTGGTTCAGATCGCAAGGAGCTGTTGTTGAAGCTTGGCCATGAAGCTTTGGACACGATCTGGGGTTGGCATGTGCCCACATGGGTGCACCTGCCATGAGCTGCTGAGATCCACAGGGCGGGGAGTGGATCTGTACCACCACCGCGTCACGGGCTTCATCTTCATGTGACGATGAATTATGTAGGTATGAGACATGATATTTACGATAAATTATATGGGCTAATGTCTGTATCTACCAGTGGATCATCCAGTACACTTCTCACAAAAACTTCAGTTTAGTGTATGAAATAAAGATTATCCCATGGTCAAAGCCCCCATAGGGTCGGATACGAGGTTAATGAAGGGTAGGTATGCAAGGCGCCAGAGAGGGCAATCAAATAACATTCGTATAATCGTTAATTTATAAGGAACACGTTTGCTTAAACAGACTGAGTATAGGCAACTACGTCAGTGAGAAATCAGATGCCCTCAGTGTTACTACAGTACAGTAGATTGTTTTGGATTTGTCCTTTTCCCAGACGCCATTCAATAGAAGTTACAGGATATGGACCTTTGTGTTTCAGAATTAACACCCTTCAACTGTTCCACATTGGACATCAAGTAAAAGCCACAACTCTAGAAAGTGTGTTTTATTACTTGTAGCTGTATACCGGGAAGCCCGTTTTACCGTACTATAGTCCTCTTACATAAAAAATATCAGCCTGTACAATATTCCTTTACCCAGTCTGAAGGCTTCCTTCGTCTTATATCCAAGCGGAAGAAGCCCGTCTCATCAGCCCGCCGGCTAACCCCCCTCCCTTCTCCGAACCAGACTCGATAAAGACCTAGCCAAGCCAGGCTGGACAAGGTCTTGTTTGCTTGCGCGAGCGAATATCCCCGTCGCATTCTTTCTTGCATCTTGTCAAAATTTCCGAGCTTACGTTTTTCCTTTGCTTTACTTCCACCACCAGGAACACCTACAGTTTCTGTATTGTGCGCGAACTTAGGTCAGACCAATTGCTTACATTTTGGCTTATCAACTCCCAATTGCCGATCATCCTCAACCGCCAGCGCAACTGTAAGGGAGAGTTTCTTGCTCCACTTCAAGTTTAATTGACTGCAACGTTTATTCTTATTGTCGCTCAAACGTCTTCGTTTCGCATCTTCTACCTCTTTTCTTGCTTCTCCCAAAACTGTTGTTGCAGTTGCAGTTCAGTCATTTAGCTCCGCGCCAGGGCCAATCTGCGGCCGTTCAAGTCGACTCAGAGCATAAAGAACGAAATCATCAAGTCAATTTATGGTCCCCTAAGCGGACTTGCCGGTTACTTATTTTTGGCGCCCTCGAGCTTAGAGGTCAAGTTTTCTGATCCATAACCTAACGCCAGGCCAGGCCAGGTCCGTCATTAAGCAGCCAAGAAACACCCAAACTATTCAACCATGAGCCAATCACAGCAATTCCCTCCCTCACTGCGTCAGTCGCAGGTGGGCTCCATGTCCGCTGGCTCTCCAGGACCAGTTGTTTCTGGCTCTGGCTCAGGCTCTGGATCTGTCCCTCAACCCCAGCCCCAGCACGACGAGTTGCACATGTCGGGTTTGAGCCAAACTGGAGGTCCAATCTCTATGTCGCCGACAGAATACGAAAATACTCCTCAGATCAAATTCGAGTCCTCTCCCTCAAACGCCAACGCCCACCACTATAGGAATTCCTCCAATACTTCGGTGCCCAACGTCCTCCAACCTGCCGGTGGCCTGTCCGCTCGCGGCGCCCCAGCCTCGCCCAACTTGCCCTCGCCGATGCAGCAATCTTCTCCCGCTGCTTCATCCGTCCCTCACCAGCCGCCGTCGCAAGCCCAGCAACAGCAGCTTCCTCATCACTCCCAGCAGCCACTGCAGATCCCCTCGCAGCGCGGCCAGCCTTCTTACGACCATTCACGCTCCCCGTCCACCGGCATCGCGAGCAAACCCCCACTGAGCATGTCCCACAGCTACTCCCGCTCCAGCCCAGCCGCTGGCTACGATGGCTCCTCTGGAAGCTATCACGCATATACTCCCACGACGCCTAGCGGTGCTTCGTCTTCGCATCTCATGTCGCCAATCGATACTACCCGGTACAATGCCCCAGGATCTCAGCGCAACGTTTCCAACACCCCGCTCGGCCTAGCTGATATTCGTCCCCGCGCCGACTCGAGCATGTCCGATGGCACAGGAGCTGCCATGAGCTATGATGCCAATAATGCCCAACCAGGAACGAGCAATTATCTTGCGCCTTGGGCTATTTACGCTTTCGATTGGTGCAAGTGGCCTGCCCAGGGTAATGGTGCTGGCAAGCTCGCTGTGGGGAGCTACTTGGAAGATGGACATAACTTTGTGCGTGATGCAAGACGACAATTTCTCGTGTCCAACAGCTAACGGTGATAGATTCAAATCCTCGATAGTCATATCGCGCCGACTCCTCAGGACGTCTACACTCCTGGCTCATCCAAGTATAGCCTTGAGTTCACCAAAGCTGCCGAAGCTACCCACTCTTACCCTGTGACCCGCCTGCTATGGGAGCCGCCATCGTCGCAGAAGCAGTCTACTGACCTGCTCGCGACTTCGGGCGACCATTTGCGATTGTGGTCTCTTCCTAGTGAGAACAACCCTTCTACACCTGGTGGTACCATCGGCCGTCGCGACAATCCCACCACCAAGTTAACCCCTCTCGCTTTACTGTCCAACTCGAAGACACCGGATCATACCGCGCCTCTAACGTCACTCGATTGGAACACCGTCTCTCCCAGTCTTATCATTACATCCAGCATAGATACGACATGTACCATCTGGGATATTCCCTCACTCACGGCAAAGACTCAACTCATTGCCCACGATAAAGAGGTTTACGATGTTAGATTCTGCGCCAAAAGTGTGGACGTTTTTGTCAGCTGTGGTCAGGATGGTAGTGTCCGCATGTTCGATCTTCGAAGTCTGGAGCACTCTACAATTATTTACGAGCCAACAGGCAAGGAAGAGCGAGGTAAGTTTGGCGCAAACTTGACTTTTCTCTCCAGTACTGACTTTTAGATAGACCCCAACGGTGGCCGTGTCAGCCCGACACTGGCCCAGCAAACGATGGCCAACCCTCCACCTCTGCTTCGCCTTGCTACTTCTCCTCACGATACCCACCTTCTTGCTACCTTCGCTCAAGACACCAACGTTATTCGAATTTTGGATGTGCGACAACCTGGTCAGGCCTTGCTCGAGCTGCGTGGACATGGTGGAAACGTCAACTGCATCGAATGGTCGCCCCATCGACGAGGAATGCTTGCTTCTGGCGGTGACGACTGCCAGGTTCTCTTGTGGGATATTTACAACTCAGGTCAACCCTTGAATGGTACTCCTCAACAAGACAACCCCAAAAGCCCCGTTGCCGCCTGGCAATGCGATTACGAGATTGGCAACTTGGGCTGGGTACCTCAACTCCCCAACTCCGACTATGGCGAGTGGCTCGGTGTTGGCGCTGGACGTGGTATCTGGGGAACACGAGTCATGTGAAGACACAGTAATGGGCAGGCTGGTGTCATTTATAATACGTAGAGCATGACATCTGGCGGTGATCCAGAAACGTTGCTCGAATCACGTAGAATGGCTACTTAAAGGTACGGTACATTGCATTCTGCAAAGCCTGGAGTTATTATTTTAAGAGGGTTTCTGAAAGTTCAAGTTGGTTTGGAGCATCTGCGACATACTCTAGTTGGCGGGAACAAAACGTGGGTGGCGGTTGAAAGGGTCTTGAACGATATAAAACAAACACGAACCTATATCCGGAAATTTGCGCTCCCGTCCAAGGCAAACGAATCGAATCGAGTCGTGAAATGAGGCTGAGCTTGGGAGAAAGTCTATTGTATAAGTTTTATCAAGGCTTGGGTTATGAGATCTCAAAAGTCTGGCTGGAGAAGGGGGACAGTATAAGTATAGAACGCAGATTACATTGGAGGCTAGCGTTGGAGTATATATAGATGATGAGAAAATTTGCTGAATATTTACGATCAGAGAACTGTTCATATATGTCTGCAAGAAAGATACAATGTTGAGTCTGTAGGGTATCTCGAGTTGATGTTCACCTACCGCATCTCAAGTTAGTCTTGGGTTAGGAGTGGGAGATGTACATTTAGCTATCTCAATTATATCTAAATTCTATTTATACTCGACATTTTTATCTTTCTTGTAAACAAGTGGCCACTTCGATGGTGGAAAGCATTGATGTTTGCCAGAGCGCAGTCGATTTGGTGGTCAGTATTTGTACATTGAGTTCAAGCAAAGCATTAAGATGCGCCGCTTTAACATGCAGGTTTTTATGCTTTGGGGAACCAATGAAACAATCTCTATAGCCTTCCATGTAAGCTTGGAGCAAATGATCATTTTTACCTTTTTTACAGTCAATTACAGCCCATCCATTAATATCATCTCTAAAAACTTCATACTTTGTTTGACGCATGATAGTGAGCTGAACCTACACAATTCTGGACCCACTATTCATGAAATAATGCACTGCACAAGGCCCGGCATTTTGCCGTCTGGAGCTCTAACATTACTCGGAGCTGCTTTGACTTTCTTTCATTGTTCATCTTTGTCATCCATCAAATAACCTTTAATATTCTCTTCTCGCATCGCTGTCACTTAATCTTTCTTTAATTCTTTCAAACTCGAGCGACAAACAACCAGACAAACACCAAAGACACGCTACGTGTCGCGGCTCCCTCGCCACAATGTCTTCTCACGATCCTTCGCGCTTCGACGATTCTGAGGACGAGGAAGATTTCAACCCTGCGCCTGCAGATCTATCAGACGAAGAACAAGATGGCGACCAAAAGCCAGTGAAGCGCGGAAGCAGCCCCATCGACCGCGATGATGACGATGACGAGGATGAGCGACCCTCTAAATCGCGACATGCCGCCGATGACGATGAGGAGGAGGAAGAAGAAGAAGAGGAAGAGGAAGGCGGTGGCAGACGTCGCGACGATGACGACGAGGAGGATGAAGAGGAAGAGGAAGATGATGAGGACGAAGATATTCAACAGGTAAGGAGACTTTGATCCATCCTGGCGCGTTTGCTGCCTACCTTCTCTTGGTGGATGCTGACCCCTTTTAGGGCCATCGCAGAAAGCGCAGAAAGGAGCGAGGTGCCAATTTCTTCGATATCGAAGCCGAAGTCGACGATGAAGACGAGGGCGAGGATGACGAACTACTGGGCGAAGAGATAGGAGACTTCATCACCAACGATCACCCAGACGATATTGCGGAAACCGGTATTGACGATGACCGACGACATCGTGAACTCGATCGCCGTAGGGACATGGACTCTAGCATGGATGCCGAGAAACAGGCAGAGATTTTGCGACAGAGATACGGCAACAAGCGCTCCGGCCGAGGCATTAGCAATGCATCGGTGGTTCCCAAGCGCCTGCTCCTCCCTACTGTGGACGACCCTAGCATTTGGGCCGTTCGTTGTAAGGAAGGAAAAGAACGAGAGGTTGTCTTCTCTATCATGAAGCGCATTGAGGAGAGAGTGGGTACAAAGGATGAGCTCGCCATCCTTTCTGCGTTCGAACGTGGAGGCACCGATTCCATCATGAAGGGTTTCGTCTATGTTGAAGCCCGTCGTCAAACCGACATCTTGAAGGGGTTGGACGGTATGATGAACGTCTATCCCCATTCCAAGATGATCCTGGTTGATCTCAAGGATATGCCTGAGCTGTTCCGTGTTTCTAAGACCCCTACTCTGGAGCCCGGAGCCTGGGTCCGTCTTCGAAGACCCCCGAAGCACAACGGTGATCTTGCTCAGGTCATCGATGTTACTGAGAACGGCCTGGAAGCTCGCGTTCGATTCATCCCTCGATTGGACTATGGCATGCGAGACTCGTCTTTGACTGCCGATGGCAAGCGCAAGCGACCTTTCGGCGGTGCTGGTGTCCCTAAGCCTCCTCAAAGACTGTTTAGCGAGGTGGAAGCCCGAAAGCGCAATCCTAGAGCCCTCCAAGGAAACCCTACCGCTGGTACTTGGACATACAACAACGAAGAATTCGAGAATGGCTTCCAAGTCAGGGATATCGCTATCGACAAACTTACAGTTACCGACGTGAACCCCTCTCTCGAAGAGGTCACCAGGTTCGCTTCAGGAGCTGAGGACGGAACTGAGAACCTCGATCTTAAGGCGCTGGCCCACAGTCTCAAGGATAGCAATGCGCTGGCTACGTACCTCCCAGGTGATATCGTCGAGGTTTACACTGGTGAGCAGAAGGGTGTTGTCGGTAAGGCGATGCGCGTTCACTCCGATGTCGTCTCGATCACTGTTACCGAAGGTGAACTTGTCGGGCAGGAGATTGACGTTCCTATCAGAGCACTCCGCAAGCGCTTCAACGTTGGTGACCATGTCAAGGTCATTGGCGGAAGCAAGTTCAGAGATGAGGTTGGAATGGTTGTCGCCATCAACGAGGATAAGGTCACCCTCCTGACAGATCAGACAAACAATGAAATCACAGTCTTCAGCAAGGATTTGCGCGAAGCCAGTGATATTGGTGGCCAAGGCTCTCTGGGTCAGTACTCACTACAAGATTTGGTACAGCTCGATCCCACAACTGTGGGCTGTGTTGTTAAGGTTGATCGCGAATCACTTATGGTCCTCGATCAATTCGGAACACCTCGCCAGGTTATGCCATCCCAGATTTCCAACAAGATTCCTAAGCGAAAGACAGCTGTGGCTGTTGATCGACATGGTGCTGAGATTAGGCTCGAGGACGTCGTCAAGGAATACACTGGTCAGCAGCGCCAGGGCAAGATTATTCACATTCATCGCTCATACATCTTCCTACATACCAACGATAACAAGGAGCATGCTGGCGTTTTCGTCACAAAGGCCAACATGGTCCAAACCATTGCTGCCAAGGGAGGCCGAGTCAACACTGCCGCATCTACCGGGCCTGATCTGACAGCCATGAACCCAGCGCTCAAGCTCCATAAGAATGGAAGTGAGAACAAGCCTGTTCAACAACAACCAAGATCTTTTGGCCGGGACAAGGCGATCGAACAGACTGTTATTATCAGGAAGGGAGCCTACAAAGGTCTTCTGGGTATTGTCAAGGACACCACTGACACACATGCTCGTGTCGAGCTTCACACAAAGAGCAAGACTATCACTGTGCCCAAGGAGAATCTGAGCTTCAAGAACAAGACGACTGGAGCCACCATCGATATTGCCGGCCGAGGAGGTCGCGGTGGGTATGGTGGTGGTGCTGGACGTGGCGGCAGTGGCGGCGGCGATCGTGTGCCAGGATGGCAGGGCGGCTCTCGCACACCCATGGCAGGTGGTAACTCTGACAGAGTGCCTGCTTGGGGTTCACGAAGTAAGTTTATTTGTCATTGGTACAGTTTCATAATGCTAACATGATATAGCACCTGCTGCAAGTGGACGAACACCAGCTTGGAAGGGCCCAGATATGTCAGGCGCCCGAACACCAGCTTGGGCAGATGGCTCACGAACTGTCAACCCTTACGACGGCAACCGTACTGCTTACGGGTCTGGTGGACGCACACCCGCTTGGCAGGCTGGTGGAAGAACCCCTGCTCCTGGTGATGCCTTTGGTGCTGGATCACGTACACCAGCATACGGCGGAGGCGACAGCTGGGGCTCCGGATCCAAGACTCCTGCTTGGGGAGTTAGTGCGCCCACTCCTGGAGCCAGCGGTGGTGATGGATGGGGTTCCAACTCATACGACGCCCCTACGCCCGGCGGTGCTCTGGGTGCACCAACTCCCGGTGCCATGACCGCACCCACGCCTGGTGCTTACTCGGCACCTACACCCGCTGCCATCAGCGCGCCAACACCTGGTGGCTGGCAAGGTGGATGGGGAGCAGACTCAGCACCTACTCCAGCTGGAGCTCCTACACCTGGTTACTACGGCGCTCCCACGCCAGGAGCTACTTACGGACCACCAGAGACCCCTGCAGCCACTGGTCCTCGATACACAGATGACGATTGATTGGAGGTAGTATAAGACTGAACGTAGAACCATCACGAGGGTGTATACATGGTGGATGACTGCAAAAGGCGTTTGGGAAGATTTAGTAATTGTATAATTAAAACATACTGTCTAGCAAAGCGCTAGTTGGCATTGAAGAATTGATCAAAGATGATATTTTTTGAGAATACTGTCTTGTATAAAATGTGAAATGTTTAGAAGCTGAAGGTGAAGCTCAGCGATAGTTCAATTGCTTCTCTTATCGATAAGGAATTGACGATCTTTTTCCGACTCAGGCCCGTCAATCTTTAATTCTTAGCGACGTTCTACGACTCTACAACACTCCGTCGCCGGTCTATCATACCCGAGTCGCTCATTTAATTGCGCCGATACGATGTCTTTACGTCTCGCGCCACGTACAGTGGCTTCAAAACCCCTCTTACGATCATCCCGTCTCCAATGCCCTTCTCGCTGCAACCCACGATCCCCACCAACATGCGCATTCTCAACAACGATACCAAATAACCGCCGTGTCAACAATAATGCCGCACCCATCGAGAAACCTTCGAAAGTGCGAGTAACTTCAACAACGTCAGACCAATCTTCCGACCTCCAGCAACGGTTACAAGAGAAATCGGCCGCTTTAGCCAGAGAGCGAGAGGAACAGCTACGAGAAGCGAGACAAAGACGACTAGACAGGATGAAAGAGGAGAGGGAGAAGCGAGAACAGGGCGGAGAGTCAGAGAGGAAAGTGTTTTCGAAAAAGGAGTTGGAAGAGGAGAAGGAAAAGAAGGAGAAGGAGGATTATAAGAGGAGGTATAAGCAACTGGAGAGGAATTGGCTAAAGTTTATGGTTGGAATGCCGATTTTCTTGGTTACGAGTTATGATCTGTTCCAAAGACGTAAGTTATCACCATGGGCTGTCAAGATGTTGTGCTAATAATGGGTGCAGTAGTTATGAAGAGAGAGCCCAAGGTTCCTCCATGGAAACAGGCTAAGATTAATAAGGAAAAGGAGGAGAAAGAGCAACAAGAGAAGCTAGAGAAGGAGGGAGAGGTGCTGTTGAAGGACTGAGGCGCTTCCTTCAGAATGTAGATTCTAGAAGGTGACTCACCCATACTTCAAAAGCTGGAGCAGACAGAACCAGTTTTGCTTGATGGTGATGGGCTGTAAAACAATGTATAGAACATGTACAACACTTGCATACGACTAGATGAGGAGTAGAGGGAAAGCCTCCAAGTTGTCGAGTTAGATGGTCATGACGAATAGACGAATACTCATTGAGATGATCCCATAAGCAGAATCACAAATAATCTCACTTCACTGTTCTTTGATGGTATTTTCACGAATGTTAAACTTGAAGTCACAATGTTTCGATCAGGGACAAAATAATGGTTGCCCAGGTCATATGTTCATATCTAAAGGTATATAGACGAAAAATAATTACATAAAATGCTGTTCAAAGAATCCTCCTCAAAATCGTACAGTCATAGAAAAATGAAAGAAATGCTTTTTCTCGACTCATTGTGAAACCCGAACCAAGACTTCCCACGCCTGTGATCCGCTTACAGGACCGGAGGTTGGTTCTGGCACTTGAAGCAAGGCTTCTCGTAGAACTTGGTGCTGTACCTGTAGTTCTTGGTGATCTCGCCAGACTTGTACAGATTGCACTTGGCAGAAAATCGGTTGGAGGCAGGCCTGTAGCTGAAGTACTTGCACTCATCGCCAAAGCTGATACAGCTCTTGGCACAGTTCTCAAGGCACGAAGCATCGCCAGCGTTGGGGATACGCTCCTCCTTGCAGATGGAACCAGGGGTACCACAGTGGGTGTTCTGGCCGCAGCTGGAGAAGTTGGGAACGTACTTGGAGCAAGTGGCAGGAGGGTTAGGGGTCACCTCGTTCTTGCAGGTGTAGCACTTCTCAAGGTCGTAGAACTTGACGCCAGTGGTGCAAGGACGGAACTGGAGGCTCTCAAGGGCAGACTTGTAGAGCTGGCACTTAGAATTACTCTTCTTGAAAGAGAAGGTCTTGCAGCCCTCAGTAGTTCCACAAACCTTTCCACACTTGTCAGCGTTGTAGGCATAGAAAGTGTTGCCGAGCTTCTCGGAATCGCTGCAAGCAACTCGGCCCTCTTTGCCGCAAGAGCTGGGACGGTCAGGCTTGGGAATGTAGTTTGTGCAGACGGGAGCGGCCTCGGTGGTGGTGGTAGCAGCCTCAGTGGTGGAAGTCTCCATCTCGGCAGTGGTAGTAGTGATGACAGCGGCCTCGGTAGTCGTGGTGACAGCAGCCTCAGTGGAAGAAGTGATAGCGGCCTCAGTAGTAGTGGTGGCAGCTCCAGTGGTAGTAGTGAGAGCATCAGAAGAAGTCTCGGTGGTGGTGGCAGGAGAAGCATCTCCCTCGCACTTGGCATAACAAGCGTCCACGTCGTAGAAGAATCCATCCTCTGGGCAAATACCGCCAACACAGGGAGCGATGCCCATATCGCCGATCTCTTCAGAGAAGAGCTCGCAGTGGTGCATGCCAGAGTAATAAGCAAAGGTGTTGCACTGCTCATTGGCAGCGCACTTGGCAGCACACTCATCGGGACCGCTGACAGTGCAGGTCTCAATACTCTGCTCGCCATTGCCAGGCATGCCCTCAACGTTGCACTTCTCAATAGGGGCACCAGGGATGGTGGTGTAACCAGCAGTGCAGGCGCCAGCGGTAGTGGTGGCAGCCTCAGTAGTTGTGGTGTCAGCAGCCTCGGTGGAAGAAGTGACAGCGGCCTCAGTAGTAGTGGTAGCAGCAGTAGTGGTAGTCGTGTCAGACTCGACGATAACCTCGGTGGAAGTAGTGCCAGTCTCAGCAGCGGTCTCGGTAGTGGTGGTAGGAGCAGCATCCTCGTGGCAAGAGTAACAATCGACAAAGTCGTAGAAGTGGGCACCATCGGTAAGGGAGCATTGTTCGATGTTCAGTTCACTCACAGGGGCGCTGTAGAACTTGCATACACCATCCTTGAAAGAGAAAGACTTGCATCGTGCTTCAGGTTCAAGCTCGATGCGGAGATCGGCACACTTGATAGCACAGTCATTGGCGTAGGCGTTGCCAGTGAGATCCTCGCCAAGTAGCTCGTAGACAGCGTTGGAAGCAGGCTTGCCGAACTTGCCGCAAGTGGTGGGAGCGTCGGCTTTGAGGGTGTAAGCGGCACAGGCAGCCTCGGTAGTGGTGGTAGCAGCAGCAGTAGTTGTGCCAGACTCAGAGATAGACTCAGAGATGGTCTCAGTAGATGTAGCGGTTTCTGTGGTGTCAGTGTTGGCAGCAGCAGAGGTCTCGGTGGTCTGGGTTGCAGCGGAGCTTTCAGCAGAAGTCTCGGTGGTCTGAATACCGGCGCCAGTTTCAGTGGTGGTGTCGGTGGTTTGAGGACCAGCGGCGGTCTCAGTGGTCTGGGTGCCAGTGGCAGTGTCAATACCAGTCTCAGTAGTCTCGGTACCAGAAGTAGCGGTAGTCTGGGCTCCAGTAGCAGTCTCAGTATCAGTCTCGGTGGTTTGAGTACCAGCGGCAGTCTCAGTAGTCTGGGTTCCAGTAGCGGTCTCAGTGCCAGAAGTAGCGGAAGACTCCTCAGCGCATGTGAAGCAGACCTCAAGATCGTAGAACCTGTGAGAGCCGAGACCGGGGGTGAAGCCAAGGTTCTCAATGAGAGTCTCGTAGAGTGTGCAAGTGCTTCCCTGGACAGAGAAAGACTTGCAGCCAACGGTCTTGCCACAGGTGTTACCACACTCCTGCCAGTCTACACAAGTAGATGGAGTGCCGATGATCTTATCAGCACAGTTGGGAGCAGTGCCCGTCTTGCCGCAGTCGAAAGGCTGGGGCTCGACAGGAGTGTACTGAGAGCAAGCAGCCTCAGTGGTGGTGGCAGGAGAAGTCGCGGTGGTAGCGGTGCCGGTCTCGGTTCCAGATGTAAGAGCAGTGACAGTCTCAGAGGTTGTGATGCCAGGCAGAGCTGCGTCGGTGGTAGTGGGGGCCTTGGGCTTGCAAGGGCTGGCGTTGACCACGGGGACGGCCAGGGCAGCCAGGACGGCGGCGAAGACCTTTGTGGAAGGCATCTTGAAGGAGGGTGTATGAGACTATTGTGATAACGATTGGAATGGGAGTAAAGTCCCGGGATTAAAAGAGAGTGAATGAAGTTGGAGTATCAAATGTCTAACGAGTGACAAGGGAATGCGCAGCAACAACAAAAAGGAAAGGAGTGTTACCGCTGAGGCAACAACTGAAGAAGAGAACGGGAGAACCCACATATATAGATCCATCAAACGGACTGAGGGAATCTCGACGGTAATGACCGACTCGCCCACATCCCATCGCCACCGACGAGATACTAACAAGACGTAATCCACCGCGGACCAACACCTGTATTCACAGAAGCCACACCGGACCGTTACGACTGACGGTTCATCCTTCGGAGTCTTCTAATTCTGGAGCTCAGCTCATGGTAGCGAGAGGAAGAAAAGAGCAGTGCAACTTGGCACTGAAGCTATCGCCATATCTGGGCTGGGTAAATCGATAGCTTGCGGTGGTGGTCCGTCTTCTGGTTCGTTATTGGACATGTAGAATTGTGTTAGTGGCAAGCGACGTTGACTTAGTCAGGGGTGCGTTCTTGATGGCGGCTGAGTTTGTAACGCCCGGGCCAAGCTACGGGAAATAAGATGAAACATTTCGATAAGAGACCTATCAGGGGAAATAGGATGGAGTTGTTAGACAGTGGGTAGTGAAGACACTAATAGTCATAAGGAGAGACAGTCAAAGTTGGGATGAAATTGTCTCTAGTGAAAGCTTGAAGTTGCGAGGCAGGATGAAGCTCAACATGACTTCTCGACCATATGACAATCTGTCGACGCTGTTCAGATCTGTCTGTTACAGTCTGAGACATCTTCCTCTTGAATCGGTGTTCCTTGAATCCGATTCCTCTTAGCGGCATACTATCAACGCCACAAATATCCACAACCTAACAGCCAGGAGAAACTGCAGCTTGTCGAGCTGGCCTGGTCCGGGAACGTAATTCCACAATTGAAGGAAGCAACCAACCGACAAAACGCAGGTCCAGAGTCTCTTAACCGATGCCGATAATCCGAGACCTTGATCGGCCCATGCCCGATAGGGTTCTGATCGATATGGCCGTGAAAAAGGAGATCAACAGCTGAATGGCGGGTACGTAGTGTTCCAACCCCAGTCTTCAGTCATTAGCGTCTTTTGCAATTAATCAGAAAATGCCGTGGCTTTCCGTGGCTTCACAAAGGGGACGATGACATTTCCCGGCCTGTCGGAGACGCCTCTCCCACTGTCAACTTCAGCTCTGGTCGGCGTTATTGAGTAACTATCGACGGTTCGATCTTGATGGATCGCGATGTAGCAAAAGAAGCCTCAGTGACGTAGGGGACTCGGCCGAACTGAATGCTGAAGGATTGCCATTCTGGACCGTGATATCCAAGGCCCGCAAAATGTTTGCTCCAAGAGATTGACATATGAGCACGGCTCAATTTCAGCTCGAAGCCTCAGACTTGGCAGATGCGAAGAAACATATCATGACAGGAGGAACACTCGGACGCTTTGCTAAGCGATGAGAACGCGAAGAAGTTCTTGAATCGTCTCATGTATCTTGGCTCTCCTGCATTTTCTTGCCTTCAATCTCTTGCTCGCGAATGTGGCTTGACATGGGATTGTTTCAACCTAAAGATATCCCCACTGAAGGTCTGTTTGCGCAGATAAATCAGCAAACAACAATGAACGCTGCGTGCAAGCGGAGCTGAAAGGACGCCAGTGACGATATAAGGCTAGAACAATCGATAGACTGGTTTGACCCATATGCAATCTTAATGGTCCCGATTAACTCTTGGCGCTAGCAACAGAAACGGGAGAGCCGGGGTTCTGGAAACATCATCAGAGCTGCTGGGGGACTGATGAGAGTCGTTTACTTGATTTTCGGCACTCTGCATATCGACCGTTTCACAGATCTGGGTTCAGTTCAGCTCCATAGCGTAGACCAAGTTTGCAAATGCATTGGTCTCCTCCCCAATTCTTGGGACCTGTCCCTTGCTTCGCCCCAAGAGTCTTCGAATCAGAGATAGTCCTTAGGGTGGATCGATTGTCGTTCAGCCAATGACACCTAACTCCTGGAGATGCTCACGAAGAGAGCGGAGATCTGTAGAAGTTGTCGAGGCATGTTCTCTCAAAGACTCGCACTGCAAGCCGAGGATCTTTGCTGCTCTCGCATTGCGACCAACGCTGGATGAAACTGCATCATGTAACTCATGGGCTTTGACGTTGAGGCATGCCTGAATCTCTAGTAACATTGCTACCATCATGGACGCGGCTGATATCTTTGGTGCAACAAATGAACCTATCTTGATCTCTGGGATGTCCAAATTCGGTTCGCAGCCTGGGGGTAACAACGGGGCTGCGTGAGCACACATACGTCCATGATTAATCATGTTGTCGAACAGGTCCAGTAGCCTGAGGTGACAAGCCAGTAACAGGTGAATAAGTGACTGATCGATTGAAGTTTCACGTCGAGAAAACGAAGGTAGATGCGAGTTATTATGGACACAATCTGGAGTATTGCAAGGCTCTGGTTCCTTGGGCACAAGCCTTTTGAGGACTTGGGGGTATAGGTGGACCAACTTTTGAGAGCGCTGAAGTAACTCTTCGAGGAATGGCCCGAGATCAAATCCGCAAATTTTGCTAAGATCATTGAGTTCGTGTATGGTAAGATGTTGTGCTTGGAGGGCAGAATAGTCATCCTGCATACGGTCGAAGGCGATCAAAAGATCAGTCAATTGTGACACTAAAGTGATCTGAGCAGATGGGGCTTGGCCAGTATTGTCGTTGGTAGGCGGTGTCGCTATTAGGTGATCTATGCCTTGCGGATCGATAACTTCTTGGTCTAAGCCAAGCATGCTCCAGTCAAAGGCAACATTGTCGGGGTTGCGGAGAGATCGCGTTGGAGGGCTGAAGATACATGTAACTCCAGCTTTGACACATCGAGCGCAAACTGATGAGGCTGGGATTTTTGTACATCGAAGCTTTTTGCTGTGACATCGATCACAGGCCTGTCTTAAATCTGCCATTATTAACCATGAGAATGTAGAGGTTTGGAAATGAGAAGTTATTGAGACGCGTTGAAGGAAGGTGGGAATCGTTGGTCAGGCTGTGAGCTGAAAGGGAAGGAGCAAGAGGCGTAGACGTAGAATGGAAGGTGACATACCCTAGACCTTCACAGGACCTCGTTCAAATTCTGGAACATTGAAGCGTAACGGTACTTCTGAGGCATCATTTACATGAGATGGTTGTGTTCTCTTTGTTTTGGTTTATTAATCAGTTTCAAACGTTGCATGATTCGAATTGTGAGCTTCTTACATGTGTTTAAGCAAATTGTCTGGATCCTATGTCTACCAAAGCTGAGCCTCCAATTACCAACTTACAAATGCCATGCAATTATACACAACTAAACCCAGGCGGAATACGCCTAGATTGACGAGAACGTGTGTGTATAGTGTATATCCATGTATCTAACATTAATTCTCTTACTATCTCTCGTATTGTACGGATACCGAAACATGTTTTTATTGACGTTACGTTACGTTTCGTGAGGTGAGGTTCGCGGCTCTAGGTAGGTAGGTTCCGCCCTGTCAGTCAATCGGCTGCAGCCTCAGTGATCAACAATACAGGCAGCTCCACTGAACAAAGCTTCCCCGCGAAACTTTCCACTTCCATCCGCATTCCATTTCCACTTGAACTGACCAAAACATCCAATCCCATCCCAGCTCCAAACAGAACAACATCGAATTTTCTATCGCCTGACCTTCTTTTCTTTACCATGAGTGCCATGCTGGCTTCAGCATCTGACGCTCCAGCTCCCGCTCCCGCTCCCGCTACAAGCACATGCCATCGCTAGACCAGCACCCGACATGTCACTTATCCCCTACCAGCCCCACGAGGGCCGAGAGATTGTGCTGTACGTCATTTTCTTAGCTCTCATCGCAACTCAAGCTCAAGCTAACCCCTGGTCCTTAGCCGGCACCACAACGCCATTGTCGTTCGCGACTCTCAATCCCATCGACTCGAAATCAGAGGCATCTCCACTTGTCCAACATGTCATCAACCTCTCACTCGCTCCGAAAATGATCCCGACAGGGGATACGATCGTTCCTTCGGCGCCCGCCAAGAGACCTATGTCGACCCCGATTACTTTCGTATGCTCCGCGCCGTTAACAATAACGACACATCGACCGATCATGGACCTCCAAGTCCTGTGAGGAGGATATTCGGACCTTCTCTCGGCGTTGGCAGCAGCCCGAGTACGCGCCAGAGAACACCGTCACCAGCTCCCGAGGAAGCCGAGTTTGTGTCGAGTACACCTGGTGTTGCGCAAGCAGAAGGCAGTAGGATACGGCGAGATGCGTTTAGTCCAAACTACTTCAGCACATTTTTCGTCGAAGAAAGAGTACTGGGCCAAGGTGGCAAAGGTGTTGTGCTTCTTGTCCGACACGAGATTGATGGGTGCGCTTTGGGTCAATTCGCCTGCAAACGAGTCCCCGTTGGAGACGATCATGCATGGCTTGAGAAGGTTCTCATCGAAGTCGAACTGCTTGCTAAACTTTCCCACCCAAACCTTGTCTCTTACCGACATGTCTGGTTGGAAGACGTTAGACTTACCCGCTTCGGTCCCAGTGTCGCCTGCGCCTTCATTCTACAACAGTACTGCAATGGTGGTGATCTTCACCAGTACATTATAGGAGGCGCACCTCGTGAGGCGACCAAGGAAGAACTGAAAGCGCAAATGCGTCGCAGGTCAAAAGGCCAGCTCGAAACTCCCGTCGACTTGTTGAACGGCAATCGGGTATTGTCTGTTGAGGAGATTTATTCTCTGTTCAAGGATATCACTTCTGGCGTGGCATATCTTCACGCCGCCAACTACATCCATCGAGATCTGAAGCCAAGCAACTGCTTGATGCATCGTGAGGGTGGCAGAACAATTTGTCTTATCAGTGACTTTGGTGAGGTCCAGCCCGAGAATGTTGTCCGCAAATCCTCTGGCACCACTGGAACCATCTCATACTGCGCTCCCGAGGTTCTGAAGATGGACGCCATGTCGGGACGGTATGCAAACTTCACGACAAAGTCGGACATCTTTTCACTCGGTATGATTCTGTATTTCATGTGTTTCGGGAGACTCCCATACCAAAACTCAAATGCTCTTCAGGAAGAGCTTGAGGATGTGGATGAGCTTCGAGCAGAGATCACCCAATGGGAAGGATTCCAGGACGAACGACGTGAACGACCTGATCTACCACCGAGACTCTATCAGCTGTTAAAGAGACTACTAGCTCTCGACCCTGCAGATAGACCTAGCGCCAACGAGGTACTCAAAGCCATGAGGGGAGAGTCTGTCAGCTTTGATAATGGTGCAAGTCAGGAGCCTGCACCAAATCTTGGCATCGGGACTCGAATCCAAAATCTAGACTCACCTGCCCCTCCAAGCACCCCAGTCCCAGGTAAGCTTTCTCAATCGCGTGTTCTAACCAACTTTGCTCTTACTGTTTTGTAGGTCCTCGACATCGTAACCAGACATCAGGGCAGAACAAGTTTGAAGAACTTGGGGCGTTGGCTAGATCGACCTCGAGAGACTTGTCGCCCACGAAGAACTCACAAAGTTCTCGACTCGATCCGCATCGACAGTCCTTGTCGCGACATCGTGGGTCACACTCCATGGTTGTTTCTCGCAGCCAGGAAAGTCGCCGTAGCTCCCTCGTGACCCCAGCAGTCAGCGTCAGTGACGCGTCCGAAGCAGAAATGCACGAGCGACGAAACTCCCAGAGTCCTCCGCTCCTCATGCCACCGCCCAGCACGGCAGCTGATGCCTTGAGGCGAAGAGTGACCGTTTTAATTATCCGTCTCATGAATTTCGCAGGCCCACACTCTCCACTACTAAGTTATATCTTCCGCCTTGGCCTCTTCGGCATCAAAGTGACGACTCTACTGCGTCCTTGCTGGCCCGTCATGGCGCAATTGAACGTAGCCATTCCTCTCATTGGCGTAGCGGCTCTTGACCTCGGTCTACCACAAGTAACAAGCTACCCTCCAATGCTGATACAAGGCCATGGGGATTATTTCTCGAACGGACCACGCGCATGGGGACTCGGTATGAGTTTGATCCTTCTCGTGCTTCACTTCACAGTGCTCTGGGTTGCGTCCGGCTGGGAGACGCTGTGCGTGGCGAGACAACACGACATCTGGACAGAGGGCCCTTGGTAATAGGGATAAAAAGGTTTGAGGTGATGCAAGATGATGTTTTGTGATGATAATGAAGTGTGTTTGTTGATGCATGTTGAGGGGCAAAGAGAGTTGACTTTGGCTTAGATTGACCTCAGAGCAAGACCATTTGGTCTCACAGAATGGATATACTACGTAGCGAAAGGATAGCCTGCATGGTTTGGTATGGCGAGACCAGAAGATGGTTGCACGAGAAGGGTATATATTAAACACATAAAATAAATAGTACATTCGACCACTGTACATAATACATATTTGAGGATTCCATCTCAGACGCCAAAAGTAGCACTTGAAACAAGATACACCACCCACCAACCCTACAAGCAACGTCTAAACCTTTCTCAAAGACTTCTGTGTCAAGATTCTCCTTCTATCCATCTCCCTCGCAGCCATGCCATTCGTTTTACAGCCCTTTGCAATGCGCTCCCCGCGGGTCAAACTTCCGAAACCAAAGTCTGGCTCGCCCCCAAGGCTACCAAAGATATCTCCCACGTAGTTTTCCGCTTCGATACCGTCTTTGAAAGTCTTGTCCCAGTCGTGGATGATGCCTTTGACGATCTCAATGCCTGCATTGAAGATGTTGGCTATCGCAATACCGAAGCCGTTTTGCTGGGCGGCTGTGAGATGCTCTAGGTCGGAGCGACCGAGAGGGGGACGGTCGAAGTTGGAGCCTGAAACGGTCAGTCGGATATTTGAGGGTAAGGTGAGAGGGAAGATTTACCTGTCCTGCAGACCATGACTCTGGAGAAGTCAATGATCTTCTCAATTGCTGCCCTGACTAGGACTTCCAAGACTGCATTGTCTTCCTGGGCACTCATGCAGTACACTCCCGTACCATTCGTCCATACTCGAGTGGTATTCTCAAAAGATTCAGAGAGACGACTCCCAGAATAGTATACATCACTTGTAGCAGTGTCACATTTGACAACAGAGGGAGGCTGAGATGCACTTCTATACGACTCGCCCATCCGGCCATACAGCGCACGATATTGCTTTGGACCAGTGGCATCTTCCAGCTCAGCTTTAGAGGCTAGTCTGTAAGCCTTCTCTTGGAGTTGAGCATTGAGTTCAAAAACTTCAGTGCCATACGTGATGAAGGGATACTCATGCGGTTGATCACGACCATATGAGATATATCCTGTGGGGTAATTGGGAGGAAGAGATCTTGGATCAATCTCGTATTGGAGAGCAACCTGCACTGAGTAGCGAGCGAGGGCTACGGTGCCTAGGGTGCCGTACTTGGGATTGACGCCGGCTATACCAGCTATTAGAAAGTAAGTGTTGCTCAGGTCGAATTTGGGAGACAGGACGAGGGCCATCAGGGAGGCGGCCGAGTTGACTTCTCCTTCACCGATGGTGAGATGGCAGATATCGCCGTTCTCGGTGCAAGTGGCACATGGGAATAACATGGAAAGACCTGGGGAGTGGACAACTTTGGCGGAAAGGTTGCCTAGATGGGTGTCTGGCAGACGAGTATGCCAGATTTCTGCTTCAGGGGACCACTAACACCATGTCAGAGTTGACCTTGAACATGATACTGGCGCATACCATTGATATGATCATGACTTTAGGTGCAATAGGCTCATCATCTCTGCGGCCTAGGAAGCGCGGTAACGCAGAGACACAAGGCAGAAAACTGACTTGAACGAAGATCGCCAGAAGACATCTTAGCAGTTCCATGGTTGATAGCTCGCCTCGAGTTGCTTTGAACAAGATCTCGAGAAAAGTTGGGAAGTCAAAGATCTTTATTCCCCCACGAACTCATTCACATACGATTTAAGACCAATGGATCACGAACGAGTTCGAGACCTTCATCACCGAACCCGTCGTACACAAAACATTCTATCCAAGGGGCGCCATGTGGGATGCAATGTCTCTGTCAGACTACCCTAACCCAAGCCTACAATAGAAACCGAAAAACTGAGACGTAAACGGGATAAGGAGATTTTTTTTACCCAACGGGTATCGAGCATCGGATGTCGCCCATTCCGTACCGTTCCCGTCAGCGAGTCAGGTCGAGGGTTCGGGAGGAAGACAGCAGCGGGATCTTGATGCGGAAATTGTGTTTGTTTAGAGATTCGTTTCCGATAGAGATCAGAAGAGTGTATGGATTTGGAGAGTGTTGATATGAATGGAATGAAACAAACAAGTCAAGACACCATGTGCTCAATGTTTGGAGATGGAAGCGAAAGACAGCGGCCATGTCTTTGATTCAAGCTTAACATCTGGCAACTGAATCTGGGGCTTATGTCTCTACCATTCATTACTTTGTGTCACGGGAGAACAAACAGTCTGGATGGGGAAGTTGGTTGGACATGGATTCAAGGTTGCGCAAATATTCCCGCTCAATGGGAATCATATTCATCGTGTGACGCATATCTAGAATCGTGCAGTATCTCTGGAAATGCATGTCTCGGCCGGCAGGGGACCGAAGCGATCGGATGGAGAAACAGGGATGACAATTGGTCAGAGGAGACGAGATTTGTTTTTGTTCCTGAAACTAAGCTAGAAATGATGGTGATGAAGGTAAGAACGGTGATGTCTTGACTGAAGTTGGAGTTGATGGGTGAAGGTGACAGACAGAGCATCATGAGCATTTTTGGTACGATTGTGACTCATGTACTTCCTGAGTTCAATTGATGGATTTGGTATGAAGGACAAACGGGATGGATTGGGTTATGGTGAGCATGTGAGATGTGAGGCTGTAGAGGATCAGCGAAAGATAGGGATTGGGGTTTGGCTTGGTGGAGTAGGGGATGTTTTGTGTTAATTTGCACGTGGATTGCACTTGTGGCTGTACGTCTTTCTTTTTTGAATTGGAGTTCAAGGTTTTGTACCTGCTGGAAGCGCAACGACGGGCTTGCATTGGCACGTTGGTAACATAAGAATTGTACTCTACGGCTTAGGCCACCATAAGTGACCGTCTTATTTCATCTCTCATGCTTTTAGGGGCCAATTCTTCCGGTGCCCTGATGATATTGCTCTTTTGAATTAGAATCCAAAGTTTGTACCCGTTGAAATGCAACGGCGGGCTTGCATTGGGTTTCGTAACTGTATGATATTCTGTTGATAATCGGGGCTGAGTATTCCGCTGCGGAATGTCATAGCGTTGAGGCTTTGAAGATCAAGGTTGTTTCCGCGTGTTTTCCGATTACTAAGAGGCTTCCATCAAAGAGTGACAGAAGCTTGTTGCCTAACAGTTAGTGCGAGAACCTCAGAACCTCATCCAACCTCTGAATTATTGCAAGTCAAATCAAATGAATATCCCATGCTTGCCATGCTTCTCCTATGCTTGGCCCGTATATCTAATCAATCGCTCTACATCTCCATCAAACAAAGTTTCGATCATTGCCAATTAGCATTGGGTAATGAAGTAATTGAAATGATACCGCCGTCATCTGACTCGTTGGATTCTCGTCATCAAAACTTGGCAGTGACTGTCTCCTTGGGGCCTCACAAAGAGTAGATCCTTGGCAGCCAAGAATTTTTGTTGATTCTTCAGGTGAATTCAGCCTAGGAAAGAAAAGAGGCCAGAGCCCCCAGACTGGTGGAGAAGGTTCCTTCCATCCCGGCTGACTGTTTTGACACTGTGTGCAGTTGATTTGGGCCTCCTTCCATTACAGTTGGGTTAGCCTCATGTTCCTTCCCCTTTAACATAATTCTTAAATCAACGACATGGACAAAAAATAAAGATAATGACCACCTCAATTACATCAACACCAAATACTATGATGACGACGACTCCCGCTCACTAAAAAAGCCACCGTCTCTAAAACTGTCACCCGCACAGCGTTGCAGCCAAGATGATTGCCAAGACGCGATAGCAGCAAAACCAAGCATTTCCAACATCACCTAAAGGAAACGGGAAAGAAGCTAGAGCAGCGCAAGAGAGTCTCGGCCCTTCCGAAATGGATGAAGTTTATGAACCCACAGGGGGCTAGGGGGGTCATCGCCTTCTATAAGGCGGACCAGTTACAGTGGGTTAGCGACGTGTCGCCGGTGATTGTTGCTGCATACGGCGCGTCTCTGTCATGGACCCCCAGAAAGCCAGAATAAAGATTGTCAGCCAAGCCACCACTCACAGCCTTCTCCCAACTTCAGGTCATTTCACCGGTGGATACCCAGCGCCCGGGTATGACGAGTTTCTCAATAAGGTTCTTTATTTTCCTGCTCTAACGCATTCTGGACAAAGCCCAGTGAGAAAACAATTCAATTCCCCCACGCCTATCCGTACCGTTCAGCGCTTCCTCCACACTCAACGGTCCCCCGTTCCATCTTTAATCTACCACTCACTTCTTCTTTCTTTCTTTGCGTCTGACAATCAACTTTTGTGGTTTGGCCGTACGATTCACGGCTGCTTTTGCACTTTGCGTCTTTATACATTGATGGACGACATTACACCTGCATCTGATCCACGCTATGGCGGCTCTGGCGAAGGGTCCAACTCTGTTTCCAACTCTGGTAATCAACACCAGCCCACAAACGATACCGTGATGAATCCCCAAGCGCCCGACGACAACGAACTGCCATTCGATTTGCATGATGACGATCATGTCCAGGGCAACAACTTCGCTTTCACTCCGACACAACTACATAAGCTCCTGACTACAAGGAGTATCCCAGCCCTGCGCGCCTTTGGCGGTTTATTGGGTTTAGCCGCCGGCCTGCGTACAGACATCTCGACCGGACTCAGCGTCGACGAGACAACTCTCGATGGAACCGTCACCTTCGACGAAGCCGTAGCTTCCGGTAGCCTTGAACGACCGCCAGTGATTACCGCTGCCTCTCCTCCACCATCGCCGCCGCTCCTCCATAACGGCTTATTCGAACATCATGAGAAGCATTATGTCGATCGTAAACGTGTTTTTGGAGATAACCGCCTTCCTCAAGTAGCACAAAAGTCTTTTTTCAGATTGTTGTGGATTGCTTTCAACGACAAGCTCATAATACTCTTGACGATTTCCGCTACCATCTCGCTCGCCATCGGTATCTACCAGTCAACCGACTCGGCAGGCGCATCGCGTGTTGAGTGGGTAGATGGTGTTACAATTGTGGTTGCAATTCTCGTTATCATCATAGCTAGCGCTGCGACTGATTGGCAAAAGAATTACAAGTTCAAGAAGGTCAACGAACGGAAGCAACAGAGAGATGTGACAGTTGTTCGGTCGGGTAGATTACAGCGCATCTCTGTTTATGAGGTTGTCGTTGGCGATCTTATGCATCTTGAGGCTGGTGATGTTGTTGCTGTTGACGGTATCCTCGTCCAAGCATCAAGTCTGCAGATGAACGAGTCTTCAATATCTGGAGAAGCTGACTTGGTTCACAAATGCGTACCGAGCCACAACCACCCTCGACCAGACCCTTTTATCCTGAGTGGAACCACAGTTGCGCGCGGCGTTGGCTCCTATATCGTCACTGCTGTTGGAGTCAACTCAACTTACGGGCGTATTCTTATGTCGTTGCGAGACGATGTTAAAGCAACGCCACTCCAGGTAAAGCTTGGCCGTCTCGGCAAGCAGCTCATCACCATTGGAGCTATTGCCGGTTCCATCTTCTTCCTCATCCTCTTCATCCGTTTCATGACTACTATCAATAGCATCACCGGTGGACCATCGCAGAAAGCTGAAGACTTCCTGCATATCCTGATCTTGTCCGTTACGGTCGTTGTAATCACAGTTCCTGAAGGATTGGCGCTCAATGTGACCATCGCCCTTGCCTTTGCTACGAAACGCATGCTTCGAGACAACAACCTAGTTCGGTTGATTCGATCTTGCGAGATTATGGGAAATGCAACAACCGTCTGCTCCGACAAGACAGGTACCCTTACCCAAAACAACATGAGTGTGGTGGTTGGACGTGTTGGACTCGAGTCTTACTTTGACGACACTGATTTTGTTACTCCGGATCCTGATGCTTCCATGTCACGGGCTTCAACCATCAAATGCGACAGTTCCATCGATCTTGCAAAGTCACTATCACCTGACTGTCGAAGGTTACTCAAGGATAGCATCGCACTCAACTCTACAGCCTTTGAGACCGACGACTCTGCATCTTCGCCCTTTATGGGTTCGAGCACCGAGACTGCATTGTTGCAATTCAGTCGTCAGCACCTGGGTATGGGTAATTTGGCGGAGGAGCGAGCTAACTGTCCCATCATCGCCATTCTTCCCTTTGACTCATCTCGAAAATGGATGGCCGTTTTGGTTAAGGTTGATGATGATCGATATCGACTTTTGGTCAAGGGAGCCGCAGAAGTTGTGTTCGAGTATTGCGCTTTCGTTATCCTGGATCCGACATTCAGACTCCCAATCGCCCGCCTCTCAGAAAGTGACCGCGCAAGCTATCGTAACACGATTGAAGATTACGCCGGCAGAATGCTGCGACCTGTTGCCATGGCCTACCGCGACTTTACGGCTCACGAGATCTTCGAGGGCCCTGATGAGGATCCCGATAACATTAATCTGGAATGGTTGGCGTCTGGCATGATCTTTGTTGGCGCCTTTGGTATTCGTGACCCGCTACGACCTGAAGTTGTTGAGTCAGTCCGCCAATGTCAAGCTGCTGGCGTTTTCGTCCGCATGGTTACAGGTGACAATTTCTTGACTGCCAAGGCCATTGCAACGGAGTGTGGTATCTACACAGCTGGTGGTATTGCCATGGATGGACCGACCTTCCGAGATCTCAAGCCAGAGCAACTTGATGCTGTTATCCCAAGACTACAAGTGCTAGCCCGATCAAGCCCCGAGGACAAACTACTTCTCGTTACCCACTTGAAGCGAATGAACGAAACAGTAGCAGTGACAGGTGATGGCACGAACGATGGTCTGGCCCTCAAGGCAGCTGATGTTGGGTTCGCTATGGGTATTCAAGGCACAGAGGTGGCCAAAGAGGCTGCATCTATCATTCTTCTTGACGATAACTTTGCTTCTATCGTCAAGGCTCTAAGCTGGGGCCGAACTGTAAATGATTCAGTCAAGAAATTCTGCCAGGTAAGGTTTTTGGGTTGAACTACTGAATGTTTATGTTAACAAATTACAGTTCCAATTTACCATCAACATCACTGCTTGTATCATTACCGTCGTTTCGGAACTTGTCGGCGATGCTGTTTTCACTGTTGTACAACTGCTTTGGATCAACTTGATTATGGATATCTTTGCATCTCTCGGTTATGCAACCGATCACCCTTCGCCCGACTTCCTGAAGCGCAAGCCTGAACCTCGCAACGCGTCTATCATTTCCATCACTATGTGGAAGATGATCATCTGCCAAGCCATCTATCAATTGACGGTCGTCTTTGTCGTTCACTACGCCGGCTGGGATACTTTCAACCCCGATACGGAATTTGAGATCGAGAAGCTTCAAACACTGGTGCTCAATATTTACGTATGGATGCAATTCTTCAACCAACACAACTGTCGCCGTGTTGATAACAAGATTGATATCTGGTATCAAGGTATCTTGCGAAACGTTTGGTTTCTTGGCGTGCAACTTATCACTATTGTTGGCCAATTCATCATCGTGTTCAAGGGAGGCGAGGCGTTCGACACGACTCCTCTTACTGGCGCCCAGTGGGGGTGGAGTCTTCTCTTCGGTATCATGTCCATTCCTTTGGGTGCATTGATTCGACAAATCCCGGACCGTTGGTTCGCGAACCTCTTCGCACTGATCGGTGCTTGTTGGTTTGCTATCTGGCGGCCGTTCCGTGCATTTATATCCAGAGCCTTCAGTTGTCTCAAGCGCAAGAAGGCAGAAGACAAAGACGAACAGCCGAAAACGGAGCACGAGATGGGTCCTGTTGAGAACATCCTCCACATGATGCATTTGACCCCGGATCCTGAGGATGACGAGACACCAATGACGCAAGAACAAAGAGAAGCTATGGCTCGATCAGACCAAAGAAGAGTAATAAAGCAAGGGGAGAAAGAAAAGCGAGAGATTGACCTCGGTGCTCTGGTGGAGGCGAGCAGGCTAGGCAAACCAACCGCCGGTGCCATTTTCGAGATTCACCCTAAGACACTCAAGGATGACCCTCTTCTAAGGACCAGTGGTGGCAATACACTACCGCCAAGTCAAGACGAAGCTTTCATGAAGTTTGTCGCAGTGAATCTACCCCGGCCACGTCGAGCAAAGAGGACGAACCCTCGAGGCCAGACGCAACGACAGGAGCAAAAGAAGAGCTCCTGGAGACACCACATCACGTGGGAAGGATTGTTGAGATCTAAGAGAAGATAACCTTGGTTTGCGATTTAATACGAGATAGACAGGAGAAGGGCACATAGTTTACAGGCATAGATGCCCGTTATTTCAATGACATATTACGACGTTATGACAGAGAAGGAGGTTCAGGATACCATACCAATATACAGGTCGCTTTACTAGGCCATAATAACAACGCTTCCGTCCCGCAAGTTTTCCAATCCGTGTTCCTTATGTGATGTCCATCAATTCTTATATATATCCAATCCATAAACTTTTCAACTTTTAAATGTACTCATCCTGTTTTAATGATTGCTTCCTCAATAGCACTTCCAATCTCGGCCCTCGGTATTCCAGGTCCTCTCATCAAACAGCAAGATCTCGAGGCTAGCGACGTCACAAGAGTGGGTATGCTCAGTCGCACCGTTACAGGACCATTCTTCGGCTGTGTCGGGAATGAGAAGCAGTTGACGAAACTCCAGCTTTCAGGTTGCTTGTTGGGCACGGCATCTGAGACGTTTGGCATCGGTGAGTTGTTGAGATTGAGTTCCAACGTTTCGCTGTCGACCATCCGGGCGCCCAGGGCAAGAAGCTGCTTTTCAACGCCGACGATGCTGAAGAATCGTGTGAAATGGTCGATGCGTGATCCAGCCGGTCTTGTAGGCCATGGCCACTCGATGTCCTCCATTGTGGCAGGGTTAAGTTCACCGCGAGCATAAACGTGATGTCCGTATCGTCCGTAAGGTAAATCAATAACACGATGCATCTCATGCTTTCCAGGACCGATAAGCCAACGTAGACGAGTAACCATTTCCTCTCTTGCCTTACCCTTGAGCGTGTTGCAGAAAAGACGAGCTTCTTGCGGGGTCATCGAGTATTCAGGCGGGGAGGTTACAAGGAGTTGACATGCTATTTGTAGAGCGGTGCTGGCGACGCGGAATGAAAAGGGCGATTGATGCTGTGGTCCGGTAGACACGACTTCGCCTGGAGCGGTCGGCGTTGTGCCGAGCCAGCCATTACCGAAGATCTGGGGCGACAGGGTGAAGGACGGGATTGTGACGGGTTTGCCAAGAGACGGTTGCTGGAAATGGTGGAGCGGCGTGAATTGTGGCGTGGGCGGTGATATGGACGTTGCTGACGTGGAGTTTGAAGCTGCCGAGTGCGTCGATGTTGATAGCGCTGTTGTCAAAGCTGAAGTCTGCGATTGCTGAACAGGCTGGATTCGTTTCAGGGTAACAGCCAGTGAAGAACCAGAGTCCGAGTTCGTCTCACTGCGCTCGCTGTCGGGACTCTGCGACTTGCCCGTAAGCCGATTCTCATCCGGTGGCGAGTTCGACCTCGGCAGCACAACAAGATCTTCCTCAGGACCGACAACCTCATGCGCCAGCTCAAGGATCCTCTCCATGCTACGCCGCAAGCTACCGACAAGACTCGGCTGCCCGCTCACGATGGCTTCAGTGGTGAGCATCTCGTCAACGAAAGACATGAAGACGGAGCTCATCTCCTCGACGACCTGCTCGAGACGGCGGACGCGCTGGGCCTGTGCTGCTTCGGCGGCTTGGCGACGGCGGCGGAAGATGTTTTGGGCTTCGCGGTTGCGCTCGCGACGGGCCTTGGGATAGTGTGAGTTACATGGGTGTAACATAGTGGGATAGGAGAGATGGGTACCTTGAGAGCTGCATCGTCGGTTTCCTGGATGCTGGAAGATAAGCGACCCTTGCGCTTGGTAGGCGAAGTGGCTGTCATTTGAGTAGGGGTTTGCTCGTATAAGTGAGTGATGTATGTATAAATGAGTGAAATGAAATGAGACAAATGAGCGAGGGTGATTTGTGTCTCGTCTCACTGAGGTATCAATCGATATCTGTGCTCAACTACTTAATCGAAAGCAAGGTAAATGAATGATTGTGAATAAATAAATCGCAGGTATAAAAAATGGTACGACACGTGAACCGGTAGTTATCGCGGCATTGAAGGTGGCGATGGATATGAGATGAAATGGACGGATGGAGATAACGTTGGAATCTTATTCTTTGGCTTAGCATGTTTTAGATCACTCTGCCATTCTGACCCCGTGACCCCTGTTGGGTGTCACTGACTTACTAATCCTCGAGATCATCCAACCAATCACAGTGCGCCATCGTCAATTGGTGATCGTGAACTTTATTTTTCGTGGGGAGAGACTGGGTCTGAAAGATCCACCATCAGAGCAACAACGTGGCAGCGTGGTCAATTATTAGCTTTTGAAAAAGACTCTTCGTATTTGCGTGCAATAACCGTTGATCCGTATATCCAAGTTTACTTATCAATCTACCTCTCAATAATTATACTCTTTACCACCTTCCCATTCCCCTTCACCAATCACTTGCGCAAATGCACCTCTCGCCTGCAACAACTCGTGATATGTTCCCTCCTCAACCTTAATACCATCCTCCAGCACAACAATCCGATCTGCAATCGCCATCATCTCCTTGCTGTGCGTTACTACAACAATTGCCATATCCCTCTTTGACTTCCTCGCAATTCGTCGCATCGTGTGCCTGATCATCTCAGCACTTTCTGCATCCAGTGCGCTTGTTGGCTCGTCAAGCACGAGAAGTCTTGGCTTGCGAACGAGCGCGCGTGCAATGCTGAGACGCTGTGCTTGGCCGCCTGAGAGAGCTTGTCCTCCGTCGCCGACGTGGGTGTTGTAGCCGTCTGGAAGAGTTGAAATGAACTCGTGAAGACCAGCTGCTTTTGCGGCAGCCATGATATTGGGGAAGTGGCGTTGAGGTGATAGTTCGTTCAGGCCGTATGTGATGTTTTCTGCGATGGTGGCTGGGAACAGGAATGGTGTTTGTGGTACGTATGCCATCATCGAGCGGAGATGTTCGATGTCGATGTCTGCGTGGGAAATGCCGGAATATGTAAGTGGCGATTCTGAGCCGAGTATCGTAGCTCTGGTAGGAGTATAGAGGCCCAGCATCAGCGATATGATCGTCGACTTACCGCAGCCAGATCGACCGACAATGGCCAGACAATCTCCCGCGTTGACCTCAAAGGATACGCCTCTCAATACAGGTCTTTCTGAACTTGACTTGTACGAGAAGCCGAGGTCATCAAGTCGTACAGGAAGTGGTGACTTGGGTTTCTGATGTCCGTGACTCTCACTGATTGGTGTCAGCGGCATGTTGGCGTACTTCAACATCTGTGCCGCGGTAGACTGGGCCATGGTGACTTGTGGTATCGTACTAAGAATACTCGTCGCTGTCCCCATACTAAAGAGAAGCAGATTGACCACTGCTACAACGGATGTCGGCGTGATTGCCCTCTCCAAAGCCAAGAGCACCGTACCGTAATAGAATACAAGAGCCGTAAGAGGGTAGTTGACTGATTGATAGAGACCAAAGAACCCGCTTGTGCGAGTGGCTCTCTTCTTGCCGAGTCCCAGGGTATGAGCTACCACTTTAAGATATTTCGCACTCATATACTTCTCCAACGTGAGAGCTCGAACGACTCGAATATTGAGAAAGATCTCAGTCAGAGCAGCGCTCGCTTCTTCAGCTCCTTCGTTGCATCGCGCTTCCCATTTACCGCTGATAATGGTATAGCCTTTAACTGCGCCCATAACGACAGGCAGCGGTGCGAGAGCGACGAGCGTGAGCTTCCAGGATATGGCGAGTGCCCACACGATGGCGGCGACGATCATGACGGTGACTGTGATGAGGATGGGTACGAATCGACCGACGATATTGCGCATTTCTTCGGCGTTTCGATCGAGGCATTCGTTGATGCGACCAGGCGAGTTGCGCGATCGGTCGAACCAGGATCTTGGTTGTCGAAGAATTCGTTTCAGAGCTTCAACGCGGATAGTGTTGATCCAAGCTTGGCCTACCATTTCTAGAGGATAGCGACCACCGCCAGTACAAACGCCATCGACGACGGCGATGATACTGAGGAAGATGGCCCATTTCTGACCTTCTGCTAGCTTATCGCCTTGCGACCACATTGCGCCTAACAACTGTGCAAAGCAATACGCGAAGGCGGGAATAGAGCCTGCTCCGATCAAACAGGTCACCACTCCAAGGATGAGGAGGAACCGATGTCCGCGACCGATAGCTGGCCAGACAGTCTTCAAGATTGCAACTAGTGACATAGGAGGAGGGAGCTCCTTAGTCTCATCGTCCTTCTCCTCCGTGTTCGTGTTGACAGTCAATCTTGCTTGTCGAAGCCTGGTGATGCTCTTGGGTCGCTCAGCTCCACCAAACAAGTATTCTGGTTCGTCCCAAGCATTCAGTGTACATGATGTTTCGAAACCATCCAGGCTACTCCGACTTCTGAGAGCGCTGTTGTGCTTCTCATCATAGAAGTCATCCATAGGTAGGTGCACATCAGCTGATGTTGATGGACGCTCCTCTTCGGAGAACGTCTCCATATCCCATGCTCTAGCCGTTCTGATGCGAAAGGCCGCTGCTGCATTTGTTCCAAGGGTCATACGCCGCGACGCACGTGCTGGAGCTGGACTGAAAGACTCCAGCTCTCCGACAAGTAGTCGCGAGAAACGAGACGCTCGCGCTGGTCGAGGGAATAATGGGGAGAGTGGTGAAGTGGGAGATGTCGGAGAGTCGATAGTCATTTCAACAGGCGTTGTTTGTGTATCTGACGTTGTGGATGCGAGCGTTGCAAAGACTTTTCCAGTTTGCTTGTCCAGATCCTTCCTGAAGCCTTCTTGCACAAGAGCTGCATTATCCATGACATAGACAAAGTCATTGTCGTCAATCTGAGCAACATCATGCGTTATGATGATGGTCGTCTTGCCGCGCCGCCATGCTCGTATCGCATCCATGATGAGTGTTCTGCTGACCTGGTCAAGGCCGCTTGTGATCTCATCAAGGATGAGTACTGGAGGATCTCGAAGGCGGGCTCTAGCAAGTGCTAGTCTTTGTTTCTGACCACCGCTCAAATTATATCCGTCGGCGCCAACATTGGTATCGAGGCCTTCGGGAAGCGCCGCAAGTGTTGACTGGAGTAGTGCTGCATCACAGGCGCTCATCACCTCGGATCGTGTTGCTGCATCGGGATATTGGTGACCAAAGGTGACGTTCTTGAAAAATGATTCATTGAAAAGAACGCTCGATTGTTGGATCAAAGTGATGTTTTCCCGAACCCATTGTCTATCGAGTATTTGCAGAGGCCGATTGTCGACGTGGACTTGTCCGCTCAGGGGTTCGTAAAAGCCGACGATGAGATTACCGAGTGTGCTCTTTCCAGAACCGCTTCGTCCAACGATGAAGGTGATCTCACCGGAAGGGAAGAAGAAGTTTGACTCTTTGAGGACTTTGGACGTGGGATTCGAGGGGTATGCAAAGCTCACCTATCGAGGTCAGTACCTGTCTTTATTGAGTCAAGGAGAAATTACATTTTTCAGCTCGATATCGCCACTGCAGAATTGTGGTCGCAAAGCTCCAGACATTGGCTTAATCGTACCGCCATTTCTCATGTTACGAGTAATGCTTGAAAGAAATCCACCAGCCGACATACCCTTCGCGAGGACCAACCACTGCGGCATCAACGCCTCGATTCCCTGGAAGGCTGCGAGCGTAGAGTAGAACGTCGTCAAAACAGCACCCGCCGCAAGCCCATCGTTGTTGACAAGCACAACACCATACCAAAATCCCACAACAAACATGGCGACAACCCAGAAAGCGACGTAGCCCATCTGTAGAGCATTGCACTGGGCTTGGACGAGGTAGTGTTTTGCTGCGGATTTGATGGAGGGATAGTACTGCCAGACTTCTTGATCGTATCCGTTGAAGATCTTGACGAGATCTATGGCGGTGATTGATGCGACGGCATGCTTTGAGGCGACGGCTAGTTCACGCTTCTGAGCTTGAATGGCAGGCTCCAAGCGCTTTGTTGAGAGCGAAAGGACGATGGCTGAGATTGGGAGAGTAGCGAGAAGGACGAGTGTGAGTTTCCAGGAGTAGTAGAGGGCAATGCCTAACGAAGCGAAGGAGGTGATGATGTCGCCGACGAGAAGGCCGAGAACTTGAGACGATGCGAGTTGCAGTTCTCTGGTTTGTCTAGGGTGTGTCAGTAAGATATCAGATATAATGAGGGATACTCACGTTTGTAACCTGATGAGAAGACTAGAGATGCCTTCGGACTGGGAGTCGAACCAAGCCATATCCTTAGAGAGAAGGCTTGCAAAGATGTTCTCTCTCACACTGCAAGCCTGCAACTCTCCAAAGATAACCCAGAGAGCAAGGAAAGCTGTACTCGCAATCCAGTTCCCTATTCCCATTCCGAGAAGGACCAGTGCCCAGTCTGAGACTCGAGCAAGGGCTTCGTCTCCTGTGAAGGTCCCATTGCCAAAGCCAGCGATAATATCGAAGATCTTTCCCAGGATGACAGCGAGAACTGTTTTAAAGCCAGCCGAAAAGGCCGCTGCCATTAATGCCGATATGAGCGCACCAGTGTGTGATCGTTTTGTGAAAGCGAAGAGTTGTTTCCACGATGATTTAGTGTCTTGTTCCATTGCGAATGAAGTTGAAGATTAACGAAAGTGATGATATCAATCTAGATGAAAAGCAAAGAAAATTAGAAATAACAGCAGTCGAGTATATCGAGACATGGCGAGAGGCGACGAGGCGACAGAGTTGATGATGTGGAGGGTTTGTGGTGACAAAGAACAATATGAAAGAAGAAGTGGTGATGGTGCACAGACGAGGCTGAGGGCAAGGGTCTTAGTATTGTTCTCGTTGATATTGTTCAGCCCCGCCCCCAGTTTATAGGTAAACATGACATAAATAAATTCAATGAACTCTGTTATTAGCCTTTCGACTCGGGTTTAAAAGGTGGCCGAGGTGCTGGTGGTGTTGGCACTGCCAAATGGCGGCCAACTTGATGAGGCTTTCCCTCTGACTGGTTTATTAGACGAGTTCACTTGCATTTGTTAGTTCACCTAGGATATTAATCTTGGTTTACATTGATTGTATATATGCAGTTCGTATACAGGCTATCTACAAAGGTAATGTGGTGTAGCGCAGGTGCCCTCCTCTTTAAAACCATCACCGGGCCTCTGATGCCGCCGCGCCTGGTAGTAAGAAAGACGATTCGTAGTTTCATATACCATAGTTCCAGAGTTACAGTGGATTATCGGTGATCTCCTTGATCTTGACCAAGGGATATGTAGGTTGTGTCTACCAAGCCCAAGGTAATCCGGCGTACCTGCTCAAGCCGACTTCATGTTGCCACAAGTAGCGTCAGGTACCAGGATAGAACTATCGGATGTGGCGTGAGCCTTTATGCACATACTTTGTAACGGTCGCTTACAATCGAAGCCGATCCCCTCTTGGTATCAGCACTCAACTTGGGCACTGCCAGTGGTTTATCCTCAACAACGTTTGCTCTCCCCCGGTTCAGACTCGGCCAGGTGATCGAGAAAACACTATACAGCCACCATTGGAGTATCCATTGGTTTCTTACACTAGGGCTACAGGTCGGCATCTGCCTGGTCAATTGATTAGTATAGAAAGTCCATCATATATCAACCACAACTTTACAGTCTGGAGTCTTGGCCAACATAGCAAAAGCCTCAAGCCACACCAAACAGTTTAAAACCAAGTAACCACAGACTTGGCAAGCTCCTAGAGTAATATAATCACTAACACGGACCTTTTAGACAGGTTTTGTCATAGAGCTCACAAACCCAACGGAATTATCGTCATCACGGCGCCAGCAAGTCGGCTTCGGGGAATGCAAGCTTCCAACATACAAAGATGTAGACTTGGCCAAGGCGCATCGCGAAGGGTGTAGCATGAATGACTGGATGGGGGCGTCGTGATTTGCTTGCTTGAATGATCTGAATCATGCGTCTTGTCGGGCTAAGGACTTGTTCACCCGTTCGTGGGTCCTCTTCTCTAACCGGAAGAAACTGTCACACAAAGTCTGCTCTTTTTCGGTCCGTATATTGCGACCATCGTTGTCAGGTTTCTTTGTCAGGTCAGTAGGTACATGGGCATGATGGGGTGCGTGGGAGCTGTCATTTTGAGATGCCCGCAGGATATCTCGTCTTGGTCGTTGAAGAATCGGTCGAGGATTAGCCTCGCCACCTTGGCAGAAGGCTGTTTAGGAGGACTAAAAACTGTTATCAGCGGTTTGTCCCCATCAAAGGGAATATATTGAGTCGACGTTTTCCTTGACTGTCGGAGCTTGATGGGTGTTGGCATCGGCTCATATCGAACTTTCACATCACCTGGTCTTCGAAGGTCGAGGGACGGGTTGAGATGAATCTGGGAGTGCTGGTATTCTTCTGGTTCGGTGATATCCTCTGCTATTTCCTGCTATCATGGACCCAACGTTGCAATATAGGGACTCAGTAGAGCTACAGATAGTGTGAACATAGTTTTGTTGAATCGTCCATGAGTCCCACTCAAAAGCCAGGTATGTTTCTAGTTTTCCATGATTAGAAATGAATTCAAATTGCCAAAAATCTTCAAGGATGTAGCAATAACATACCATTCTTCGTTCAGTAGGACTCTACTTGGATCGCCTTACTATATCTATTGCAGGTTACTGTCATCATCATCATCTTAGACGCAGTGGTGTTCGTCTTGAACATCTAGGAAACCTCCGGGTTTGTTAACAGAGAAGACATCTACGTTATGATCCGGCAAAGTTTATGTGGTATCTTGGATGTTGGTCGTTGGACGGGTATTGCTGTGTGTGCACTCCTTTTGCAAAGGTCCATAACGTATTCTCGTTCTCTCCTGGACAGAAAGTCGAGTGGATGTAAACGCTTCTTCAACTTGGGAATGGAATCGCGTTTCGGTTGTGCGATGATCATTTGTTGTGGGCAACAGCATTCGTGGTGGTATTAAATTACTCTAAGGTTTCCGGCCTGGAATTCTCCTTCGTCCGATCGTATCGCGCACCTCCCTTAGCTAGCTTCACAATTGTCTAGTTGCTGCTGCTAGCGGAACTGGACTCGTCTTGTGCCAAGCTGGGTGGTCCCTGTTGCTCAAGGGTGTAAACTCTCTCGTGCAAGTCCCTGGATTAATTGTCAGTCGAGTACATAGGTAGCTACTTCATTGGCAACACTCACTCGATGGCGTCGAGGGCTTCCCGCAGGTGATCAGCGATCCCTTGAAATTGGTAGTTCAAGCGTTGCAGCGCCTCGCGCAACTACATGAGAGGTTAGCATTGGCGAAGGCATTTTTGTGTGGTCAGACGTACTTCTTGGATCTGAGCTCGATCCATACTCGCAGAGGCGCTCTCGGAAGGCATTTTGCTTGTTTGTTGAAAAGGATTATAAGATTTACAGTGATGTTGGGGCGAACTCAGGTTCGGTATATAAAGATTTGTCGATGAGTGAGGAGTGTTTTGTGGTGAATTCTGTGGAAAGGAAAGAGAAAAAAGAGAAATCTCAAAGATCTATTTTACTACTATCCTCCACTGGCACAAATGGACCGATCCCGCACCGCGTGGCAGCCGGGTCTGCAGCTGTCGAGCAGTGTCAGGATCTGCTAGTTGACAGGTATTTCATTCGCCTGTCTAGTGTCAGAGCATGCTTCGTTTAATATATACATATATTTTGAAGGGAATTGACGTATATTTTGATAATATACATGTATATATATGATAATGTGGTTTTGTTGATCTGCCTCGAGTGTGGAATGAGTTGGTGTTCCGACCCAACTGTGATCTCGTCCGACGACTAACGATCAAAGAGCGTCGCCACTTTCCTGTGGTGCTTAGAGGATTGCGAATGCAGTGCAGTAAGTAAAGCAGTGAGAAACAACTTATATATTGAGCTGATGGTATGAAAGAAAGGCCCAGGATTGGCCTTCGGCAGCTGTCATGAACTGTATAGTGGAATCCATACTTGAGTTGTATCACCCTTCACATTATGAGAGGTATCGCGGTAGCCCATCTCTCATGAGGGACATGGCATCCTTTCCCGATAGTATGTCCATGCTGCCATCTGAAGATGATCTATGGAGCTGTACTGCCATGGTAGGTGGTAGATGGATCACCGTTGATGAGTCAAATAGTTGGCATTCGAAGTAGAAGTCTGACACATGACCTAAACAGTCTCTTGGCGACTTTCTTATCCTGGGCCAAGCCAGACCGACACAGCCGACTAAGTCGCAGTTCAACGTCCTGGCGCGTTGCTCCATGTGGTCCTGAGGCTGGACCAGATCAAGCACCCTGATATTCAGCCTCGGTCGCATGTTCAACTGATCGCTCATCGTCGCCAAAAAGGTTTTTGCCTTCTTCAACGCATGCCTCCTCCATCCGAAAGGCATATGGGATGAATACCTTGCAGTTTGGCCCTCGTTGAGCACGATCGCTGCCTTTAACAAAGTTTTACTGACAAACAAGACCAGGTCGGGACCCTCTGCCGAAGACGTTCCAGAACAGACAGGCGGTTGTCTCAGCCTCTCTTCCTGCTCTCTGGAGATTCAATATGCAGCTGTTGTACGGGGTGCTCGACTGCCTCCAAGTGATGCCAACTTCCACAGCGATATAAGCATGGTTTGGCAGGTGAGGACTCCGGCAAGTTGAGCGGTAAGATCATCAGAATCGTATCGACGTTGTTGCACATATGCCAGATTTCGGTTGACCATGTCGGCGGGCCTGTCATTTGTATGATTGGTACCGATGAATCCCCTGACAGAAGCTGTTCGAGGGTGTAGACCCTCTCGTGCAAGTCCCTACATTACATGTGAGCCTAGTACAAAGATGGTATATGAACAATACTCACTCGATGGCATCGAGTGCTTCACGTGACGATTATGATGCTGAGGAGCGGGGAAGACACTGGCGGCGTCACCCATTGTGCTTTGTCTCTCGTAGACATCAACTGAGCGTGATCCCTGAGTCATGGGTAGGCCTCTTGCCTATTCTACGACGGTCTGGTAGGTGGCTCTCTTGGGATAAAGCTGAGTGTCGTCGTATGTCGGCTTTGATGCAGCCATCTCTTCATGATCAGGCGGTTGTAATCGAGCCACTCGACGCGGAATCTGTTGTTCAAAATTAGCCTTGGAATGGAATTACTGTTCCACTTGAGATGGGGGCCTTGCTGGATACTAGTTAGTTACCCTTCTGTGTTCTGGTAGGAGGAAGTTACCTCTGTGAGTTCATCCATGGCTCCGAGCTTGCGCTTGAGTGAAGGTCCTTCAGCTCATCCGAAGCAGACTCTTTTTCGGCAGTAGTAGGTTCTTCACCATGTTTGCTGGTTGCGCGGTCTCCCTAGATACTGAGAAGTAGGCAAAGGAAGGTAACAACGATGTTAAAGTCGCTTCCATCGCTACGGTGCATACGGATAGCCACGAATAGACCTACCATAGCTTGGAGGACTAACAATGCACCATGAACAGCGAGCCATCCATATAGAAGGTCGTCGTGAAGGAGAGTAACAGACTCTACTTCACTAGCAGAACCAGAGCTTCAAGTGCTAGATGAGGTAGATCAAAACGGAAGGGGGCGACTTCGATGATTTTGACCTTGTCGTTTGGATATGAATCGCAATAGTTGTCATAAGGTTGTGCCCGTAATGACATAGTCTTCAGTGTTCAATAACTGATACGGTGTCTCCTGAGAATAGTAATCCAGTGAGATGTAATGGATAGGGCTGAATCACTGGTGGATTGATCAGTGATTCAGTGAGACTTTGGCAGACAAGACTGAATCACTAACGGACAAAGGATTCGTAGAAACATTGATGAATACCAGAAAGAAACTTGTGGGGAGTGGAATAATCGCGACAACAGGCTCATTCTCGAACCAAGGGTTTCCCGTAGTCACAGATCGATTGTAGATCGCCTCTGCCCACTTTCGAGTCATTGCCTTGAATTCTTCCTTGATGATGTTGGAGAATGTCTGGATCAGTGACCCAAACGGACGAGCAGACGGTTGGGGCCGGATTGGGATGGGGACACTGCGATGCCGGCCGAGTTGGAGGCACTGGCCAGTTCCAAATCACATGTTCAGGCTTCCTCAACATGTTGTCTCTCTTTTGTAACAAGATGAAAAGACTTGGAGGTGTTCTTAGGCTCTTCGCTCCGTTGAAGTTTTCTCGCACAGATCCTTTCCTTGTCGACTTCTCGATAGGGCCATCATTCGTGGGAGGCTACCTTCTCATCAGGAGTCCTCCAAGGAACCGAAGGAGCGTTGGAGTGTCTCCGCAACGAATGGATGTCATCATCACTTTTGACATGGTGATAGGGTGACTGGAAGAGAATATTCTAGTTTAAGAGCTTCTCGACCGTACAAGCTAAAACCAGGGTACCAAATTCCCCATCGTCGCTGGCTCTTGTGCTCACCACTGAGGTTCAGTCGTCGAGAGAGGCACCAGAAACGATTTCTGCTCCGCGGTGGTCTGCCACAGCGAGGATCTAACCCACTGGACTCGGTACCGGGTGTTTTCACCTTCGTCCTGGTCCTTGATGATGTCAAATACACCCCCCTTCTGAAAGCTGGTTGCGGCAAATCGTCCGCCTTCATTGGCCCGGGTAGTTCAGCGTCGGCGATCAAAGGAGGGGGTGATAACCAAGGCGGCGAACGGGTCGCAAAGAGTACGAGAACGCGGTTTACGTGGTCTTCAGCTTCGCCAGGGAGATGGGCCCGTAGTCCTGCCTGTTGCACGCGCCCTTGATGTTCTCATCCCGGTATCTAGATCTAGCTGTTTGGGGCAAACCGCGAACTTGGTTGTTCAGGCCTTCCCAGGAAGATGAATCTCAAAGAGAAGAAGAGGACCCAGTCGCGTGACTGTGCAAGTGTCCGAGTAGTGCTTGACGAGCAATAGCTTCGTCAACCAACACCAGGTCTGGCTGGAAGTGAAACCGGAACAGGAAGTTCGAAGTGTAGTGGTAGTAGATAGCACAACAGGTAATCTTGAACATTGCCTTGATCCAGGATTTCATCACTGAGAAATCGCTGGAACCAAGTTCGTGACAATGTTAAAGGGGACTTCGTGGTGCCGGACGGCAATCGAATCAGAGGCAGGCAAGCCTTCATGCAGGTTGATGTATGTACCAATTCTCATAGGGTCGATGCGCGATTCAGTGGAGTAGTGACCACAGCTCTTGCCTTGGGCGCTGAGCTAGAACGCTCATCCATAGTTGCTGCTTCATCGACGATGATGAGAACTGGTTTGAGTTCTTCATGAACAAGTAGAGGGGAAGCGACAACAGTCAAAGTTACCACAGCGCCATTGTGGTTCCAGTCACTTGCTCATCAAGGAATCTTCGTCTTGGTCCAGGTGTTGGTGGTAGACAACATCTTCTCAAGGCTCGGTAACCTATAACGGGACCGTTAGGTTGTCTCCAACCTTCATGGAAGCTGCTGTTATCGTGTCGTTGATGCGTTGGTTGAGGGGACCACAGCTCTTCTCTGCTCTGTTTGAGGACATGAGCAAGATGTGGGGAGCCATGTATATCGGTCTCAAACGAAGTTCCATCAGTAGGTGGTACCGCCCAGTTCAGTCCCAGATACTTGTCTTGTAACTGAAAATTCCTGAGTGAAGAGTCCACGTTCTTGAGTCCCATTGTATCAAGTCTGCACATCCGCTTGGAAAGATGCGTGATGCTCTGGACCAAAAGGCACAGTTTGTTCTTCTCCTCGTAAATTATAGCCGTTCTGGTGCAGACAACTCCAGTGTACCTTCGAATTGGCTTTGTCGGAGATTTGCGGCCTTAGCAAAGCTAGCCTGGGCCCCCTTGAAATAGCCTGTGCTCTGGCCTCGAGGTTGTCATGTAGTGGTGGAGATTGCCTTGTCGGGTAATGCAAGAAGAGCTGGGGCGATATGGCCTTGAACTGAGTGACAAGAAACAGAACGGCTGTCGCGACTTCCGAAGAGACCAGACAGCCGCCCTGTAATACGAGTCGATATTCGTTCCATGGCGCTGGTGCGTTGGTCTTCGCCTACTCGCTCAATCGACTCCGGACGATACATGTTATCAGAAAACGCTTTGTCGTCCCAGGCACAAATATTCGCTTCCACATGTTAGGGGGGATGAATGTCATGTTCTTGCTAAGAGTGAACAAGATGTCGTATATAGGCAAGTGTGGGTAGACACCCAGGCAAGACAGTGAGATGCCTCAATGAACAGTCTCGTAACCTGTAACAGCCACTCCCCCGCTTCACGTTCGTTCCTGCCTGCGGTCCACCCAGCAGGCATATTCACCATAGCTCCATGTCTAGCAGCCTTGCGTTCAGTGTATTTGACTATATCCCGGAAAGCAGCCAGGATTATCTTGCTGTATTTGCCCCCTCGAGTGTCCTTGCTGCTATAGTTAAGATTGCAGCTCGAGAGGAGTGGCCAGAAAAGGGCAAGTTGGCAGATACGAACAATACGTTGCTTGATGATTGGCGGCTGCGTGATTGTAGTCGCGCTGAGGTTCGGAACATGTGCCAAAGTGTCTCTCAGAGGGACGTTATCAGCGTTTGACATATTCTGGACACTGCGATTGCTGAGATGATCAGGGTGCAGATGTCAGACAAAGTTGTTCCCAAGGATCCATGATATTGTCGACCCTAAGAGCAGAGATGGCACAGTCGCAATACTCTTCCAAGTGCAGGGCAGACACATGTTTGGCTCGTGTGTAAATAGATCTACCGCAGAGGTAAAGCCGACGAGGCTGATGTTTGAGTTAGGCCCGAAGGCGTTGCATCAGCGGAAACAATGCACTCAGCCTGTTGGCCCGAAAGCTCAATGAGCTGGATATCTTCTTTCGCAAAGCTTTCCAGTGCTCTGTGCTGATGACTCGAGAGCGGTACACAGTTACTTCTGCTCCGTAACCTCAGAAAAGGACATTCTGTTGATAGTGACAAGGGTGGCTGGGTTTGTGAAGCTTGTGCCGACCTTGACTTCAGTGGCTTCGTGAATGCTGATAAAGATGTTCGGGAAAAGAGACCCGGTCCCTCAGTGATATGGAACTTGTCCTAGGAAATAGATGGGGGAATGCCAAGCAGTTGTCCGCTAGGGCTTCTTTGATGATTTCGTACGCTGTTTGCGCTACTCCTGACAACTTGCCGGATCTGATGAAATCCAGAACCCAGCCAAAGCGGTGGGAGCAAGAGAGAAGAGATTAGAATATGACGACAGTGAAGGGACACAATGAGTATCAATAGATGTGGCCCAAGGCAGTCTGCAAGTCTCGGTAGGGCTACCATGACGGGCCTTGCGATGGTTTTCGAGTGTGCTCGCTGGTAGAAATTGTTTGCTGCAGTCTGGGCAGTTGTCATAATCTTCGCATGCACAAAACACCGGTTGAGGCGTCTTCCCTGACCTGAGTTGACTGTAAAGTGCCGACGGTACATTGCGGGTACTTTGCTCTTCAGATACCGATGATGACACCAGAGGTCCAATGATCAAGGGTTTGAAAAGACTGAATCACGAGGTATTAGTTGGGGATTACCTTGATAAAGACTGCATCGACGGTACTTACAAAGTATATATATAGCTCATTGTTCTTGTTGAAGAGAGCATTGACTTCCGCTTCCATATTAAGTCTTGAGACATGACAAGGACAACGCGTAATAGTTCAGTTCTTAGAGTTGCGCTTAAGCCTTGTACTTCTGCCGGCGTTATCTGTCCAAGAGACGGATCCCGGGATCGAGGAATGTGGAAGATGAAGCTCAGAAGTAGGATCCGTCGAATGTTTTCGAGGGCCGTTGTGCGAGAAGTAGACTGAAGGACACTTTTTGGTGGAGAATTTACCTTTCTTCTTCTAGAATCAGATCGCAACCTCATAGGCAGCAGTCCTGTACTTATGTGACGACACAGAGTATAATCATTGCCATGAGGACAACGGCGTGGCCAGGGAATGGGATGAGAAGATTGATAGCATCCAGTTGGGCCGAGCTGCCGGCAATGCCGTTAGTATACAGAATTCAGTTATAGAGGGCAAGAGAACATACTTGAGCTTGCTGACGACAGCCACAATGGCCACGAGTAAAGGACTTCTGTTTGTTGCAGTCATTGCAGTGTTCTGAAGTCGGAGCTCGTTCCCATCAGTGGCATCCAAAGGATCAGTCACCGAAGAGGTCTTAGTCTCAAAGTCGTGGTGTCGTGCTTGACGATTTCTTGAAACACCTCTTATGGGCGATTGAGCCACTCCGCAACCCCTTGGTATAAGTTGGTCCTGCCCATAAAGGGCCGTCTAGCTAAGGCCGACGGGTTTGCGAGTCAGGAGTTTATAGACATATGACCACTTGTCCTGTGGTACCGCTGAGGTGTGGTAGATGGTGCAGGTAGACGGTAGAGGCAGGCGGTAGAATCCACCAAAGACAGGCGTAGGAGTAGAAGAAAAGTAGCGAGTGCATATAAAAGAAAAACAGGATTGTGACCCTAGCATCTCACTGCTCGTCGGTGTTCTGTTCGTTGTGGTGTTGATCTTCGTATCCGCCTTCCTGTCTAGAATCATATCCGTTGTGCTCATTATCAGAGATGTCGAACATAAAAGTCAAAACTTCCACCTCGTCCGACTCCAGAATCTCGATTCCCCAGATACAGACAAAGACAAGTCACCATCGCCTTCCACAGGTGTGGCAGTATTTGAATGTGTATCTCACGCGGACGTGTGTAGCGATTGACATCCTTTGGAGCAGAGTCACAACGGTCTGGGTCCTTCTTCTCGTGTTCATCGTGGTGTAGATGTGTAGAAGTGCAAGTACTTGAGTTTGAATGAGTCTCAGTGGCCGATGGTACATCATTGCATCCCACATGTTGTTCAGCCTCAAACCTGGTGATGTTGTGCGTATAGCTTGGAAGGCCTGGTGATGTACGGTATATATATATAGAGGTGTTGGAGTCTTGGATCGGGGGCTTCTCTCGCTCGGTAGCCCCTTTTGCCAGTAGGTGACCAAATGTAGGCGGTTGTACATAGGGAATATCTTGAGGTGCGACCCGTTAAACCAGTTATAAAAGTTTACGCTCACGGATATAAGCTGTGTGAGAGCCTTATTGTTGCAATAGTCCAAATTTTTATATATAAAGAGTGAGCGGATTTCGATGCCGATGCCAGGCATTGTACTGACATCCAGCGCAGATCAGATGTCGGAGTGCTCCTGGGGAAGGAGAAGCGGAGCAGCGATGGTGGTGATAGAAGGTGAACTCGGAAGAACGGGGAAGAAAGAAGAGAGCTTCTTGACAACGGCAACGTATGAGGCCGCTTGGAAGCTATGTAAATAGTCAGCATCATGACTTCGAATTTGGGCTGAGTAACTTACGGGAAGATGACGTTGTTGGTCCGATGTAGAGACGGACGTTCATCGTGCAGATGTATATAATATAAATGAGAATAAGGATGTGCGCCAAGGTAGTGAGAAGGAGCATGCTGTATAGTATAAGAAGTTAGGCAGGCCGTTTATCCGTTCTCCCTCGTCACTGACAGGACTGAGGAAAGGAGGGAGTCTTCGTCTTGATTAGATGTAGATAACTTCATGGCTCCAAAGAGGGCTTGGGCTAATAGCAGTTGAAACTTTCTTCAACACCCTAACAGGTTCGGGGAGTCATAACGCCGATGCTTGAACGGAAGCCAGCGAAGAGTGGGGGAGTAAAGAGGCAACGAAGAGAAGAAAGGGGGATATTGATGAAGATGGAAAGAGGAGGTCCGTAGCTGGAGTCCCCCCTACTTATGAGATTCTATGAACGGTCTGCTGCTTAAGATCAGGTAAGCACAGCTACATTCTCCAACCTCCTCTGCTTGTCTACCCAAATTAATGACACATCCATATTACAGGCCATATACTCATGTTTCTATTGGAAACAACGGGAAAGAAAAGGAGGATTGCTTCCGTTGGATGTCACAAACACGGGAGCCAGCTCATTCATGCGGCGGTATCATATTGCATCCAGCCCCTATCATTTGTCCTTGCTCCGGACTATATGCAGTAGCTCAGAGGCTGTGTTACTGCAGTTAGCCGCGTATTCACACCGCAACATAGATGCAATCAGATATTCCCCTTGATATTGCCAGGTAAAGCAAGACAGACATCCTGTCTGATTGTTTGTGTCCTCTTCCTCACAATCTCAGAATTGTTAGGTTGGAGGAGTTAACGGAAGGGAGATTGCAGAGTTACGTGTCAGATATCAGGAATCTCAAGGCAAAGAGGCATCAGAAAGCAGTTTGTATCGGAGCATTCCCTCCTAACTTCAGGTTTGCCGGTTATTATCGGTTACGGACTTGGTTCACTATGATGGGAAGAGGCAGTCGTCAGCTTGTAAGTTGAATAAGGGTCCAGTTGACTCTCCTCGCCAGTTGAACCCCCCGTTACAGCAAACGATCTAGTCGATCAGTTAGAGTGCTTTTATGGGTATAACTGGGCTTCCTGAGATGTAAGCAAATCATTGGTTCAAAATCACAAGGGGAGTCAACTGGAAGGAAGTGTCAACTAGCCCCTTATCCAACTTAGTGACTTAGATGCTTGCCTGCCGAAATCACATTGCTTAACTCAAACAAGCCACACGGATACTGAGTTTAGATTACTTGGCTCAGAAACGTTCAAATCATTTGCGTTTCAACCCTGATGAAGTTTGTATGTCAATGACCTCAACGACGGGGAAGTGTAGGAAACATGTATCATCCTACCTAGTGAACAGATGCCAACTCCAGAAGCAAGCTGGTCCAAGACGATTGATCTTCATGGCACCCAATTACTCACACCCTGTCATCAAAAATCACCAATCATCTTCCGGTATGGTGTAGTGGCTAACATTTCGCGCTCTCATAACCTGAGAGATCAAGTACCGCGGAGCCCAGGGTTCGATTCCCTGTACCGGAGTTAGCAAGCATTATCTTTTGCCTGCGTCGGCAATCACTTTTTGCTGTTTGTATGGTGGAAGATCTTGGTTGTTTGATGTACTGAAACAAGAGTAACATGGATGCTTGTCGTGATATGTACACTGTGCATTGTTCTAGTAGCTACTGGAAGCATCGCAAAGTGTTACAGTGCGTATAAGCGCAAACACTATACGCTGATATCATTTGTGGCTTCTGTGCCCCTCCATCATCATTGCCCCACGTTCAAGGTTTTTGCCCAACGGCAACTTCAAGCACAAGCTTCTGTTACACTAAACATCACCAAATTCCCTCGCAAAGAGCGCAGAGCAAATCATCATGGATCCCCTCGATAACATGGCCGGTGCCCCCGTGCCCAAGAACTTTGATGCCGAGAATGCCCAGAACAACGAAGATGTGCGTCACACCAAACGTCGATACCAAACAAGAGTAGTGACTGACAGTCCCCCCCCAGATCGAGAAGCAATTCGCCGTCAAGGTCGTCCAGCACATGCAGACCTACTGGTCCATCCTCGAGCGCGTAAAGGGCTCCTCCCTCCGCCTCACCAAGATCGACGACGAGATCATGGAGCACCTCAACGAGGCCTTCCCCGAGTTCGACCCCGCCGCCAAGGTCAATGAGGACGAGATGAAGAGCAAGGACGGCAAGAACAGATGGCGCGACTTCATGATGAAGTACGAGAAGAAGGTCGACGACTACAACTTTGGTACCATGGTTCGCGACAGCCCCAAGGTCGAGTACGAGGAGAACACCACCATTTTTGTTCCCCGCATGCAGTTTTACGCTCTCGAGATCGCCCGGTAAGTTGAATATGCTGGAAGTGTGGGAGTTAAGCTAATCTGTGTTGTAGTAACCGTGCTGGCCTTAACGACTGGATCTACGAGCAAGCTCAGGCCGAGAAGGCCAAGTCCAAGTAAACGGAAATTGCGATCAAAATAAAAAAGATATAAAAGCGAAGTGGCCAAGTCGAGCCATGCGTCCACAGCGCCGGGCCTAGAGCCCACACGAGTCCAGTTGAGGACGCTGGATGCAGGACGTCAAATGATGTTATGAGAACAAATATTTTCGGACAGGCGGGATTTAAAACTGGTTTTCGTATAGGTTTTATATACTGGATCATTCCGTGATACCCTTAGAAATACATGGCATTGACATCTGGCTGCATCATGATCTTCTCCCCACTCGTTTCTGAGTTACCCTGCACTAAAAAGGCGATAGCAAGATTCGGACTGGGAAATGCCTTGATGTTGTGATATATGCTTGGAGCATAAAGTTTCACTGTAAATTTGGCCTAGATACGTGCCTCTATGTCAAGCCGGCGTTTTTTTTCGGTTGGTTATGTATGCTAGCAGTAGCGATAGGCGTTCAATCAACAGCAATCGTCATGATGTCTCAACATGATCACAATCCCCTGCGCTCAAGAGCTATTGGTTGTGATTAATATGAATATTCTAAGTTTACATGCTATTGGTAAATCTAAGTATACATCTTCTCCTCTCTTACACCTTCAAGAACTGATCAATGTCAACCCTCTGGAAGTAACTGATATGCCCAAACTCAACCCAATGCTGCGCTATGCGATCATGGCTAACGAGGATAAGCTGGCTTTCAACAAACCTATCTGCAAATTTGTTAGCTTAATTGTCTTCGTGAAGTCCCATTCGTACTTACCTGAGATAAATCCTGTATCTGCAATATGTCCCTGGCTGTGAACCGCCCTCGAACCTTGGAAGCGAGGGTCCGCTGGAGGCCCGTCAACAAGATTACTCAAGTCTTTGGCTAAAAAGGTGATCTCTCCACGTGGAACGTTAGGATCTCCCGTTAGCTTAATAGCCTCGAGCCGTCCTTGATAAGTGCGCTCTTCATCCCGTCTCGCTTCCCAAACTTCGTCGCTTTCCTTCTCTCCGCGAATCAATCCGAGTTCTTCGTCCGAGGCCGGCGTTTCGTCGTCGGGCTGGTGAATAAGCAGGAACTCGCATCCATGGGTACTATAATCGCCAACCCAGATTCCCCTCCATGGCTTCAACGGCGTAGGCGTGTACAGTTTTGGATCGAGTGTTGAGTATGTGATCAGCTCCTCGCCGACGTGGACACCTGGAAGACCTCCGGTCGCTGCGGGACGAGACAATCTTAGCATGTTAAATATCCCAGTCATACCGGCAGCCATACCAACGCGAGCTAATCCGCCCGCCATTTCCATCCATTGTCGGACTCGGAAGAATCGCTCTGATACATCCCTGCGTCGTCGGGGTCGGGTCGCTGGTGTGTTGACAAAGATGCCCTCCTCGGTGATCTGCGTGCTGCCGCCTGATACGTGATGATCTGAAGGTACTGATGGTGGTGGCCAGATGTTGCCGTATGGGAATGTGCTCTTGAGATTGTCTTCTGCTTCTTCTTGGTCGAGCTCACATGTCAGCATGAAGTTGCTGAAAAGAGCGTCGATTCGGTCATCGAGTGTGACGGGCATCTCATCGGCGAAACGATTGGCGCCAGGTCGAGTTGTGAACTCAACTGGAGCTTCATCTCCCACTCGGAACTGCAGAACAGGCTTATCAAGATGGAGCTTGACTTTTGGATCGAACTCTTGAATTAAAACATCGCCTTGACTAAGCCAGCTTTGGTGCAATGGTCGACCTCTGCTTGCGAGAAGTTGATAACCCTCTATACAGCCTCGACGAGGATCATAGCGAACAAGCATGAGTCTGCCGGTAAGATCACGGTCGCAGAACCAGATCTTTTGTCGAGGAAGGAACCAAAGTCGATCATGAGAGGCGTAGAGGTCATGATAATTCTTGCAGGGATAAGGGCTTGTAATGGCCACACCAGGAACATTCTCTTGGACAAGAGGGTGCCAAAGGATGTCGGACAGAGCATGCTTGCGCAGATCACGACATGTAGCGGAAATAGCTGTCAGATCATAAGGTGAAAGATGAGAAAGAATGTTATCAATAAGCTCAGGCGGAAGATTGAGAAGTAATGAGTCTTCTGATGGTATCTCTAATTGAGGCTCCGATGACGACAATGGGTCCGATAGCGGTGACTCGGGATCTTGACTGGAGGTAGACATTGTTTCTGAGAAAGAGTGTCTGTATGATGAGCTTGATCAAGATAAAAGAGGTACGGGTTGAAGCTCGGTTACCTTTACTTAACTTTAGGTATGTCGGTTGCTTTCAGCTTTTGGGCAGGGGTGGCGAGCTAGATGTTGATCTAGACGGTCTGGACTTGGGGAGCTTTGAAGGGAGCTTCAGTGATGACCGCCAGTGATGGATGTAATGCAGCTAAGCGGAGTTCAGCCGTAGGAGGTACCGACCCAAGAGAAGGCGTAGAATAGCAATCGCTCAAACGCCTTAAAGACAAGAGAATATCCAAGTAATTTATTTCTGATAGCAGTTCATTCTTATCTGTTAAGATATTAAATATAGATTTATTCCTCCTTGGCAATGACCCTATCCAACACTCTGTGTATTAGTGGAGACAATGGATCGTCATCCATTAGCCGATCAATCAATGTGCCATAGACGTTTAAAGATAGACTTGAAGCCAGAGAAATAAAGGTTATTGAGATAAAAATAAATAAAAAAAGAGAGTACAAGCCGTTATAATTCTTCCAAGACCTGCATGCAGTCGTACCTGTTTAACCCCAATCTTATAGACCCTGCATTATCAATCTAAACAAAGATACTTGGCTTCCATATCGAGAGCCACTACCCAAAACTAGCGACGGTGGCTGGTAGGTCCAGACCTTGGTCTTGGTCTAGGTTGCATTGGATCTTGAGGCCTGATACTCTCTGGTACTTGATCAGGGTTCATCTCAACACCAAATCCCGAGGTCACGCGGCTCTTTTCGTCACTCAAAAACAAAAACACACCTTTGCCTTTGTACTACTGCTGCCCATCTCTGCTTTGCTGGCAGATTGTACACCACCCGTTTACTAGACCGACGTCATCTCCTGCTCATAACCACTGGGAATACCTTCATCTTTTGCCTCTCACGTCACGTCTTGTCTTGATTCTTTATAACAAACCAGCATCCATGTCCTTTTTCGCACTTACCGTCTTTTACTGTAATTAATTGTTATCACTTCAATTGCCAATGATGGCTTCCCTTTTGCCCCTTATCGCGGAGATTCTTCCGATGATAATGCCTGCTTCGGCCAATATCACACGTGCCAAACAGCTCGAACCGACTCATCCAACCGTTGAAGGTCCTGTTATTGAACGTCCCGCTGTCGTGGGCAAGTGCGACAATATGTGTGTCTCTGGTGAGTAGATTGTTTCAGACACAAGCACCGGGTCTGCGTTACTGACACATAAAAGTCATCACAACGCGACCACACTCCAAGTCTACGGTTCGACATAATAGCGAACAAGGTGAGTTACTACCTTTTCTGTGCTGAGGATACAGAATTGACATATGTGGCTAGAAACTATCATCTACACTGTCTCTGGCAAGGGTACTCTGATTGTTAACGAGGCCGTTAACTCTGAACTCAAACACCACGAACTTGCACCCGGAGATTTTGCCTTTGTGCCTGCTTGGGTTGAGCATCAGATCAAAAACGATTCCGATCAAGACTTTCAACTACTCATGATCCAAAACGGATCGACTCCCATTCGCGCAGACTTGACTGACTTCGGTGGCGATGTCATTTCAACAAAGAATTAAAGCCTCGAACAAGGAGTTTTCATTACCGTCCGCATCAATCTGTCTATTTTAGGCTATACCCGAGATGCAATCCACTAACTCTCACATCTGGATTTAACCATCTGAATCACCGAATCTCTACTTGATCGATCATCAAACACTTGCGCATGGTCCAGCGTTGGAAACATGACCACCTCGACGCCATTGTGCGATTCGGCTACTACACCCCGAGTGCGCGATTCCAGATCAACTCCCAGGTACTCTGCAACCGTGGCAGTATCGACTATGAGGTCGCGACCAGAGAGTGTTACTGCAGCGTGTCTTGTACGGCGGCCGTCATCTTGAGTTCCCAAAAGATCCTCCTTCCATAGGATATTCTCGCGCCAGAAGAAGTGTCGACCCAGACAGAGCGCTACACCTGGATCTGTGCTGGCGAAATACCATAGCTGCCACTCATTTGCTCGCTTTGGCTTCCGGCGAGTGAAATTGTACGCTACATCGGGAAGATGGAGCATGATGGTGACAGGGTCGATAAGGACAAGTGATGGTACGCGGTGTTTGAGTCTGGAGTCGTGGAGCATATGAGTTGTCAAGACAGAACCATAAGAGTGCGATACCAGAGCGAATTTCTCCCAACGATGGTGATCCAGAATGGCTGTCATCTGGGTCAAAAACTCGGCCTTATCTGGAATGGCTGGCGTGAGGCGGAATGAGATGGGCAGGATTTCGAGAGCGATAACACCGACGCTTCCACTTCCATCATCGGTTTCGTGAAGTCCAGCCAGGAAACGAACATACGTCCATAATCCGATTCCAATGCCGTGAAAGAACACAACGGGAAGCTTGTCTTGAGCTGTGTGCGGGCGGTGCCAGTAACTCAATCGTGTTGAGGGGGATTGTCGGCCTGGATACAGTTCCTGTGGTCGTGGAGGGAACATGCGAAGCGCAGAAGAGCGAGGTCGGCGATAGAACTCGAATCCATGCCAGCGGAAGGCGAGATAGGTGGCCTGATCGACGATGAAGATGACGATATACCAGGGAAGACTGCGATACGTCGTCGGGATGCCATCAAGTGTGAGACGAAGGCTCTTCGCATTTCCCCGCCCAGTTTTGAGCGGTCGTCCAAGTCGTCTCTCCAGACGCCTCAGATAATGTTCAACTTCCTCCTCCACTGACTCTCCATCTTCATCAACCAGCTCTTCACCATCAGGCCTCTCAAAGAAAGCCCAGAGGATAAACTCCCTCACATTATCCCTCCGAATCTCATGCGGATCCGCATCCAGAAACCACCACCTCAAATAAATATCCGGTGCCGACACATTCCCAAAACACCGCTCAAACAGAGCCTCACGTTCCTTGCGCGAAAGTGCCGGCGGGTGAACTGCATTGCGCTTGAGCCGTCCGAGAAATGGTCTGTATATAAATAAGTAGTACACAATCTCTGCCAACAACGCTGCCAGGAGAACACAGAGAGCTGGAAATATTGTCTCGACGGGCTGGATGAGAGGAAGGAGGAGAATGAAAAATATGTAAATTAATGGCGTGTAGCGAAAGAAGGCGATGGATAGGCGGATAAAGACCCATTCACCGAAAGATGTACCGATCATGCGATGTTTTGGTGCCCGTGAACCTGGACTTTAATTCTTTCAAGCAGATAAATTGTGTAAGAATGAAAATTGAATTTTTTTTTCTCGCTTGTTGTTGAAGAAAATCTTTGGTGACGTGTTTGTTGAATGAGATCTCGTTGGGGCGTACCGAGTACCACTTGTATCATCATCAGCTGCTGGGCGCTGATCGACTGGCCTTACATACAGGGGTGGCTTTGTGGCTGATGATTCTAGCCACACCTAACAACAGTTACATCCTTGACCCGCCCATGTACGTGCATGCAACGTTCCTCATCCGTCGTAGTTGGTAGTCGACAGTATGACGAGACGTTTGGCTGTAAAAGTTGTACTTGGCTATCTACAGTAGACAGAGTAACGCAGCTATATTTGGTAGACGGGTGATGGAGAAACCGGGCACTCAGGCCAAACCGGGTGGTGTCTCGAGGTATGAGGTCTCTCGCTGTCAAAGTAATGGCTTTTTAAGAGTAGTACAAATTTCACTCGGATTAGATTTCGTAAAACTGCATATCACAGATATGCTTCATGTCACTTGTGTATCCGGGTTTTTGTGTTCGAGAGAAGCAACTCAGCGGTCGATCTGACCAAGTATATCAGCGGCTGATTAGGCATACGATCGAAGCAATACTTGATACATCCGACTTCTAGTATGATGGTGCCTTAACACTGCATGTACTTGATTTCAGATGTACAGTACCTAAAACGGGATAAGATGAAGGAATTACAAGTCCAGGTACTTCGACTTACACTGGTTTGGAGGTATTGTTATATGTACCTATGCTTAGGAACTGACAAGGATACGGCTTACGGAAGTTTTCAGGTAAGTACAGTACCAGATACGTTCTTCACCAAAGCTTATGCATATAGCTCGTAATTGTACCAATAAGCACTGCGCAATCCGCTCTCATTGCTTTCCAACCTTGCAGTCTGTATACATAGATATCTGTATCTGTATGACTTCAAGTGTCAACGACTCGTAGCCGTGCATTACTTCAACCATCAACAAAAAAGCCTTACCCATCAGCGACCAACTTTATCGGTATGTAGTAGAGATGCAAGTAACACAACAGGTGTATGTGAATTGGGGACGGCTGTCCTTGTGACGAATTCGTCGACCAGCATGTCGGCCAAGTTACAGTTACAGATCCAGAGGTTTCTGTGCATCCCAAAACGAGCCGCTTCTTTTTGCGCAAGCTGCAATTACGGTAACACAATAACCTACGAGTGCGCCGATTTATAGACAGCATAGTACAGCGGAGTGTTTGCTGTCCTACAAGCCCATCACGCATTGGACCCAGGAACCAAAGGGTCGAACAGCCAGGCGAGTATACGACTCGGAGAATTTCTGGCAAATTGAGTGACGACTATATGAACTCGAACAACGTACAATAAGGAAGGAATATGTTGATAGTCTTGTAACCAAGTGTGGATGGGTAGAAGGGCCAGGATGAGGTTGTGTGAGGTTGAGATACTGTCTTCTGATTGGTCGATGCGGGGGGCTGTCGTCCATGAGCTCCCGACTTAAAGTCCTCCTCCCCCCCTCGATATTTTCTCCTGCTCTCTCCCTTCTTCATACCCTTTCTCACTACCCATCAAAAGTCACTCCAAACCCATCTCGATTCATCCATTGCTCTTCAGTTCCATCACTTGATAGCACTCAAGAGTCTGATAAGTATCAGTTGGACTCATCTCCTAGTATATCTGACCTTCATTGCTGTCGCCGTCACTTGACGCCCATATATCATATCACATCCCATATCACATCTCGGTGTCAATAACACATCCTCCCCTTTGTATGACAAGATGGCTGCTAGTCGTCCATTTCCCAAATCTGCCCCTTCATCGCCTACTTATAGGCTCAAGAGAACTCATAACCAAGCTATGGGACCCCGTGAGGCCGACGAGAGACAGCAACTCTCAACGAGGCCGAGAAGCCTAGCTGGACCTTTCCAGTTAGTCGGAGTATCGCATCTGGCAGACACTTCCAATAGCGCTGAGCGGAGCAGAGAAGCTGAAGCTGAAGCGAAACTGCGGACTCATGTCCCACGATCACGTGGCTTGCACCAATTATCAAACGTGGACATGTACTCACATGCCAGTCAGCCGTCTCTTCTCAGGGTGGACTCAGATTATGAGTTATACTCGCCATCGCCTCGCAGGCAGCCTCGGGTCTCACTTGAGAATACCCTTGGTTCCTTGCCGATGAATGGACAAGCTTCACACCTACCATCGGATGGAGGTCTTGCCCACACAGGATCCTGGTGCCACTCAGCTCCCACGGAATCCAGAGAGAGACAGTTGGATATCTATGACTCTGAAAGGGACGTTCTCAGTGAAGACTGGCGCCCAAGGACCCCAATCGACACCCGATTGTCCACACCAGATCTCCCGCCGCTATCCACAGACTTTGAGTTCTGCCCCTGTCATCGTCCAGGCGAACATGAGCAGGATAGGATCAACGAAGATTTCTACTTCGCAACAAGATCCAAGATGGACATGCAGAGTATGCCAATGCACCCCTCGCTCACGAGTATTGCGGCGTTGCTAACAAATCCAGCGATTGATGCGCTGGCACATATTGCTCAGAGCAGGTCAACAAATGGTCAAGAAGACCTTTGTATGCGTCGCTGAGTGAGGAAGATGTTGTAATAGTGAGATTCGTGCACTGCACAGTAGAGTAAAAAGAATCGGCGGTCATAGCAGGCGTTTGCAAATAATTGGCTCGAGGGCGTTATCTTTAGGGTATTGGCAGATTAATTAGTTCAACTTCTCATTGCCATAGAATAAGTTTAGATAGAAGCATGCCAACTGCTGCTGGATGAGTTGGAGTGCTGGCAACTCTGGTTCAGTAGAGTATTCATCTGGGAAATATATATATGCAAATAAATAAAACCTTGGAAACAGACAAACTGATCAGATCATCGTTTATGTCCGATAAGCAGTGGAAATAATAGCGCGCAGCATCTGGTGATAGCTTCGAGTTGGCATTTAAGGTTGGCTGAAGTGACTCGATTGAAATAAGCTTGGGGAGGGACTCGAGGAGGAAGGAGGACGGTAGGACTGTGGGGACTGGGGAATCAACGGGGGAGGAAGGAGGGACGTAGGCAGCAGGACTATTGGGGCCTCAGGCATTCATGAGGCATCCCACCTTAGTACCTACCAGTCCTGACTGCTTACTTCGAGGCCTTCCCATGGTTGCGATTAAATGCTAGTGAGTGCTTCTTGAGATAAAAGAATGAATGTATTGAATTGGTTAGTAGGATCATTATTGATCATGTTTGACATGTTTGGTACGAAAGGAGCCAGATGCGCACTCAGCACGTCCTATATTCATCGCCTGTATCCGTAACAAACATAAGATAATGTAATGTGATGCTATTATTTGCACATTAGCTGTATCTACTTTGCTGAGATGTTTGAGGGCATGGAATCTCTCGCTTTGTCGACCAGGTGATTTCGTAGCTTAAATGGTAGCAGAACTGCTTCTGGGTCTAGTTTGATATCGTCAATCCAATGAGGAAGACCTAAATGGCATGTCAAGGTGAAAACACATCCACGTCATAGCTAGTAATAAGACCATTATCAACGCCACGCCACTATCAAATAATGTAAATATATATAATCTGTTGTGTTGTTCTTCAACTTCTTCATGAATTTTTGCGGCGACTGTAGGTTAGGATAATCGTCAATCGCGGCAAGAGCTTATCAACGCACTCAGTTACGTCATTGGACTTTCCCGTTTCCGCATAGAGCAAGCGTTCTAGACAAGACAGACTCTTTAAAAAAGCAAGAACCTACATAAAAGCACAAAGGATCTAGACAGGATAGACAAAATGGCTGAAAATTACGTCCTTCGCATCACAGCTGGGCCTGATTATGACCCAAGTCAAATGGTCGAAGTCCCAGTCAATATCGCCAAGCCCGTCACCATCAAAAGCGACCGCGCCGATATTGATCTCAATGTCCGCATCAACGACTACAAGGGCCTGCCACGGAACTCTCCCAAAACATCTCCCTACTTTTCTACTGAACCTCATGCATATAACAAGGATCAATACAGCATCTCGTTCCGTTTCACACCCAAGAAACCATCTAATGGCGACGTTGATGACACCGATGGCATCAAAGCTACCGACCTACAATTCGGAAATGACTTTGATCACCCTATCCGAGACCGTCTACCGCCTGGATTTAACACTGCTATGAGCATAGTTCGGTGGTGGATTGATCCTGGTCTGGATGGCGATGCATACGCCGATAAGCCCTTCTTGTACGGCCCAGCGTTAAGCTCCTTCAACACTATTCATGTCGGGGAGGGCGAGTTCGATGAAGAGAAGGGTGGCCTTTGGTTCGAAGAAGGTGGTGACCAGGATGGCCTTGAGGCTCGTGAAGAAGTCGGTGCCCCTCTTACCAGCAAGGCGCGAATGAAGTGGGCTCTCAGAGCAGACAGTAAAGAGAAATGGGTGTTTGAGTATGGTCAGACATATGGCTTCGACTTCTTTAACCCATATCTCAACTTCTCCGATCTCGCTCTGAACCTACCTGGCTTCCAATTACCTATCATGAAGTACTGGGATGGTCAAGGTCTAAGGTAAGCAACCGTCACCCCATCATTTCCTGTCGGACAAAAAGCCATTACTGTTGCACAGTGTTGCCTTCCACTATACATGCTCTACCCTTCTTCTAGCCCTCCATTTACATTCCTAACAGGCCCGGTCCGAAACGCTCACATCAACTCAGATATGTTCTACGCAACAAAGAGACTGGAAAGCCATATCTCGTTATTTTGTTTTCTCTGTACCACAAAGATTACGTGAACGAGGACGGTTCGTTGAAGGAAGGTGCTGAGGACTCATTGAAACTGCCGGACAACGACGACGCGCAGTATGATGATTTTGATGGAGACGGGGCACTGAAAGAGGCGACGGAACAGCTTGGCCCTAAGATTGACGAGAAGGAGAAGGCACAGACGAGTGCGGATGATATCGATTGATGGAGGAGGGTCACATTTGGGTATCAAGACATAGACAATGTTGTACTTGGCAGCCAAGAGTGTGACGGTATTTAGAGCTACAACTCTCGGTCGGCCGCCAAAGTAAACAGCCATGTTATTGTCATTACCTATTTCCGAGAGTTTCGCTTCATCGAGCTCTCAAATTGTGTTCAACATGCACCTGCGGTGTTCCAATAGCTCGGCCGAGTGGTACTGAGCCATCCCCTACAGCACATGTCTCACGCAACTGGTCTGTCAGATGTGAGAGGGTGGGTTGTACCGATAAAAGAGCAACAGCCAGATACAATTCCCTCTTGCGAAAGTCGCTGGGCCTGAGGTCCGTCTGTGTTTATTTCCCGTTGGGGCCGTACGTTTGTATCCTGTTGAGCGTTTAAATTGTTCTAGACAGTCTTTAAGAGATGAGACCAGAACTTGAGCATCCAGTCAGGTGCTCACTTGCATTTACCGACATTTGATATTGGCAGCCACAAACACTGCAGAATCGGAAACCCTCCAATAGGCGTTACGTATGCATCATCGATTTTGACACCGGTCAGATGGAATCTCGGATCTACATACGAGATAGCCGGGCATGAACGGTAATAAAGAGACATGGCTTGCTATTGCCGGACCCCTCCAAAGATTGCTTTCAAGTCTCGACTGAGATCCTCGGAACTTTGTCCAATCAGACGAGGAATTTTTCCCCATCGGCTGTCCGAAAGGGGCCGCTGCCGAACGGCATCTTCGAGATGGCTTTAGGTGACGTGGAGTTTCGAGACTTGGCTCCCTGTTAGAGGCTTGGCTAAATGTCTAGCGTACATCTTAGATCACGTCCATCTTATTCCCGAAGCCTTGGTCTCGGATTTCGTGTACCACTACGGTAAAGTGACCCGGCGAGAAACCCGCATGTCGCCATAAGGCGGACTAAGGAAATATGAAAAGACAGACTTTGTTCTCTTAATAAAGACGTCAAGATGATGAACGGCCATATTCACCGATATCTCTCGTATAATTGTCCCATGCTGTCAGGCAGATGTTCTAGATTCGTTTCTCTGACCTTTCTTACTGCATACTCGACTGTGCCGCAGAAGAGAGACTCAGTTGTGACTCTTCGGACAGAATGTATTACCCGTTAGCGTTTCCTCATGGCCGAGTCACACGCAAGAACAAGGTCCCGCAATGTTAAACAAGCGGATACCCTGCCAAGACACCATTATTCCCGTTGAGATCCCGCCTTTTGGTCCTCATCTCATCTCCTGCGCTGCAACCCCCAGCCTCAAATAACCCCGGGTTTGTGCCCCGGATATTACATTCCCACACTCGACTGTGGATTCCCTTCTTCAGCTTTTCCTTTCTCTCGCCCTTATTATTGACCCCGTGTCCCCATCGCTTCTCTCCTTGTTCAAACCTTGATTCATACCGAATGACACCCATACGAAATACCACTGTCCTACTTATCAATATCACTACATCTTGTTGACATGACAGAACCTGGACTGCATCAGAATGCAGGCACTCCCACTCATGACCCTGGAGGTCTCGAGATTAGGCTAGAGAATACCCTCCCGCCATCAACGATACCGTCCCAACTCGGCAGCCAAGATCCTATATCTTATTTATACTTGACTCTTGATACTCCCTTACCAACAGTCCCTTCATATGATGGATCTAGTACTACCGGCATCAAAGATCTGCCACAATGCCCAGATCTACGGCCGTACGCATCGCCGTTCACCATGCCACGGGCGCGGAAGAACATCCTACTCGCGCTGTCCTGTATCGCCACGATGCTAACAGCATATACGGCTGGCACTTATTCACCTCCCTCGAGAGCAATGGCTAGAGATATCGGAGCAAGTCATACAGCGACACTTGTTGGAATCACAACCTTTTGCATGGGCTTCGCCTTGGCGCCCATGGCTCTCGCTCCCATTTCCGAAATCTGGGGTCGACGCCCAGTCTTCATGTTCGCTGGATTTGTGTTTGTCATCTTCCAAGCTGTCTGTTCTGTTATGCCGAACTTGGCTGGCATGTTGATTGCTCGGTTCTTTGTTGGTGTCGGTGGTTCAGTCTTCAGTTCAGTTGTCGGTGGAGTCATCGCTGATCTGTGGCATAAGGAAGAGAGGAACACTCCCATGGCTTTGTTCAGTGGTTTCGTTCTCTTTGGTACTGGACTTGGACCTTTGGTGGCAGCTGCTCTTGTCAATGACTTGGATGATGATACACTGGCTTGGAAATGGTCGTTCTGGCACCAAGTCATTCTTGATGGTCTCCTGTTGGTCGCTATCATGTTTCTCTTCAAAGAAACCCGAGGATCAGTCCTGTTGTCGCGAAAGGCCAAGAAGTTGAACGAGTGGTACGAGAAGCTTGAGGAAGCAGGTGCCTATGGAGTCTGGGTTACCAACGCTCAGGGAGAGTCGGGCAACAGCTCATCTGCATCAAGTGCCAAGACCTTACCAGGAAACGATAACGAGGTCGAGAGCAATCAGCAGGGCCGTCTGCGAAGAGTTCGATGGCTTGTGGAAGCTGATGAACAGCGACCTCCTCTTCATCAAATGATGGCCACCTCGATTAAGAGACCCTTCTATCTCCTCTTCACAGAACCTGTCGTCTTTTCTTTCTCCCTCTGGGCCGCATTCTCATGGGCCGTCCTCTACTTGTCTTTCTCCATCGTGCCGTACCTATACGCTGACAACTACAACATGTCCATGCGTGTTTACGTCGCAATGATGGCTTCAGCTATCGTTGCCACCGTGGTCGGCACTCTCCAGGAGAACCTCATGAAGCACCCTCTCTGGTCCGGTCCTTACCACGAAAAAGAAGTGTCAACCTTTTGGCGTTTCATCAGGAAGCACTTTCCCGCAGATTCGCCTGAAGCTCGGTTGTACTTCTCATGTCTTACATCGCTTCTTCTCCCCGCCGGATTGTTTGTTGCGTTCCTTAGCCCAACTAGCACAAGTCATTACACGCAGGCCATCGGGATTGGATTTGCAAATTGGGGTATCTACTCTGTGTACCTTGCTACTTTTAATTACCTGGCGGACACGTATCACATTTATGCCTCGTCAGCGTTAGCTGCGCAGAGCTTCAGCCGCAATGTACTGAGCGGCATCTTCCCGGTGTTGACCGGCATGATGTTTGACAATTTAGGCCTAAAGACTGCAGGATGTGTGTTGGGGGGCATCGCTTCTGCCCTGACACTCATTCCATGGGTCCTGGTTATCTTTGGTGCCAAGATTCGAGCCAGAAGCAAGTTTGCAATTGTAAGTTTCCCTTCCGTCATTGTGTAACACACATGTAGAACACTGCTAACACTTCAAAGTCACTACAAAAGCAATGAGCGTTATTTACAATAGAAGAAGCATTACAAAGTTTAGATCAAGTTCTTGATGTATTGGATAGCACAAAATGGTCGTTGTCTGCAATCATGACCTAATGAATCTATACCCGGCCTATCACATTGAGGCCTAATGAAAACACAAATGAACCGTCCGTTATTCGTTATCCCAGTTTCTCGTGATGGTATATATCGTCTCAGTACGTAATAGCGGCGTCTCTGCTCAGATGTCTCTTCTTTTTCTTCAGTTTGTTTCTGATGAAAGGTTCTTTGATCCAAGCAAATCCCCTCTTCTCTGATATAGTACTCTTGTTTGCAAACTCCCTGCTCAATTCGTCGCATGTACGTTCCGATAAACTTGTCTCGCTCCTCAGGTACCCATCTCTCGCTTGTTGCAAGTCGGCCAAAAACGCGGGAAGAACAAAATTTCCGTTTGCGTCAATGTGAGGAGGCGGGAGCTGGACACAACCTTCCCATTTGCGCAACGCTTCGGGAATGTAGTTTGTTGCGAATGCTTCGTGCTCGTCCAATGCAATAATACCCCCGCTCAAATCAATATACGACTTCTGCCCGCTGAGTTTCGGCCATATTGTTGATGGCGTAATGCGGTACCCAACGACATTTTTCTGGTCGGTAAACAAGGTTCCAATCAGGCGCGTACTGTAATCTTCGCTGAATCCGCACATCCGAATAGACGCGATGCGACCTTTTAGGCGGAGGATGTTGTTGCAGAACAAAAGATACCCGTCGGGGCAGTAGTTTTCTCGAAGAGGGAGGGGGTCCGGAAAAGTCTCGAGGGAGGAGACAGGGCTCAAGAAGAGCATCTCATCGGGTTCAGAATTGTGTCGTTTGAGACTGTTGCCTCTTGGGCTGTATGGCTCTGGCGTTCTGAGTCCCCGCGAAGGCGGTCGACTGGTAGTGGTGCTGCTTGTCTCTGGTTCTTCTGCAATGGGCCGCTTTCCGAAGAATCTTCGGCAAAGAAGCACGAGGCTCTCAATAGGGCATGATTCGCTACGTTGAAGTTGCGCCTCAACGAAGTACTTGAGACGTAGCGCTGTCTTTTCGGTATTGGCAAGTAGGTATGCAGCGTCCGGGGTCGGACCGCAAGCCAGATGCGACATGTCCAACTCTATCACGATGTTGCTTGCGTAGGATCCGTAGTCATTAAGCCATGTCGTCGCAAGAGGGCTGACTCTTGGACCTATGAATGGGGAGAAGACGGCGTGTAGTCTTGTCTCCAGGAGAAATGCGACCAGGACATCGGCGCGGAAGGCGAAAGAGACTTCCAAGTAGGGGGAGATCTGACCAAGGGTAGAGTAAGGCGATGCGAAATCTTGTGTACGCCAGACATCGCGGTTGAAGGGAAACTTGTTGAGGCGCAGAGGCTTGTCGTTGTCGGGAAGTAGATACCGGCAAATCTGAAGCCGTACTGAGTCCGGAAGGCGGAAGTAGCCAGACGACGGCTTCTTTCGACCATGGTTCTCGAAGAATGACGAAAGCACTTTCTCGAAACTTGCCTTGGTAGTCGCGCTATGACAGACAGCATCAAAAGACCGATCCCAGGCAGGAAGATTTTGACGGGGCACATTCACTGGAGGTCGCAGTCTCGGAAACTTTGGAGACACTGGTGTGTTGGGAGTGACCGGAGTGACAGGCTGCGAACGATTCTTGAATGGATTAGAAGTGCTTCTTGTGCGCTCCTTGACACTGGCTTTTAAAGGCATATCGAAGTCAGCCTCGAGAGGTTGGTGATGCGTAGGTAAGCAAGAGAAGAAGGTGTGAAGGAGAAGACGCACTCATCCTCAGAGATCCCAAACGCTCGGAAATATCGGTTCTGGCTTTGAGGGAGCCAACGCGACGAAGGAGGGAGGAAGCTGAGGCCGAGGGCGATACAGAGGGCGATGGTGATATTGGAGTTGCCATTGTTTTGGTGTTACTGCCACTTGCGTGGCACTGACACTGACACTGGCACTGACACTGACACTGGCACTGACAATGACACCGGCACTTGCAATGGCAGGTAGCCTTTCAACGGCAACCATTTCTTTGTACAAAAATATCTTTGCGGGCAAGTGAATTGATTTATGATTTATTGAGGGATTATTAAAACACAGTTTATTTGAGTTGTTGTTAGATCGGGAAGTTACAACCCCAAGCGTCCTGTCCTGATTCAGAGAGAGCGACCCGTTCTTTTTTGGTCTTGGTCTTGGTCTTGGTCTTGGTCTTGGTCTTGGTCTTGGTCTTGGTCTTGGTCTTGCCCAAGTTACTAAACATTTATACTTTGGACTGTGACGTGAAAGTTTAAATGGAAATGGAAATAGTGTCACTTAACTTCAAAGTCACGGGACTTGCTTGCATTTGAACTTGGTTGGTACTCAAAGTTAGGTAGGTATTCAACTTACACATGCTAATAAAATGGTGGATTGGGTGGGTTCGGGGGTATCTTCCTTTAACTTCTTGGTCTCACAGCAACACTTCTCACACAAGGTTGGTGATAATGTCTAAAGTATTCCTAGGCACCGAAGCTCCAATAAGCATGGGATCTGCTTATCTTGCTGGCTCAGCCTCTTTCGATACTGCTCTGAAGATGACTTGGCGGCTGAAAGGAATACTCATCCGATACGTTGGGCATGTCCGAGACCGTTTGACAACTGATGTATTCGATTGATGGCGTGCTTCCATGAGTCTTGAAATCTCTGTACTGGTGAAGTTGACTGGCTACAAGGTCCGTCCATATACATGTGCGCATCTTCAGACTCTGACTATGACTTTGAGAAGTCCCTCAGCATAAAACACAAGACGGGGCCCGTTGAACTCTTCTTTTTCTCTTTCTCTTTCTCTCTCAACTCCACTCCCAATCATATTTCGATGCTCAAATCCAGCTTTCAGGCCCTCTTTACAGTCTCTTTTTGGGAATCCATCCATAGTTCTAGGTCCGCTGCGACCATACGAATGAAATGGCACCATCAACACCCCCTCTTACCTTTGCCAATATGACGGCCCTAACAACCGTGGGCAATAAAGGTCACTTAGAGTCCACGGACCCTTGGTCTGTCAAGGAGGACCGTCGGGCTGGTATCTTCGCCTGGGTCATCATAGGCGTCATACTGAACGCCTTCATCATGCTCGTCATATGCGACATGATAAAGAAGTATCAAACCGGAGAACTCCAAGACGAAATGAAGACCCTTAGCAGAATCTTCGGCCACCTCCTCACTCTTCCCTGCAGGTTGTGCACGAAGGACAATATCATGCCCCTCTGGTACTCCATCACCAACAGATTCCAGCCCCTAGAGAAACAGCGTCACTGGAAGACCAAGGAGGAGTTGGAAAAGGAGGCGAAGGAGGAAAACGATGTAAAAGCTGGTATCAAGAAGCCGCTCAACAGCGAAGATTCTATCGCAAGACTGGGCGGTGGCTGGCCCCCAAAAAACCGTCGGGGCAGCACAAACCGCAAGGGGAGGAGCCTTGAATCACAACGTCTTCCCAGTATCGCCAAACTTTCTGAGGAAAACATGGGACTCCCTAGGGTGGGAGGTCGTCCTCACAGCTTCAGGATTCCCGAGATCATGCCTTCCAGACTCTCAGGCGACGTCTTCCAGCTTACTGCTGTCCCCATTTCTGGTTCGGGTGCAGACAGCCCTTCGCAGGTGACGGTTATCTTCAAGGCCGACTCCAGCCGGGAACAGCGCAGACAGTCGGGGTGCTCTCGGGCTGAATCGAGCATGGTTGTAGAAACGGGCGGCGAGAGAAAGCCAAGTGGAGAGGATGGCGCGGGAGAGAAGAAGGAGATGAAGCCTATGAAAGATGCTGAGGTCGTGGACGGGGCCAGCACCAAGGATGGTGAGAGCTCAAGTCGGGAGAAAGCTGGCGAGACCAGCGGTACTCAAAGAGACTGAGAACGCCACTTAGCTTCTCTTCCTGGCCATTCTGAGCGCAGGTATCGAGGGCATGTATTGTTCTGATTGCATTGCGGAATATGTTGCTTGTTCATATAGATGTCGTGTACATGTTGTTTGGATCCGGCTGAGGTCCCATGTTCTAGTTATTCCGGGACTACCTAGATTGAACAACAGCCCGAATAGAGAACGAATTGCTTGTTTGATTGATCCTATGGTATTATCGATGTTGTCTCGTTATTTAGCGTATGAATGTGTAATTCACTCGAACGTTGATCATAGGTATTGTAACAAAGGGCAGATCTCTGTAAATCGTCACAATATAATTATCTTTTACTTCTCTTACAAGCACATACGACCAAAGGTAGTGGAAAATACGGGATCCCGTCCGCTCTCCCATAGTCAAGCCACTAACCGGCGGATTAGTAGTTGGGTCGGTGACGACCAGCGAATCCCCGCTGTTGTATGTTTTTGCTATTTTTACATTTTTTTGGTTCAAATCAATGCTAATAAAGAGAAATGGGCATACATTATACTTAGCAACAGCATGAGATATGGTCTCCCAATAAGTAGATTGAGGTAGTGACTTCTGTGCAATTATCCACACCAACGTGTTAACCTTAACCTATACTATGAGTGAGCCAAGTGCCAACATTGGCTCGATAACAGATGGGTTTTTATAATTCACGTGCTCCTATTTTTTAGCTTAAATTGTCTTCTCGGTGAATTGTCAGGCCTGGAGAACTTGGTCTTTGATAAGTATCGTCCGTTACCCATCCAATTGATGTTTGTCAGTCCAGTGTGTTTCGTGACACAAGGCACCGTGACACCTGCACAGTCCTTGTTTGACGCAAACATCAATTCGCGGACTCGCTACAGTAAGTAGATAATGCAACAGGGATAAAGCCCAAAGTGTATACACCGTAATATGTACAAGCTGGAAAGACATCATGAAAACTGTCATCGGCATTTGAATGGAGGTTACTAACACTTTCCTGACCACTTCGACTTGGCGGCAGTTGATGTCGTATCGATAAACAGTGGCTGCAGGACGCAGATGTACACAGGGGTCATTCGCTAGGTTTCTCGTTCCTACAGGGCTCTTCCAGGGGTGACACCTCCAATTCGGGGTCCATTTCGGTGAGCTGACCAATGGGATTGTATCTTCGTGTGTCAAGTGACGTAACTTTAATAACAATCATGGCTTACAGCGGCATGAATCGGCGACTGCTCCTTAATCAGTCGCCGATCGATCCTCACCAAACAGCCCCAATATCATTCTTTACCATGTACTGTGCAACTACGAAGGTCACGATGCTCGTCTTGACTTGTCTCGGCATCGACAGTTCTGCGCTCTGACTCGTTCCTGGCTTCCGATTCGATTCACGTGTCCATCCCCCAGGCTCACCGCTGGCTTATCAGTCCAGCTCAGCCATGATGGGTTTATATAAAGTAAGATGAGATTCTTCATCTCCATCTCAAGGGTCTCCGAGATATTCCCCGACGTCATCTTTGTTAAAGACGGGATCCATCTAAGGGTATCGATAATCCACAGTGGCGTCTGTCTACTCCAGTTTTACTGATACTAGACGATTAATTGCGACAACTCGCATATTCATATTGCCCTGAGAGGCAGCTTGTTGGCGATGCCTTGTTGCTTATCGTTGTCGCAGTATCTCTTTTCCTGAGAAACCTTGCAGCTATGTTATCGCGATCGACTCAACGTCTGGCCAGCCAGCTGCGGCCCCTACGGTCATTACCTACTCCTGTATCACAAGCTTCTGTGAGAGCACAATCTCGTTGCTTCGCCACGACTCGACTCAAACTGTCATCTTCTACGAAGCCTCCTGCTTCCGCTTCCGACAAAGCACAAAATGCGCCAAGATATTCTGGAGTTCCCTTCGCAGTTCTGCTCGCCGGAGCAGCTTCCTGTTGTATTGCCTATGGCTTGACGCAACAATCTCCTACACGACTCGATGCTTTCCACGCTGAAACTGATTCCGACCTACAAGGATCTTCTCTGCCCTGCTATCGCATCAATGAAGTGCGCAAGCACGACGCACACTCCGATCACCCTTGGGTCATTCACCGCGATAAAGTATACGATATCACCGAATGGATAGGTGCGCATCCAGGTGGCGATGTTATCCTCCGCGCTGCGGGTGGTTCTATCGACAAATATTGGGACATCTTTTCCATACACAAGAACGACTACGTCTATGATATTTTGAATCAATACCTAATCGGCTATGTCGCCCCAGAAGATTTGGTCGATGGCAAACCGTCACAAGATGAGATCGAAGATCCCTTTGCTGATGATCCTGCAAGACATCCGGCATTGGTGACCATGACGGCAAAACCCAGAAATGCAGAGACGCCTGCATATGCTATGACAAACGAATTCCTAACTCCTAACGACCTGTTCTATGTGCGCAATCACATGTGGGTGCCCAAAATCGCCGAGAATGGCAACAATCACAATCTCACGATAGAGCTTCCTGATGGCACCACAAAAGAATACACTCTTGGCGATCTCAAGTCACGCTTCAAGTCTCACAAAGTTACTGCAGCCCTTCAATGTTCTGGAAACCGCCGCCGTCACATGAACGAAGGATCAGGAAGAAAGACAAATGGCCTTCCGTGGACAACAGGAGCCATTTCTAATGCTTGCTGGGAAGGCGTCCTGCTTTCTGACGTACTGGCGGATGCGGGTTTCGACGTTCGCTCAGGCTTGACGGGCGAGTCTGAAGCTAAACATGTCCAGTTCAATGGCTTGGAAGCATACGGCGCGTCAATTCCCATCAAAAAGGCGATTGATCCCCAAGGTGACGTGATACTTGCCTATGGGATGAATGGCCAGGCGCTACCGCGTGATCATGGATTTCCGTTGCGGGCAATTGTCCCAGGACATGTGGCTGCGCGATCTGTAAAGTGGCTGAACCATGTCACCCTCAGTGATGAAGAGAGCACATCACAATGGCAGCGACGCGACTACAAGTGCTTTGGACCAAACCAGACACAAGTAGATTGGGATAAAGCACCTGCGATCCAGGAAATGCCTGTCCAGAGCGCAATAACGACCTGCAAACTTGGCGACTGGACCAAGAATAATAATACTTATACCAAGCCCGCTTCATTGACAGGCTACGCATACTCGGGCGGTGGTCGCGAGATTGTCCGCGTTGACGTCTCTGCAGACAATGGCAAGACCTGGTCCCAGGCTTCTATCATCCCCGACTGCTCTACCAAAGAAGGCGAACAATCTCCCTGTTTTGGTCACGCAGCGTGGGCCTGGCGAAGATGGAAGTTTGAGGGTCCAGTGCCGCTGGACGCTTTCGAGGCAACAGAGCCTGGAAAGCGTTGCGCTACCTTTGTCGTGAAAGCCACGGATGAAGCATATAACACGCAACCAGAGAGTTATGCGGCGACATGGAATATTCGGGGAAACCTTGCTACTGCATGGCATCGGGTCAAGGTTTGTGACGAGGGTCCTGTCGAGACGGTCAGCGAGCGCGACGGTTCTCGGCAATAGATAGATCGCATGGGTATTGGATTTCGGACAGGCGAAAAGTGTCATTGGTTAATACTGAGCGAGCGATGAATGGCATGTATTATACAAGGCCAGTAATAGAATGGTTAATTATTAAGATATAAACTTGAACGAATTGACGAGGTCTTCAAGCTTAGGTTTGCACGTGGATGGTTCTGCATATGGTCAAGTCAAGTATTAAATTCTATTCAACATTGTTGTATACAGGGACATCTTCCTGTGATACCCCATGCTTCGCTTGAACACCACTCTATTCGATTGGTCAAGGTCTCTAAGTATACATACAGCCCAGTCAGGCGATGTCCGTAGTTTCACGGTCGTCCTGTCCTGCATCTGCAAAGACTCATAGCCGTCCGCTGAAGCTCAGTCTATTCATCGTCATCTTCATCATCCTCGGCATCGGTGAAGTATTCGAACTCGCCCGGTGTCTTGGCCTCTTCGTCATCAGAATCCTCATCGACAGCAGTCAAAACGCCGGCAGCAGCTGCAGCACCCTGGCCAGCCCTGAAACCAGGAGTTTGGGGATCATCCAGAAGATTGAATGGCGCCCGGCCTTGGTTGTTGCGCAATAGCTGTCCGAGAATAGCACTGTTGGGTGCTGCTCCTCCTCGCTGAGCCTCGGCAAGGCCATCGAGAAGAGATCTTCCCTGAGCACCTCCAGATCGTCCACCTCTAGCGTTTTGCTGACCTGCTACAGGAGCTCGCTCAGTGGTGACCTTCTTGAGCTTTTCCTCCAACAAGCTCTTTTCCTCCTCAGGGTCGTTATCAATGAGTAGTAAGGGACCACCAGTGGGCTATAGAGAGTTAGTAATCGCAAAAGCTTTAGTGTCACTGGAAAGTTTGCTCACCTTCTTCACAGGCTTGTAGCGGCCAGCGGAAAAGCTAATGTACTTGAGCTGGCCGGGAAGCACTCGGGTCATGTTCTCAATCTCGTAGCCAACCTTCTCCTTCTCAGGCTTCTTCTTTGTATCTGCAGAAGCAGCGGTTTCCTTCTCTTGCTCCTCCTTCTTGTCGCCAGCCTCGTCGGCTTTCTTGTCTTCATCGACATCCATCTTGTCGCCACTAGTTTTGGCAGGGATGCTGTCGATATCCATACTCTCTCGTCGCTGAGCGCGCTCCTTCTTCTGAGCACGTCGCTTTGCCTGCGCAGTAGTTGACAAGATAGCGGTAGCAATCAGGGCGGGTCCCTCCTCGGTCTTGACTTCTTGCTCGGGGGGATAGTCGAAGAGACTTGGTCGAGTGGCGCAGTGGAACTTGAAGTTGGGGATCTCAAGGTCGTGGTCCAATCCGATGATCGAGGTGGGAGAGAAACTCAGGGATAGGAAGTGGGTGAAGGGGAACCAGTACCAGTATTGAGTGAAGACAGCCATACCAACGATACCGGCCATGTTGAGGTTGCCGGTTTGGGTCTGAAGACCAATGGTGCAGTTGCGACCACCGGCATCAATGATTCCAAGTGCCAGGGCGGCACCAAACTTGGTCATGGCATCCTCGTGGCGGTCACCAACGACCTTCTTGAGGGTCTTGCGAATGGACGAGACCTTGGGGTTCATAACCTCATTCTGCTGAACGAGAATCATAGCAAGGGAGATCAGAGCGCCCTGTCGCACAAAGTCTGTAGGATCCTTCATCATAGGTTCGAGGAGATCAATGGCCTCATCTAGACCAGTGCCTGCGCACGAGATACCGAGAGCCATGGCGGAACCATATCGAACGTGAGGGTTGTATGACTCGGACAGAAGCTCAACCATTCGAGGTACACTGCCAGGCTTGCGGAAAAGGATGAAACCCAGACTCATTACAGCGATACGACGAACATCGTCGTTCACATCGCTGACAGCAGTGTGGAGGAGCTTTCTGATAGCCTTGTTGCTGCCTGTACCACAGTAGGCAAGGGCAACAGTCATGATACCACCGTATCGAAGAGTAGGGTCGGGGTCGTTGAGAAGACACTCGATCAAACCATCCGCACCTTCTTGGCGGCCAAACATGATGAGAGCCATACCAATGGAAAGGCCACGAAGAATCTTCTCGTGCGTAGTTTCATGAGCATACGTGAGCATGTCCTCCAAGGCCTTAGCATTACCGGTACCAAGCATAACCAGACCCATGGCGAGACCGACAGCCTCACCGTTGAGAGCAGAATCCTGGAACAGAACCTCTCGGAGCTTGTCATAAACCTCTGTATCGCCAGTGGCCATGCCTGCGATACCGAGACCAAGAGCACCACCATGCTGAACAACCTCTTCCTCGGCTTGAACGAATTGCTCCTTGAGATAATCTAGCGCCTCTGCTCCGTGATTGGCGTGGATGAGTCCATATGCATAGAGCGCACCACCTTGGCTGAAGATAGAGCCGCTGCTGAGGCCTCCCTGTCTGGGGAGGTATGGCTCAAGCAGCTTCCTAGATTGTGAGAGGTTTCCGCGGTGAATGACACCAAGTGCGGCAGTAGCGGTAAACTTGGACCAGTTCACTGCCTTGCCAAGCCATTCTAGGTTATCACGGAAGAACTTGTCATTCGTGGTTCCTTGGTTCATGAAAGCGTTGCAGAATGTGACAGCTGTGTGGAAGATTGAATTGCGGCCTTCGAGGCTGTCGCGGACCTTGTTGAGGATACTCAAATCGGTGCGGTTGTTGCGATAGAGGAACTCGAGGTTGAGACGAATAGTCTTACTTCCGTCAAGGATAGCCCGAACGTTGGTGTAGGCCTTGCGTGTAGGCTCGGGTAAATCATTTTCAGGTGAGTCTTCCTGGTTCTTTAGAAGGGATTCGCTCTCGTTGGCCTCTTCGCCGTTCTCGTTCGCGTTATCCTCAGCCGAAGAGAATTTGGGGAGCGACTCTAGAACATTGCCCAAAAATCCTTGTGTACCATTGTCGTAAAGGTCGAAAGCGATTTGATACGCGCTGGCGATGGAAGCTCGATCACCTCTCTTAATAAGGTTACGAAGCATGCGAGAGGCCTCCTCATCAGAGTTGAGATAAACAACACACTTGGCAATGGCAAAGTAATCAGGGTTGGGGATCTCGTTTAAGAGGTCAAGAATGAGCCTCAAGATTTCGGTTCGGAAACCCCTCTCTTGAACAATGTCCATGCAAATACCCAGTGTATATTCGATAAGATCTTCCGCAGGCGAGTTTTCGAGGGGGTTTAATTTCGCCTTCTTCTCGTCGTCACTCGCGCGCTTGATGACACTTCGAAGAACGTCCAAGTTCTTGGCCTCAACGGCAATACCAACTACCTGTCGGTATCGTCCCTGCTGCAAACAGCTCTCAAAAAGTCTATCAATAACTCTTTGAAGGGAATCAGTAGCCTGCTCCGGGAGCTCAGCAATGGAGCCAGAGCGGAACTGCTTGGGCTGAAAGGTCGCCTCGAGCATAGTGTTGTCGATCGAATCGCGAGAGAGCAGTGACTTGGGCGGCAGGGTTGTTCGCGAGAAGGGGGTAGTAGGTGACATAACGGCGCCCTCGACACCACTGGAGAAGGTGGTAGCTAGTTCATCGCTATCCTTGGAAGCTTGTGAAGTCGACTTCTTGGCAGCAGTGACGGCGATATACTGGTCGACGCATTTGGAGATGATGGTCTCTTCGAACTCGCCGGGAGAATCGAGCTTGAAGAGATCACCTGCGGCGAGGGCAAACACCATGCTGTCATTGTAGGCCTGGAGGTGGTAGTAGACCTTGGCAAGAACTAGCGCAGCGAGCTGGCGTTGAGGGAAGGACTCGTCTTCGTAAAGTGCTTCGCTTGAACACACTGTTAGCAAACACAACTCGGCGCTTCAGAATAGGAACGCGAGCATGACGTACATCTGGGTCAGCACGGCGGCAACTTCGGTCCAGACAGTATCTATGTCGTCGTTGAGGGTCTGCAGAGCAAAGACCTTGAGCTCAGGCTCCTCATCTGTGAGAAAGGCGAGAACGCCGGTCGCCGAGACGATACCAGGCATCTTGAAGGACTGATGAATCGGGGGGCGGCGAAGATCGTTTACAGCGGTGCAAGAGTATGCCGGGGTAGTAATAGTCGAATTGAATGGTAAGTACTGTCGGTGTGCAAGTCCAAGGGCATACGTAGAGCCCTGAGACGGAGTGAGTTGTGGGCGTACAGAGACAAACGAGATAACAAGATAATTACGGGAGATGGAAGAGATGGATTGGTTGGTGTTTTACGCCAGAAGGTAACTCGAGGATGGTCCACGTCAGGCACAGCTCTGCCTTGCAGTGGGTGCACGGACCATTCAGAGCTCCAGGCAGGGTGCAATTACATAAGCTTCAATGAAGCACAAGCTGTAGCACGTGACTGTCTATACTGTTTGCATCTTGTCGATATGTAGATCCATCCTGATCAAGAAGCAACAATTTACGTTGGATACATGTCTGTCCTGGCTTGTGTCAAGAAATCCTATAAAATGAAAATACGCAGAGACAACAACGGTTCTGTTGCTGTAGCCAAACCGTTGCAGCTGTACCCAAGCTTGCATGGTACAATTCTTGAAGAAGCAATCCGCTGTAAGTGACACGGTAACTTGTCGCTTATTGGGGTAGTCAAGCAACAGAACTATGTCCCTCATAGTTTTGTTAGCATACCTGCTCAATGGTGGCTCAATGATTTACATGAGCCATCAGTCAACTCAATTCATAGCTACTACAGAGGCAAGAGACCTCTTGGCTCTAATTGGTTCTTCGACTATGACGTCGAGGATGGGAGTAATGAGCTGCTCGACATGGAGGTAGTCCTTGTCCCTAATGAAAGCATTGGTAAGAAGATGGATACAATCTATAATCTACAGATTCCCATCATAAGGCTGAAGTACTGATAAAATTGCTCTCCTGGCTCTGAAAGACGTGAGCTATTATCCCTGGTCTTTGCTATTTCAAGTCATATGAAGGTGACAAGTAGCGTGTCTCATCTGAAACCGCTTGCCTGATTTGAGATTAGGTATTGCTAAGCCTCACTGGGATCCATGGACCGGTACTTGCGTGTCCTCTTTCTGTGGGAGGTATTGAATGTACCGGCTGGCAACAGGCCTTGGCTGCCAAAAGCTAAGAGACAGGGAAGGATTTGCAAACAAAATTTGTCCCGCGTCATGTACATTGGTACATGTACATGTACTGTACTGTACTCCCACATCCCTGAACAGTGAGAGAGAGCTCTAGCGTCAGGCTGTCGCCTATACATCTTTGTTTGTCGCCAGAAAACGACGACAGGACACCAACACCAAATGCCCAAATCGACTATGACCTTTTGAAATCGCGAATAAACTCCAGCGCACACGATCCATCGACTACCCCGTTTGCTCGAGAACCTTTTAGTCTTGTCCATTCAAAATTTGACGCGAACTGAATTCACCAATCGATAATCGTGAATTCGACAGCGTGGCAGCCTCGCCATGGCGGCGTAGAAACAACCAACCCAGTCATCCATGTCCACTTGCGCCTTTCCCCTCGCGCGACGCCGACCGTCCTCCATCGCTTCATCGACATTTTATATTGTGTATCACTGAGGACGACATTCGCCGGCATCTGGCCGCGCTTTAATCGCGTCTTCAATCTGCTTTTAGACGAGTGATTGACGTCCAAATTGATTCGTGGTCTTCCCTCGCGCCGGAAGCTTGCGGCGTCGTGTTGTCGCAGAATCTTCATCCTTAATTAGTTCAACACCATCGCCATGGACCTTCGATCCGTTTTGAACACGTCTGATGGCGGCGACCGCGCTCCTGCCAAACCCGCGCCGAAGCCGCAACCGCCGCCGCAGCATATCCAACAGCCTCACCCACAGCAGCACCAGATGCATCGACCATCACAGAGTCCAGCCCAGGCACCCGCTCCACCTCCCTATTATCGCGAGTACAACCGTCAACAACCACCTCCTCATCCCTCGCCGGGAAAACCTATGCCACAGGAATATCATCCGCACGCTGGCCATCCTCATCACCCTCAGTCGCGGCCACCGTCGCATCATCAGCCATCTCCCCATCAACCGCCGCCTGGAGCGTACCCACCTCAATCTCCGTACCAGACACCCGGGCCATATCCAGGACGTCCCGTGCCGCCTCCGCTACAACCAGCAGGCTCTTTTCACGATGCGCGGTCCCCCAGCGGCCCAACTCCAGGTCAATCCCCCTATCGAGCATCAACAACCCCTTCTGCTGCATCGGCTGCTGCCGGATATCCCTTTCCTCATACCCAATCCCCTGCCGACGTAGCGAGTCCAGTCCAAAGACATCAACACTCACCTGCTCAATACACTCCTCGCGAAAGCTTCTCCCAGGGCCCACAAGCCGTACCCCCGGGTCAGGTCCACGGTCACTATCCTCCAACTCAGCAACAGCAACATCATCAAAGTTCTGTTCCTCAAACCCCCCCTGTCGGCGCTCCAGGTAATCAACAATACCTAAATCAACGTCCTCCCTCAGCTCCACACTCTGCACACTCTACGCACTCTACTCCTACTCCAACATCGGCTCATCCTCAACACCCTTACGGGCCTTCTTTTGTTCAAGGCAGTAGTCCCGTCGTCGCTTCGCGCCCACCTCCTGGAGAATACAGTCATAGCCGCCAACCATCTCAGCCAGCTACGCCTGGCGGACCTCTTTCATCTGGGTCTCGACAAACTTCTATTCCTGGAGTGTTCGCACAGCCTTCGAGTCCATACCAACAAAGACTTTCATACACAACAGCAGCCCCAGTAGCGCAAGCACAGACACAGGTACAAGCACAAGTAAAAAGCTCACCACCTCCACCTCCGCCTCCCACCAAACGTATATCTAGCAGCTACGGCTCCCCAGCTCCAGACGCACATCGACGATCTCAATCACGTAGCGAACGCGCTCCAAGTGCCTCCGTTAGCCCCAAGTCCCGAGTGCATTCACTGCACAGCAATCCCGATCCACTTGCTGCACTGGCGGCAGCAGACGCCAAAAACAAACAGTCGCACACAGTTTCCATTCCACAACCGATGGCGATAGACACCGAGCGCGCGGCAACTCCTGCCAAGCGCAAGCTTGAGGACCGCATTGACAGTAGTCCTAAGCAAGAACCCGATGAAAAACGAATGAAGCCGAGCGAGGTCAATGGCAACCCGACTCCTGTTAAGCGCGAATCAGAGTCAGATGTGGCTTCTGCAACTTCAACAAAGAAGCGAAGACGCTACTCGCAGCCACCCATATGGGCACAGGATTCTCGTCGAATGAACGCCATGCCATCGAACGCCAATTTTGTCCTCCAAAAGCGACTTCATTCCCACATCAACGGCGGCAAGCAAGAACAAAATACTCGGCCCAGTCGCCATGCCTCGCCTGAGACTAATAGAGCAGTACCTGCTGCTCACCCAGCGCCACCCGCTGAGCCATCACCGAATGAGATTCTTGGCCCTTGGGAACCCAGTATTACCGGTGTAAAGCCTTTTGAGGATATCAGTAGAAAGGTGGCTGATTTCCTATTTCTAAACGTACTTAATGCTCCCGATATGGGTGAGATTTCAAGTCGAGGTATTCAGTTTGAAGTGGAAGCGAAACTGGGCACATTGATCGACAAAGACACTCGTCACCGAGTCGAGCGTGGTATTGCCTCTGAGTGCGTTTTGCTAGATAGCAGTCGCATCAAATTTGAGAGTAGCATGACAGAGGTAAGGTTTTTCTGTCGTTTGGGCCTCTGGCTGTTTCATGAATAATTACTAACGAGTTCAGGCTGCTCATAAGAAGAACAACGATTTCTTGAACGAGATAGTCAAGTCAACGCATCCTCGTGGTCCAGGAGGCGCAAATCATCGCGTCCCTGTTGTTTACAAACACCGAAGAGAAAGAGATCGTTTCTTCGACCTCCCACCAGACCTACAGGCTAGAATTCCAGGCTGTGTGCGTAGTCGGTTGGGCAAATGGGTTAAATGCCGAGTCACATATGACCAGAAAACGAATGAGGTTCTCGGCAAAATCATCAAAGCTCGAATTGCTGATCTCGATATTCATTTCCCGCTTATGCCTATGGATTGCCGGATCAGCATTAACCTCGAAATGGACTGGGATGGCCCATTGGAGGAGCTCGAACATATTCAAAATCCCGGGGATAACCCTGATCGAAACAAGGACAGGCTGAGCTATACGCAAGGCCCTTACCAGATCGACCTTACGCAGGTCACACATGCTGGGCAAGGGGTACGTTTGCATCATTATCATTACTATTGAAGGAGTCTTACTAACTGTGATTCAGGGTCGGGCGGAGAAGAACCACGAACTTGAGATCGAACTAGATCCAAAATTACTCATCGACCAAGGCCGGAAAGCTGCCGGTGGTGCGGCACATCGTTATCCAGAGCTGGTTGAAGGTTTCGTCGATAATATACGAGTGCTTGCTCGTAAAGCACGGGATTTTGAACAGCAATAATAAGAGACGGTTTTTGGGTTGGCGTCATGAAAAGGATTTATGAATACCATTGGTTTATCGAGTTGTGTAGTGGGATACCCTTGGCATAGGGTAATCGGAGCCGCGCACAGTAGACAATTCTTCTTTATGTCATGTATCAGACAAATCTTTCTTGAGTCGAAATGAAACTCGAAATACTCTCATCAAAGCTCGCTCTACTGTGAATGCATTCTTGCCCTGCTCCTCAAGATTCTTCAATCCCGTTGTGTTGCATCACTTGTGAATCACAATCTTTGCACACATTGACATAGTGACGTAAAATGAACTCATAATTGGCGACCTCTTTGATTACATGTACATAATTCTAGCTACAAAGACAACTATGGCCTATATCCTGGGTGATATGCCCTTGTTGGTACAGCAGTACGTTCTTCCGGGTAGAACGCTTCGAAGTCCGTCCCAGCATATCTATTCACTGGAGTCGCAGGCGCTGCACCCGGACGCTCCTGGAACCCAGTTGTGCCAGATCCTTTCGTTTCATGGATCTCCGCCGCGGTCCAACTCAGATAGACAGTCTCATGCACGAGCACATAACCACCCGGCTTCTCATCCGAGTTATCAGGTCCATCGGCACTCTCAAACTCGGGCTTCTTCTCAACCACAAAGATCTCGTTTCTTTTGTGCTTTCTGCGCATTGCAAAGGAAACAAAGCCAAGGAACCAAAATACACTCCCGGCGATAATGGACCATGTAATAGTGGGCACAAGCCACCACGGAAGCTCTGGTTCATTATCATCAGGGTTTCTTTCTACATTCTTTGGCTTAATCCAAATGGTAACAATGGGCCACAGACCACCAATGATATAAATAACAGCACATATGACGCTTAGCGTAGGATTGATGTGCTTCCCTGTCATCTGGCGCCACGTCTGGGGAGGCGTCGCTGGGCTTTGTATCTCGTCTTTGTCGGTTTTGGGAGGTCCTTTGAAGCGCAGAATCAGGATGCCAAGCCCAAGGAATATGCCAAAGAAAGCGTTGATGACATATGCGCTCAAGCTCGTGAGCAATATATAGGAGTTGCCGGAACCTGCGCGCCAAGTGGCGAAAATGAGGATAAAACATGAACCAAGATGCAGTACAAAGGCGCCCACGGGAGTTCTCTCCCTGTGGTCCTCCGGCGAGAGCCACCGTGTGTTCAGAAGTGAACTGAACATTCCTCTCTTCTTGAACCAATTCAGAAGGCGACCCAACGAGATGTCACCGTCTTGAGCGAAGAACTTGGCATAAGGGATGATGCCCTCTTTTGCAATTTCCTGCTTGACACGGGCAGCGGTGTAAGTCATGACGATAATGTTTCCCATACTTGACACGGCTAGGAAGGCGTTAAAGATACGCTTTCCGGTTCCGCCGTTGCTCAAAGACCCGAGCGTAAGCACAAAGAACTGCTCCGCTACGTTGCTCTTTACTTGGGAATCTTTGTCCACCACAACCATCTGAAAGAGGGTCAGCAAATATTTCTCTTTTAATAGGACCGAGATTGATGACTTACATAAGAGATATTCACTGCCATATAAAGCAAGATGGCGATGCTGACACCGGAAAGCATAGCAACTGGATGCTTGCGTCTTGGTCGACTGATTTCGCCCATGACATAATTCGGCTGCTCAAAACCCGAGAAACTGAAGATAATGGCAAGAAAGGCGTGGGCGTACCCATTTGCATCACCAGAGTCGGCGAAGGCGGTAGAAGGTTGGGTATTTGCACCGATATACTTTTCCACTGGTTTGCCATCAGAACCTTTCAGACCTCCAGCCCCAACAACAATAGCTGTTACAATGATAAGGAGGAGGATCATGACCTTGATCATGGCCAACATGTTGTTGAGTAGAATGCCACCTCTTCGAGAGAAGGTATGAATAAAGCAAGTGAGAATGGCGATGCCAATGGCGATGCCTCTAACAGCACCAGGTGTCGGATCCTCTTCTCCCGATGCAGCAAGCACTCTGATAGCAAAGCTGATACAGTTGCCTGCCATGTTTCCAAGAGCGATAAAGCAGAAGCCGAACATGCATGTGCTCAGGAGGACGGTGCCACTTCTATACGCAGGCTTTCGATAGACATATTGGAGGTAGTTGAGATCTCCGCCACTACGCGGAACACTTTGCTCGATGCCGTTGATAGTATAGCGAGGAACATTGAGGCCATACTCGATGTATACATGGACACCTGAGAGACAATAGAGGACTCCAGCGAGCCAGAGGAGAAGTGATGCCCCGGTTGAGTTTGTTCCTTGCATTACTCGTTGGGGCGAGTTAAAGATGCCCGTTCCTGTGAGAAGCCATTAGCAATTGAGCCATAATGTGAGTCTTGAAGATAGTGCAGAATTTAGAGATCAATCAACCACCGTACATGATGATAATAGATAGTTGTTGAAGTCAGAAGAGCTCCTTCCAATCTAAAAGACTGGAGTTCTTCTGACACATAAAATTCCAAGCTTGGGTCAAGGAAGGAGCGATCCATCGATCTGATCTTGACAGGGAGATGTCCTCGTCCCCAACCCCACTTGGTGCATCTGATCTCTTACACGGAGCTCAACTTAAATTCAACTTCATCTTCAACTTCACCATCATCTCACAGCGGTAGCGGTATTGAACATAGTCGCTGTCGATTGAATCCTCACAAAACACATGAAATGAATGTGCGAAAGCTTCAACACTCACCAATCATTCGGTTGAGTACCAAACACATGACATCGAAGTACCCAAGTTTGAACGCCTCCTTTGGCGCGGACGTGTAGATCTCTCCTTCATTGTCGCCAAAAAGAGATTCTCTGTCACTGTTCTCTGGTCGGTCGTCGCGCCGGGGCGTTACGACATGATTGTTTTTGCTGTGGTATGTCGCAAAGTCGTCCATGATGATTGTGCTTACAAGAGATAGCACCTCTTCAAGATGGACTCACAACACTGGACTTGGTTGGTTTGGAGGTAGCTTGAATGATAAGAGTCCTTAACCGGACCCGACATTGAGTCAAGTCGACGAGGCCTCCTAATTGATTCGCACAAAGGCAAACAGCACGATCCGAGCTGGGATACCAGCCATGGCTGGCTGGGACTATGAGCATTATTAAGGAACGCTCTCAAGAACCCTCATGCAAGGTGCTGGCGATCGCACCAAAGCCGGGCGTTCAGCCTTCAGTCCAGATCGATTGACCGACCAAGCAGAAGATGCATTTCAAGCCTCGTCACCGTCGTGTGACCATTTCAACTCCCCTGCCATCCTAGGCAGATTTTCCCCTCATTCTTGATACCAAGCAGCTTCGTTATCTGCTAGAGCGCCTTACCCATGCGTTCCTACCAAACCGTGCCGCTAGCCGTTGCGCTTCTAGCGTCTTGATGATACTGTAATTCCAGCACCCAATCCATCACCCTTGCATTGCATAGCCCCAGTGCTCTCAAACATGGCTAACGATACATACAGAAATGCCAAGACGAGCTGAAAGAACCACCAGTGACTAACATCACTCTCGGGAAAACATTACCAGGACTGGATGCGATGAACTCGATACGACAGTGGATATCTATACAACATCAGAGCATGGTCTCGGTTCAACATGGGTACCATGTAAAAAGAGACTGAAATCAATTCTTTTAACCGCCAAAGTTGGGAGAACTCCATGAAGTGCTTATTGATAAGAACTATGCAGGAGCCTTTATCCTCAGCCCTACCCCACCGCGACGGATGAATGTTCACGTCGGTCACCCGCTTGGGTAACGGACGCTATTTGATGCGAATCAGCCACGAGTCCCTGTCAGTTTGCCATGCCCATAGCTGCCTAGAAGGACTCTTCCACCTTGTTACAGAACGAAAGTTCTCACTTCAAGTTACTTGCTGCCAGCCACGCCGGAATTGTACGCGTCTTACGGACGCAGGACTTGGACACCCATCTCTTATCTTGCTCTGCGACGACTCATCTAGCCCTTGCATTTTGGATTCTTGGGGCGAGTTGGTGGGTGTCATCCATACCAATCAAACTGAGCCAGTTCAGGTTCTGTGTTACCATTCCGCCGCTCACATTTCAAGGAACAACCCCGTCAAGAAGCTCTTTATGGTGTTGCTGCCCCTCACCTCTTCTGCAAACTGCTGGTCCTATTGAGAGCGATAATTTACTAAGTGATCGTCTTGAGCTTCCTATTGTAGATTTGTATTATTCAAAGCTTTTATATGTGAACGACTGAAGCAGCATCCGATGGCAGGCCCTCTACAGGTCGGAGACATCATCAACCTTGGACGCCTAGCCTGGGATATTTACCGCTTTGGCTGGAAGGAAGATCATAATGCAAGTAAGTGCAAATTCCATATTCTTAGTCTTCTGTGCACATACTATGCCTCGCAAGGCTTTCCCTATGTGATCGAGCGATGATCTCCAAAACACACGACTTAGACATGCTCTTCCTACGTTCACTTGTCATTCCGCCCCGCATAATCCTCATATGCAGCTCATGTAGCTGACTACCTCACAGCAAGACAATATACAGAGTTTGGAAGAGACATTCGGGGTCTTGCCGAGAACCTCGATCTTCTGAGCAGAGTAATCACCTGGGCAGATGATTCTCTTCAAAGCCAGCGGAGACCAGGTGTACCAGCCAGACTACGATGGGATCGGACTTCACTCGTCGAAATTGTTGGAGACTATGAGATGACACTGCGGGAATGTCGACATCTACTCGAGTCCAACGAACGGTACCGAAAGGGAGGTAACCCTCTACGCAACATAGAGTGGAATGTTCTTGTCCAACCTGTGGCGGATCAACTGCGTCAACGGATTATGCTACATAATTCCAAGATCCTTCACGTCTTGAAACCACTGGAGGTGTAAGTATGAATACTCTTAGACGCTTCAGCAGACTGACCGGGATAGTGACCTTCTTCTTCGCGTACGACAAGATATTGAACTCATGCATCGGGACCTCGCGGAGCGCATCACCGACGTTCACCATGATATTCGCCGATTGATGGGAGTTCTAATCCCCGACCTTGACGAGGCGCTTGATCAACGGGTTCAGCGAAGTGTTGTGCTGTTAGAGGTTCCTCTTGAACTGGATGACCAGTTTCGCTTTGCGGCACTTACTGGCCATCCAGAATACCGTGTTGAGGACGATTTCGAGCTGAGCGAACTGTCAGATGCCTTTATACTCAACTTCCACAAGAGCACAATCAATTTTCAGTCGGGAATGCTGGTCGAGGACCGAGTCCCAGATGTTGATCAGTATCTCAACTTACTAAAATGCGTCTGGATCTTGAAACGAATCCAGGCGTCTCCAGCCTTGAATGCAGCAAACAAGGAGACCTCACACTGGCCCTCATACACACGACAACTCGAAGATGTAAGATCTTGGCCTCATCAAACTCCCCGTACTAATTCTTATAGGATCTTTCTTCCCAATGTGCCCGCTTTGGTCCAGAGCTTGTTACACCCAGAATTGTAACTTCAAGGCTTAAGCGAGACATGTTTGCTATCTGGCCTGAGAAGGAGCCTGCCCCTCTGATCGACGTGGTAACTAAGGACGAGATGATGGATGAGCTTCTCGAGGTGTAAGTAGTCTGTGCCATCTCTCATTTCTATCCGCTAATAGGCTACAGATCATTGCGGAGCCATAACCCAGGTGTTGAGAAGAAAGTGAAGCTTCTTCGTAGATTGGATGCAGATGGACGACGATTCAGAATCATTCTATCAGGCTTGGAACAAGTGTCAACAGGCAAACCAAGACAGAAGTGTATGTGAGCTCTGCATTATTCATTATTGAAAAGCACTAACTTCAAAAGCCGAAACTATCGACCTCGATGTTAGGTCCATGATGTTTAATCCCCAGTATGCCTTACCCTTGGGCACTCATATGACACAAGAGATTCTTTTGCGTGAGAATGAGCGGATAGCACGGCTGGACTTTCTCAACGGAGGCGATATACTGAAATTCCAGCAAGCAATGACAGGTTTCAAACCCTGGGATTCGTATACGCAATACGATTGCCAAGTCATCTTTGTCCTCGACGGGGTCAACAACATTATGGAGAACGCTTCACTTCAACTCTGGATCCCTAAGCAAATCGCAGGCTCACTCGTTACAAACAGTGATGCTGCCGCCAATACAGTTGGAGGTTCAGCGACCAGTCGGCAGAACTCCATATCGACAGTCGTATCAGGTGCCATGCCGATCCCGTCCCCTAAAGATAGCGGAATCTTCGCAATGTCAGGCGCTATGCCTACTTTCAATGGCAAAAATGCCAGCCCTTCTCGGCGTCAACCAAGTCTTGCGACTATTCCGCAACGGAAACCTGTGGGTTCTGATTCCTATGACCCTTGGCCAACCAGTAGCTCTCCTGAGCCCATGGGTCCATCGCCTTTGGAGAGACGGAACTTCTTCCCAACACAAGGGCCGCCGCGAGAATCGCCCCCACGGAAGCCTGTCGGGCAGCCTCCATCGCCCTCTCAATCAGGGTCTACTTTTGCCGTTCGGTCTAACAGTACGGCTACAGCCAAGAACGGGCGCTCATTCAGTATCTCGAGCGGCATGTCGAGCAACAGCAATTCCTCGAATAGCGACGTCCGTAGTGTGAGTATCTCAACGGGGACGAACTCCACCGGCCTCCTCCACAAGCGTCCAGTCAAGCCGATGCTTGTTCTGTTCACTCAAAGTCTTCAAGGTGACAAGTTCTCATTTGTATCGATTCAGATCGATGACGAAACAAATATGAACCCTGAACGTTGTGATTGCCGCAAATCAGGAAGGGATGGTGCGTCTTGCGAGATTGCTGCCGTTGAAAAGAATAAGGGACGCACAACCATTGCAGCCCGACGGTATGAACAGTCCGCTTCAGGTGGTGAGATGGACTGGAATCTGGCCCGCTTGGCAATCAACAACCCAGCCTCGACAAGCGACAACGTTACCTGGTCAAACCTTAAGCGACTGAGCATCAAGTTTCCCAATCCTCAAGCAAGAGCCTACTTTTGCGGCACGCCTAATGTGTGCCATTGCAAGATCAAGAAGGAAGGTGACTTGCGCAAATGCATTCAAGATGGGCATCGCGGTCTATGGGGTGAGGTACAAGAGAGCTACAGGAAGCAGATGAACAACTTCCACAGGCAACGATATGAGGGCAGATCCCATGTTGTATATGGGGTGACGAATTAATTCTAGTTCTGCGAGTAATCTTTCTTTTTTGGTTCACGGGGGTGCGGCAGTATATATTATGATGATTTGATAACGATAGGCGTTGTGTTCGGAGTGTTGGATTCGGCCGATATCTTGGTCACTGGTTTAAATGGACTTTAGGAGTGTTACTGTTACTAGGAGTGAAGTTCTTGAGGAATTGAAACGTCTGAGCGTCTTAGATAGTATTTGTTTGAGCCAATTTTTAACACCTAAATCCTACAAAATTCGTATCTTTTCAAGATCTCTTACATAAAAACAATATTCGCGCTCATGGTCGTATACTGAGCGTACATACATGATATCCACATTATCAACCCTCCTTTTTGGGATCAAAACTATGATCTCGGCTTGAACCCTCAATGGCCTTGTTCTGCTCTGCCTCCTCGTGCATCGTAATGTTGGTTGTTGATCGGGCGGCATCGATCTCGTCTCCCAACTCTTCGGGCAGGGTGAGGTTCAGTACCACGCAGACGATAGCGGCAATCGCAAAACCAGTCTCCATGATAAGGACGATGGCATCCAAGAAACCCTGGAGAGAACGGTTGTCGCCCTTGTAGGTAAAGACGTTGTCGAAGTAGGTAGGAAGAAGTGTGGCACCATATCCCAGGGCGAAGCCGGCAGTAAGGATGAAACGGTTGCGTCGAGTGAAAGGTACACCGCGAACAATAATTGACATACCAGAGACGGCCACAGCACTGAAGAGGAAGGTAGTCATGCCACCAAGGACAGCTGACGGGATGGCGATCAGAGCCGCAGCGAACTTTGCAAAAATACCCATAATGATCAGAAACATGGCGCAAGCAAGACCAGCTTTGCGATTAGCACAGCGGGTGAGAACAATGACACCGTTGTTCTGAGCGAAGACGGACATAGGGGTCATGGTCATCAAGGCGCCGATACAACCTGCGAGGCCATCGGCTAGGATGCCACCCTGAATACGAGATTCGTATGTCTTTCCAGTGACTTCAAGCTTCGAAACATCGCATGTAGCCGTGACGTCGCCGATGGCTTCAGTAGCGCAGACAAGGTACACAGCAATGAGAGGAAGGACCAGCGGTCCATAAACTGAAAGTGGGAAAGTGTGAACCCATGCGAATGAGGCGACGGGAGCTGAGTCGATACCAGATCGGTCAAAGTAGCCACACGCAGCGGCAATGATGCAGCCTACCAGTAATCCAATAACGACCGAAGTGGATTTCATGATAGGTGAACCAAATCGTTCGCAAAGAATGATGGCGACAAAGACGGAAAATCCCAAGCCCAGGAACTCAGCAGATCCCCAAGGCAGAGGATGGGGTGCGTTGATGTTAGGGCACAGCGCAAACAATCCGTCGGTAGCTGTCATACAACCTCCGCTACCGCCCATCCAGTTAGAGAAACCTGACTTGATGAGTTTGATACCGATGAGCATGACTGTAGGGCCTGTAACGATGGGCGGTAGTACTCGCAGCAGGAACTTGGCGGGGACGAAAGAAACAAGAACATTGACAAGAGCGCAGACGGCCGAGGTTCCAAGGATGGCACCATATCCCTCCGGGCAAGGCAAAGGGTTTCCGTCAGAATCAGAAGGACAGAAGCCATTGGCGTACATCTGGGCAAGACTGCCTTGGGCGACGGGAATAACGCTGAAAGAGACGCCCACGACAGACAAAACTCCAGTGCCGAGGTAGTATCTGCAAGATAAGTCAGTCGTGGTATACAGTATGTTCGTCTGTGCTGTTACTTACTGTGTACCAAACAGTCTAAACCGGGTGATCTGCACAGCAGAGAAGATGCCCGAGACAATGAGGGCAGTCGAGACAAGATATTGTTGTTGCTCGGGCAATAGATTGGCGCTGCCACTGATAATTATGGGTGGTGTAATGACTCCTGCTAACATCGCCAATGCATGTTGAAAACCCAGTAGTAAACCCAGAAGAACTGGCATTTTATCATTGAGTCCAAAGAAAGGACTTGGGTTGACACTTTTCTTCATGAACGGCAGGTTCGGCCGAAAGAGGAAGCCATAGTCATAGTCGCCAATTAGACCATGCTTGGTTGTGAAGGCTTTGACGAGGCCATTGCAGCGTTGAGCAATTGTCTTGGATGGCGCGTGCTCAGGCGCAATGGATTGTGGTCCTTGATCTTCATCCATTGTTGGTTAATGTGGTGAATTGGAGTTGTGTGAGGAAATTCGAAACGGGCCAACGTTGGAGCGATTTTGACTTAAAGGTTGTCCGGGGTGTCGATCATTGACAGCCGAAGCTAATCAGGTATCTTACTGTCGATCGACTTCGAGACAGAGTGCTTTAAAGTTCGAGTATCGAACAAAGGTAAGCGAGGATGTTCTTTATTGTAAGTCAAGGTTTGGCCGTTCCAACGTGGTCAATGGGGAGTTATAGACTCTTATTGACTCTTCTCTGAGCACTGAAATCGATTGGCAGTCAGGCGAAGCCGTTGTCGGTTGTGGCTAGAGTTGTTTTTTTGGGTTAGTAACCCAAGATGTGTAATTGATAGCTCGTGGATCCAGAGATAGCTTAGATAGCTTATCAGCGCTTCTTGATCCCCAGATGTTTGCTGAATGGTCGATGAGGGGGCAGAAGCGGACAAAGTGGGCGGTTGCGGGTCCGAGCTCACAGATCAAAGACGGATGTCAACCGAAGATATCAGTTAACAACATGTGATGGTAATCTTGAGAGTCCTGTTCTGGATTCTGAAGGGCGCGCCATTGCTTCCTTTTAATGGTTGAGCCAAGTCCCATGATGGACGGCCTGGACCGTTATCAAACTGAGAAACTGCGATTGGAGGTTGTACCAAGCGTGGGGGAAGAAACAAAAGCGTGCGGCCTGTCACAAAACAGTTTAGACCATTGAGCTGGGGTTGGATCGAGGGGATGAGATAGCGCATCGGCGCATCGTCTGGGGTCATCGCCCGTCGCCGCGGACTCGGATTAGGTCGCAGTGTCTGCATCCATTATCCATCCATTCTTTGACTTTGGTTGATCATCAATTTCAAGCCGTGTCTCGAACAGCCCATTCCAGATCTTCAACCGTCCAGCAGGAACTACCAGCAGGAAGATAACCGGCTGGCAAAATCAGAACACTTCCTGAAAACCTAGAGGCCGGTTTGGACTTTGAGTATTGCTGCCACCCATCTCGATTCTGTTTATCTCCAATATGCACTATGCAACGCCACACTGGCTAGGGAGCGCACATGCTTTCTTCTGCCCAGCTTTGCGTAGTCGGCCAGCTGAAGCTTATCAGATAAGATAGTGTGCGTGCAATGCGAGGGGAAATCGGCTGTCGGCTGCGTCCGATAGTAATAATAGAGTCGATTAATATGCTTGGAAACGGGATCGGGCGACTGCGTAGTCGCTGTAGCTTTTGGCGATGCGTTTGATTGAGGGAGAGAAAGCTCGAGATCGCGCGGTGTCGTCCGTAAAGAAGACCTGTTATCGAGAGGTAAAGATAGATGATACCGCTAGCAAAGCAAGTCATGGATTGTAGTAAAGAGAATGTGCTATGCGATCGTGATGATGTTGAGGAAGGAAAGAAGATTGAGCGTGTTACACAGCCAGCGAGGGAAAGTAATTAGAGCAGGAAGGAGCTCTGAAGCTCGAGCTTGGAGCTAAAAACGGGAGGCACCGGCGACTGCCGCTCTTCGCTCGCCTATCCACATCTACGAAGTTTTTGTTACGAAATGCATTTCCCTTTTCAATACTTTCTCATGTACCCCAGAAAAGCCATAGCATCATATATCAGATGAGATGAGATGTGTAAAGTCAGTGCTTGAATTGAAGTGTGAATACTCACTGACGAGAACAGGTACAGCCAGTCAATCCATCGCCAGTGCAGCATGTCTTACCCTGTACCTGGACACGATTTCACCACAGCGACTCTATAACGAAATTGTACAGACTCAAACACGATTCGGCAAGAAATATTTCTGATTCAGAAATAACCAGACATTCGCTGTTCTTGTTCCTGGTTTCTGTGCATCAGGTACCTGATGGTAACAACACCATGTCTCAATCATGGTATTGAGAATCCATACTTCGGTACATCACACTATCAGTCAGCGGAGAGCCAAGCTCCGCATAAAGGAGAAAGGAAGAGTCCCTTGTCCGAAATTGGGATCCTCCTCTGCATAGGAAGGAGTCGCTGAGTTGTCCTGAGTGATATATATATAAACTATGACCAGGTGCAGTAAAGAGTCCGATTCACTATGGTTCCGCAATGGTATCAACGGTGGAGATGCAGCGGCTTCACAGACCACCAGCTCTGGGGTAAACTCACTTTTTTAGTTCATTCCCCAGTTCTCTGGCCCTTGGCGGACCCAGAGCCATGCGTTAGCATTTCCTTTGTTGAACCGAAACAAACCACCAGCAGCATAAAGAATCACTGTTTCGAGACTGTTTAGACTTGCATGACTCCTGGTTGCTATTAACTGGAAGAAACATTCTTTAGGCTTTCGGTTGTCAGAGACTATTGGTTTTTTTTTCTTTCTTTTTTTTATACAGATGCAGCGTCTATTTGTGCCTATCACAAGGGCAAAGAAGCTCTTTCAGCTTCAATTTGTGGCGTCGAAACTGAACCAATAGTTGATTCGAAAGTATTCGATATACAGTGTTTTAGGTAGGATCTACATTTCCACAAGGCGAACGGGAATGTCCAGAAAGGGAGGGATGCGTTTTCTTGACTTGCAAGTTTCCCCAGGATCCCTTCGCCACAAGAAACAGACGAGAGATCCTTCCCTGCTGAATTCAGAGTATCTGATTGGCGGACTGGCTCCGAAGCCACGAGACCTCGTCTCCGATCAGGGTCCACTTTCCGGAGTCATGCTCCGGGTCGGGAACGGAAAAACTGCCTCCAAGGTGGTTCTGGGGGTCAATTCCATCCCCATCCGTTGCATCTTTGACGTCTTCATTACCGCAGCATTATACAGTTGCCCCCCCTTGGAAGCATCGCATCATTTTTTCAGGGTCTCATTTTTACGCAGGGTCCAAGCAAACAGCAGCATCAGCAGCATCAGCAGCATCAGCAGCATCAGCAGCAACAGCAACAAAAGCAACCCCCCGGTGTCACACAAACCTTCCCTTACTACTGGACCTTCTCGTCCAGTAGTCCATCTTTGGTCGTTGGACCCTTTTTTTTCGTTTCGCTGTTACTGTATTAGGAGAACAGAAAGCAAAGCAAATTTCCATCCTTCCGCCTGAGCGAGTGAAGCGAACCTCCAAGCGACCAAGCGTGGCGTCTTTTTGCGTGGCGAAAGGAACGGAACCACAGCAAAGCCAAAGGGACGCTTCCTACAGGTGCTGCTCTTACTTTGTTCACTGGTGCATGTGCTTTTTTGGTGCAACTAAAGAAAGAAAAAAGGGATTTTCACTCAAAAAGTCTTGTCCCAGGTAGCAGCCCAGCCTAGGCCAGGCCAGGCCAGGCCAGCAGTTCAGTTCAGTTCAGTTCAGTTCAGGTCAGGTCACGCCAAATCTGCCTGCCCATAATTAATGGATGTGCCCTAGCTCAACCTCTGTCGTGCTATGTTTCTGACTTGTGAATCTCTGATCTTTCATCAAATCTTCTTACCAACCAATTTTTCTTCTCTTCCAACAACCGTCATCAATCCTTAACTGTCATTTTGGGCAAGATTGATGTCGCGCACGTTGGACTTCTGCTTTTTTCCCTCGACCATCGCCGTACGAAATATCCGGACTGGACTGCCGGCGTCGGCCCTTCATGCAACGCTCCACCAGCGCCATACACCGTCTTCCACCGCAAAAAGTCACAGACCCAGATCTCGTCGCTATACGTGCAAAGCTGTTTGAGGCTTTCGCCGTCAAGGCGTCCGCGCTCGTGACGCCCCCGGCCACCAACTTGTCTCCTCCGTACTCTCACGCCGGTCCGCATCCGGGTCCGAATCCGGGTCCGGGTCCGTCCGGCACCACCCAGCCTCAACCTCAACGCTCTCGTTCACGATCTCGACATCGCCGATCCCACCGTCACCCGAGACCGCGAGTAGTTGTTGGTCCCGATACCATTCATCGACTGCCACCCGAGCTGGCTCGATTGCATCTGTCGTCGCCGCTCATTGTTTCAAGCCCTTCACGATTAACCCTCGCCCGCAAAATCCAGGCCATCATCCCGAACCTCGACAGTCGTGTTCTCAGCTCCGCCGTTGTCAACGTGCCATCCCGTATATCCAGCAGAGACTGTGTTGTTAGTGTCGGTGGTGGTTCTGCAGTCACTTTGGCCCGAGCTATCAGTATACGAAAAGGGATCCCTCACATCTGCATCCCTACGACCTACAGCGGAAGCGAGCTTCACCCCGGAGGAGGACCCAGCGATTCTGCTACTGAAGAAGAAGGCAAAGATCTCGCAAACGAATCCAAGACACTTCCCACCGTTATTATTTACGACGACAACCTCACCATGAGCTCACCAACTCGATTTTCCGCTCCCAGCGACGAGAAAGTCATGGAAGACTTTGCTCGAGCCGATCAGCCGCCCAAGTCGGAGGATGCCTGCTGGAGCTATCTTCATATCCCAGGCGTCTAAAACCCTCTGACCTTATCACGGATGACACTTATATCACGATTCTTTTTTTTTTTTATACAACTGTCTTGTAATCTGCGAGGAGTCTTCGACCTCCTTTTCTCATTTCGGATCCCCCATTTTTCCACATACCGATTTCTCGGGTTCAGGGATCATAATGATTTATGCGATATTCACACAGACGCACGCCGCCGACCACCTCTTCGACCGTTCAACTGTCGAGGAGCCATGGAGAAAGAAGCACGACCCCCCGCCCCGCAGGGCTTACTAATGCCCTGCACTTGTTTGACGGGGCGTCGTGCGTTTCTCTACAAGGCACCGACCAGCGGCTGAATCTTCTAGGATTCTCTGGTGTTGGAGCAATTCTGGAGAGGACGCCGCTTCAAGTCCTCTCTCTAGTCACCGGTTCAGAATGCAACCCGTGGCACCATGTCATGGTATCTGCTTCTGCATCCTACCGGGATAGAAAGAGTGTACTTGCAATCCGAAGCTACTGGGCTTCGAGAAGACTCATCATAAGGGGCTACTGGGCTCCGAGTCAAACATGAGGCTACTGGGCCTCAAAGAAGTATTGCTCTCGATCGTGTAGCATCGACCGAAAAGCATACTTCCTCCCGACTCAAAACGAATGGGTTCTTGTTGGTTATTTCACTGTGTGATCGTGCTTCGTTTCGGAAGACCACCAACTGCACATGAGTCGTTGGATGTTCACCTCCTAGGGTGGACTTCTTCAAAAATTCTAGATAGCCAGATATTTAAACATTGAAGGTTGTCAAAAATCAACTTATTCTCTCAAGATGCTATGTGATTTCTGTCCGAAAACGCCATTGCAAAGTAAAAGCACGTCGACCCTGGCCGCGAGGGTGTCAGAAGAATTGACCGCTGATAGCACAAGAGGTCAATCTCTTTGTTCCACTACTGAAATCCTGGGAAACATAGATGGAAGATAAAATAATCAGGCCGTTTTATTTATATTCAGGCTTGCCTGAGCAAACCATTTCTGCCCCAATCCGTAGATTGGAGAGCAATGTTTCTATTATAACAGATAGGGTATCGCCATTCCTTCCCCTCAATTGCTTCAACCACTACTTAATCTAATCCTTCGAAACCCATTACACCGTGAGCTCCGTAAGCTCCAAGTTTGCCCTTTTGAGCCTCCTTGCGTCTCTTGGCCCGTTGCTTCATTTCGGCGATGTGGTCATTCTCGCTGTCGCTTTCGTCGCTATCGCTCTCAGCAGCCCGTTTGCCATTGCCTGTCGCATCGTCCTCGTCGTCGTCATCATCATCATCTTCGTCCTCATCCTCGTCACTACCATCCTCGTCGCCTTGAAGAGCAGAAAGCTCCTCCCAGAGTTTGACAGTCTTTCCACCGGCGCTGATAAGTCGGTTTGAAGAGTCGAAGTTCAGTGATATGACGCTTTCCATGTGGTCATGGCGGAGGTTATCTGACGCGCGGACCTCCCTACGGACAAGATCGACAATACGTAAACTTCCATCACCAAGACCGCAGACAGCCTTCTTTCCAAGGCCCATCTCTTGTGGAATCAAGACGGTGGCGTCGATACTCTCACCACCCTTCTTGTCGCCATCTACGATGATTCGTTCCTGCTGATCATCCCAGGCTCCCTTGTCCCACAAAGTCAGCACTCCAGAACCCGAGCCGCAAGCCACGACGCCATTGTCGCGATGTCCTTTGGGACCCATTCCAGAAACATAGCATGAAGACAGCAACTCGTCCTCCTGGTCCTCACTACGGACGAGCACTCCTCGTCTGAAATCGGTCACAGCCAGGGTAGTACCGCCGGTGCTGACCCACTGCTTGGGGAAGCCACTGGTACTAGCTTGCGTCGGTGGCAAAGGGGTGACTGATGAGATATAATCGGAATGAGGAATATGCGTAGATTTAGGCTTCTTGTCGGGGGTGCCGTCTCGAAGGTCAATGATGTGAAGGGCACCAGAGTCTGTTGCCAGAAGAAGGCACTGGGGATTCAAGACGTGGAGCAAGGTTGGCCCATCGGGCAAAGTGGTCCTGGTAGGGATCGAAAATTTGGAAATAACTTGTCCGGTCGTGGGCTCAAAGTGTTTGACGAGGGCATCAGTTCCCGCAGAGTAAACAGCTGCGGCGTATCAGTAAATGGTATGATCAAAGAATAACAGAAGAATTGTCGTCAAGCTTTTGAGCTCTGAAATCAAGTAGCCCAAGTACTAGCCTGAGCTGGCTCGAGGTAGCAAAATTATTTCGTCTCGTATGTTCTCGGTGACCAATTCTTCTAACACCGTGACGGAAGCTTACCTGAGCCATCATGGGCATAGACCAAAGATCTGCAACTACCCTTATGCCGTCGAGTGCGCCAGACCGAATCGATCATCCCTTTTCCATCGCTCAATACACTTGTGTCTCCATCGGCGCTTTCGTCAGAGGCAGAGCCGGGCGGCAATCGGAAGGTTTCGACATGGCCGCTTGATAGACCAACTGTGAGAAGAGGTTCGGTTGGATGTAGAGCTGTTGTGAAGACATCTGCCGTAAGAGGCAGGGTGCAAGTATTTTCGAACATAGTGATTCCGGTGAAGAATGAAAACCAGCAATTGAACAAAAAGCTAATTTTTTGGTGGAACTGATGGAAGTAAACAAACTGGACATGAAGCTAAGCAGACTGACATCGCAGAAAAAAAAAAGAAGTTGCGACGAGGTACCGTGTAGATGATATCGATAACACTGTAATGCACTGTGCGAAGATCCAAAATTTCATGCACAACATGCATCGTGCCTTGGCAGGCGCGGGTGAGCAGGCTTCTGTTATCCATAGTACCTTCTACCTCCTTATAGGACCTCAAGGTTTGTTAAGGGGGAAAGTAATTTGTTCATGGTATGGACCGCAGTCAATATTCTTCATCAAACGTGCGAGATGGCTCTTCTTTCGCCGATACATAAGAACGAAATAATCTGATTATCTCATGCCAGTTCGGGCCAGGATCCAGGACATTTATTTTCGCCATCCTATGGCATAGAGCATATCATCATTGTCGCAGAAAAGGTTTCGTTCCTTTAGAAGATTGAAACTGAAGAGCGTGCCTATTTGTTGGGCATTTATCAATCCTGATGACTGATTCGTAATCCATGTTGCTTTTCCCACCAACTAGAAATCCTTTCTGACCAAACAATTCCCGTTGTCTGACTCAGTTAAAAGCCCATGCAATAAGAATGGAGTTTTAGTTAAAGCCCATCGATCGATCTCCCGTCTTTTACGTGGTAGATCCCCATGCTAGGTACCCGGAAAGGCTCCACTACCAGATGCTTTTTAGGGCCTTTTGGGACTTTTTACAGGGCGAGAGGCTCAGAGCGGGGTGGCAATAGGTCAATAGGTCCGGAGCATATCCATACAGGTGGGAGCCTGCCCGGTGATTCGATCCAATCCATGGAATGGATCTAATCCGCTTGGTCTCGTCCTGTTCTTAAGTAATGTTAGCCCGTCCCAGACTAATCCAATCCTTCCGATCCAATGTCGGCCTGGTTAAGGAATTCTGCCAGGCCACTATTTTCCAACGGCCTCGTTTCTGTTCCTGTTCCTGAACCGCAAATCCAAGTTTCAACAATACAATATACCATCTGCATGGGCTACAACGTGCAAGTACAAGCGTAGTCTCGACCATGACGGGCAACAAGGTGTCCGAGGCGACTCGTGAGCGAGAGACATTCAAGTACGTACGGACGCATCACTGACTTTCCTCTCACCAAATATCGTCGCACGTAACGTCTGACCAGTATTCAGATATGACTCGGTCCTTGTTGCTAACTCAGTGCGCAATGATGTCACGAATCTCATCCCTCCCTCATCATTGCGACCATGCTCGGATCCTGCCATGACAGCTTTGGCCCAGGTCGCCCTCTTGAGGCTTGGCGCCTCCCGTGCAATGATCTCCTTGTTTGACTGCCAGAACCAGCATGTCATTGCAGAGGCTACCCCAGAAATGCCGATATCAGCTCACGCTAACCCTCCAGTCTCTGGACCTGACAGCCTTTGGCTTTGCGGAACCTCAATACCTCGGGGCTTTGGTGTTTGTGATGCTGTACTGGCTCCTCCCGAGCCTGACGATATTTCACAAGTCACGTCGTCTTCAGAATTTCCTGTTAAAGTCATTAGTGACCTTGCTACAAGTGAAGAGTTCCGAGATACATGGTACTATCAGTCACGACCAGAGCACCGTTTCTATGCAGGCGTTCCCATTCAGACCCCACGAGGGATCAACATTGGTGTATTTTGCATTCTGGACCGCAAGCCACGAGATTCATTCGATGACGCATCTGTCCGGATTATGCGAGACATCTCAACATCCATCCTGGGACAAATGGAGCTGACGCGATCTGGAGACGGACGACGGCCTGGGGAGCGTATGGTACGAGGATTGGGAAGTTATGTCGAGGGAAAGGCTACCATGTCTGGCTGGAGGTCCAGTTTCACGCACGCATTTGACACCGATGTTGGTACAGAGGAGGGGGCCCTCAATCAAACGCAGCAAAGTTTGCAGAATCGACATGAACATGCTTCATCTATTGGGAGTTCCGAACAAATGGCAACACCAGACACTTTCGTTCTCGAAAGTCCGATGGAAAACCGGGCTTCAAGTCCTTTTCATCACATGGAAGATTCTCCTCGTCCGATTGCCGCAGGAGAAGAATCGCGGCAAAGCCAACTAAAACATATTTTCTCCAAAGCTGCCAATATTCTCAGAGAGTCGATAGAGGTTGAAGGGGTTGTCTTCTTGGATGCAAGCATAGGTACCTTCGCTGGCAGGGTTCGATCCGGCTCCGTTCGACGCGAAAATGGGACTCACGAACGCTCGTCATCTTCCTCGTCTTCTTCATCCACAAGCCGAGGCCATGTTTCTGTGTCTTCGCCCAGAGGTTCCGGCGACTCAAAAGGCAACATGTGCTCTGTCTTTGGCTTTTCGACTTCTATGTCATCGAGCATCAATGGCGAAGCACCTACAGGGCGTACTCAAGCCGTCCCCGAACGACAGCTCCAAAGGCTCCTCCGACGGTATCCGAAGGGCAAGATCTTTAATTTTGACAGTCAAGGAGTGATGGCCTCGAGCGACCCGACCAGCGAAGACTCAGTAATGGCTGCATTTCAGGTTAACAAAGCCCGAGATCTACAAGCAGACTCACCTGGAGAGAACAACAAGAATCGAAGCGCAAGGGATCCCTTTTCACGACGAAACGAGGGCATGGCTATTCGTGATCTCTTTCCAGGGGCACGAAGCGTCGCTTTTGTACCTCTATGGGATTCGCACCGCCAACGTTGGTTTTCAGGGTGCTTTGTCTACACCATGACCCCGACTCGTATTTTCACAGTCCAGGGGGAGTTGAGTTATCTCACAGCATTCAACACGGTCATCATGGCCGATGTTATAATGATGGAGAGTGCGTTTGTGTCAATGGCTACCACGTCTTTGCTCAGCTCACTATCTCACGAACTGCGTTCTCCATTGCATGGAATTGTGCTATGTGCAGAGCTTTTGCGTGATACCTCGCTTGATGTTTTTCAAGGTGATGTGCTACGCTCCCTCGAGATCTGTGGACGGACTTTGTTAGACACGATCAACCATTTGCTCGACTGGACGAGGATCAACAACTTCGCAAAAGCACCCAACGAGCAGCCACTCAGCCTAGGCATGTCACCAAGAAGGGGAACACAATCGAATAAGAAAAACTCGCCGACAGATGGCATGATGCGCACCACCTCGAATCTCGACGTGGATATGTTGGTGGAAGAAGTTGTGGAATGTATACACGCTGGCCATACTTATCAACAACAATCTGTCTCGTTGCTAGACGATCGCAACTCGGGAGAAGAGCTTAGTGGTGACCCTTATGCCCGCCTCGATGGTATGGACTTGGCGGACAACATCAAGACACGAAACCAGAAGCCAAGCACCATGGCTGGTCCCGATAAGGTGCTTGTGATCTTGGATATTGACCCGGCTGTAGACTGGGCATTCCATGTTGAATCCGGAGCTTTACGACGAATAATACTCAACCTTTGCGGTAACGCTCTCAAGTACACCACCAGTGGTTTCGTCAAAGTTGCTGCCTATCAAGACCCCCCAAGCCAAGGACGACCACGAGACAGAGTTGTTCATATTGACATCATGGATACGGGAAGTGGCATTGGGCAGGACTACCTCAACCACCGCATATTCTCCCCGTTCTCTCAAGAAAACGTTCATTCTTCGGGCGCCGGACTCGGGCTCAGTCTTGTGCGGAAGTTTGTGAGAGCTCTTGGTGGTTCAATACACGTCCAAAGCAAAGTGGGAACTGGAACCCGTGTCGCTGTGAAGCTTCCTCTGCAAACTGCCAGCCCTGAATCAACCGAAACGGCGTCTGATCGCGATGAATTCAAATCCCAGGTCATTGAACTGTCTCACCTGCGCGTCTCCATTGATGGATTTTCGCCCCCACGGAGGAGCATGCAAGGTCCACGCTGGGGTTCTGGAGAGTTCGACGAGTACAACTCATTGGAGAAGGTTTGCCGCAACTGGCTACAAATGGAAGTTGTCGGCAACACAAGCGACGAGACGTTTCTTCCAGACCTGATCCTGTGCGACGAGTCTCAATTCGAGTCAATGGCAAATCAGCCCCGAGGTGAGCTGTCATCGCCAGTGGTCGTGGTGTGCCGCAGTGCGGCAGTTGCTCGACAGCTTGACCAGTACCACAGGTCACATCGTAGATTTAATTGGGGATTGTTCAGTTTTATATCTCGCCCGTAAGTCTCCATCATCTCCTTTCCTTGTTAATACTAACCAAACGATTGCTGTAGTGTTGGACCGAGGAAACTTGCAAAAGCCTTTGTGCTCTGTTTCAGACGATGGACTAAGCTACAAGCAACAGCCGCCGACCGCGCAAGTATTTCGACAGCACTCGATGAGCTACCTACTGTGTCAGCAGTCGAGCCAAGTTCATCTGAAGATGGACATGGTAATAAAACCCCCGGTTACTTTGATCTTGCTCCGAAACTATCTCCTCAAAAGAAGAGGGCAAGGCCGGATGACGATGAATCACAGACTCCGTTGCCATCGGCGCCAGCTATACGACCGGCTCCTCCATCGCCAGAAGCCCGATTCCTTCTTGTGGAGGATAACGCCATTAATATGAAGATTCTTCAAACATATATGAAGAAGTTAGGCTTAGTGTATGACACAGCATCAAACGGGCAGAAAGCCGTGGAATCATACAAAGCCAAGAGAGGGATTTATAAATGCATCCTGATGGATATATCTATGCCGGTGATGGATGGATTTGAGGCAACACGACTAATTCGATTGTTTGAGAAAGAGTCAGGCCTGCCACGAAGGCAAGTAGTGGCTATCTCTGGTCTTGCCTCGAAGGATGCACAGGAAGATGCATTTTCCAACGGACTGGACCTGTTTCTTTCTAAGCCAGTCCAGTTAAAGGAACTCAGTCGGATTCTTAAGAGCCGGGAGCTTATTTGATTCGGACTTGGATGATGATGATGAAGCGAACACGATACCATGGGACTTGATTATTTGATTAGATGGTTGGGAGGCATAGCGTCTGTTGCAGTTCTAGCTGCTATAAAGTGTAGATTAACTTAATATTGGGATTAAGGGGCGTCTTTTGTTACTAGACAGGACGGATATAAAGACGGCGCAATGGGGTTGGGTTTTAAAGAAACGACAATCAAGCACATATCAAACTGTCTTGTATACAATCAATTCTGACATGAAGTCTTTTGTGAATACTCTATTTCTGACTCTGCAGTCTTGATTGGAAGGAAAGGGCGGGCTGTTGCATTTGTTGACCATACCGTACCTGCCAATTGTTGACCCGCAGATGCAGTGCAGGAGCACCCAATGCAGTGCCAGTGAATCGCAACTTTATCACCGTGCTCTTTATTAACTTAGGTAGCTGTCAACTTCAAATCTTATCTCCAACACCACACAAAGAATAAAACACAACCAAAATGCGTTTTTTGAACACTTCTATCGCTTCGCTTCTTGCCTTTTTGGCAGTGGTGACTGCTACGTCTACCGCGGAACCATTTCGTAACATCATGTATCTTACTGGGTATGTGATGCTTCATCCTCAGATTGATCACCATTGACCACAGCAGTCAACACGACGTTGTTCCGTCCAAGGAGAAATTTCAAGATGTTTCTCATGTTGCTTTAGCATTTATGCGCTCCGAATTCTTCAACGTTGATGAAAAGCCCGATGGCTACCCTATGTTCACATCGGTCTCAGATGTCCGCGCCCGTGTCCCTCACCACGCCAAGGTCATGATAGCCATTGGAGGATGGGGAGACAATCAAGGATTCGAGGAAGCTGCCAAGACCGAGTCATCGAGAAAGCGTTGGGCCCAGCAAGTTGCGGCTATGGTTGCGGCGACAAAAGCTGATGGTATCGACGTTGACTGGGAATACCCAGGGTAAGGAGCTCAATAAACATATCGGATGACCTACTGACTAAAATCAGAGGAAACCGTGATGATTACAAAGAAATTCCCAACTCCGAGCGTGAATGGGAGGTCGAAGCCTTTGTATCGCTTCTCCAAGAGTTACGTGCTGCTCTTGGAACTGAGAAGATTCTGTCCGCTGCAGTCCCGGGCAAGGAGGCCGATTTGATTGCATTTACGACCGAAACCGTTCCTAGAATCATGAAGGAAGTCGACTTTCTGAACATCATGTCTTATGAGATGATGAACCGCCGAGACAATGTCACTGTCCACCAAAGCGGCATCACCAATTCTCGGGAAGCTGTTCAACGATATATTGACCGCGGTGCTTCGCCCAGCCATGTAAACCTCGGTCTCGGGTACTATGTCAAGTGGTACATGACCAAGAAGTGCGATCCAGCGAAGCCTATGGGTTGTCCCGTTCCAGTTCATGAGGATCCAGAGACTGGGGCCGACTTGGGCGGAACGGGTGGCTTTAGCTGGCACGATGATGTTCCTATGGATCTCGCTGCATCATTCAGTCGAGCACAAGCTGATGGCAAGTACGATGTCGACGGAAGTCACTATTACTGGGACGAGCAGGAGCTTCGATGGTGGTCGTTCGACACGAAGAAGAGTATCCAGAACAAGTTTGAGCGAATCGTGCCACAGCTCGAATTGGGAGGTGTTTTTGCTTGGGGTATTGGAGAAGATGCGCCCGACTTTGAGCACTATCTAGCGACAGCCGAGGAGGTTCGCAAGATTCGGGAAGGTGACAGAGCCAAGGACGAGCTTTAAACGCCACATCGACAGGTTACAGAGCAATTATCATGGCACACTGAATTATCCATGTAAGCACATGCATTAGGTGCGGTCTTCAATTGAACGGTTGATTTCAACAGTTGCCAAAGTTCCTGAGTTGATCGAGGACCCGAGGGAGCTACCCATGTATGGATTTGGGCAAGGGTTCGATTAAACTTGGTTTCGGCAAATCATAAGCTCTAGGCTAACCACGGTTTGAACTAGCTAAACCCTCGAGTGTAACGCTGCCAAGCCATATCCTTAGCTTCCACCTCCAACAACACCCACGTCTCTTCTGCACGTGGTTGTCAAGATGGCTGGCTTGCACGGATTGATCCATCCACCGGCGTCCAGAACCCTGTGCATATGCAGAAGCTGGCTTGCAAGTCCTGTGATCGACGATGTGATTCCTCAAATCGGGGTGCCTAGTCCGATAAACAACACCGCCATCTAGCAAACAACTGCATATTGCAGCTATGATTACTGAGAATGAACTTGTTCCTGGGGATTCCCGACGTCATCTCGGTGCGCTTCCCAGAAGGGTTTATCGGGCTGGGGATCTCTGTGAAGTCCTCCCTCCATAAAGTCTGCTGTGTTCCCAGGTGTTATCGTGAAGTCTCTCGTCCTTGATCCAGCCCCAGACTCAATTGCGACCTCAATCCTTGCCAATTCTTGCGGTGTCCTTCGCTTCTTGCACCAATTTCTACCGTGTCAATTGATTGACTTGTCTGCCCACGATGCGCTTTTCGACTCCCCTCGTTGCTGGCCTCATGGCTGTGAGCCCTGCCGCGGCTGCACCAAAGCCTAGCCATGGCGATAAGGAATTGTACAAGAATGTCAAGCCCATCAAGCAACTTGAGCTCGGTCCTCGACCTTACTACCTTGTCAATGACATGGATGAGGGTTCTCTGAAGAAGAAGCTCCAGTCGTGCTCAGAGAAGCCTCAGAAGCCTTCATTGTGGTCAATTGCTCATCGCGGCGGTGCTACTCTCCAATTTCCTGAGCACTCTCTCGAGAACAACCTCGCTGGAGCTCGAATGGGTGCCGGAGTCCTCGAGTGTGACGTTGCTTTCACCAAGGATCGCGAACTGGTGTGCCGACACTCCCAGTGTGATCTTCACTACACGACCAACATCGTCACGATTCCCGAACTCAATAAGAAGTGTACTCAGCCCTTCAAGGCTGCCAAGGATGGCAAGCCTGCATCCGCAAAGTGCTGCACCAGCGACATCACCCTTAAGGAGTATAAGACTCTGTGCGCCAAGATGGAGGGCTTCAATGCCACAGCTACCAACGCTGCCGACTTCCTCAAGGGCACCCCCGGCTGGCGAACTGATCTGTACTCTACCTGCGGCACTGTCATGACCAACAAGGAACACATCCAGCTTACCAAGCGACTCGGCCTGAAGCATACTCCTGAGCTCAAGACACCCGAGGTTAAGATGCCTTTTGATGGCGACTACACTCAAGAGAAGTACGCTCAGCAGCTCATTGACGAGCACAAGGAGGCTGGTGTTAAAGCAAGCGACGTCTACCTCCAGAGCTTCCTGTATGATGATATCCTGTACTGGCTTGAGGCCGAGCCAGAGTACGCTCGCCAGGCCATGTACCTCGACTCTACTGGCGACTCAGTCGAGACCTTCCCGGCTGCCGTTGCCAACCTCACTCGTTATGCTAAGGATGGAGTCAAGTACATTGCCCCTCCTCTGCCTTACCTCGTCCAGCCCGGAAAGGGAGGCAAGATTGTTCCCAGCCCGTATGCGAAGAAGGCCAAGGAGTTGGGTCTCAAGATTGTCACCTGGAGTCTGGAGCGATCTCCTCCTCTGAAACAGGCTGCTGCCAACGGCGACTATTACTACTCTACCATTGCCAAGATCGTGAACAACGACGGCGATGTTTTCAAGCTGTTGGATGTGTTCCGTGAGATTGGCGTTGTTGGCGTTTTCTCTGACTGGAGCGCTACAGTTACATACTATGCCAACTGCTTCGGCATTGGGCTGTAGGAGCCATAGGAATGAATAATGGTAGAAGGTGGTAGACTTTATGAAAAAGCGTTTGATGTCAAGCTTCTACTGTGCCTAATGAACTTGCAGCTGTGACGTTGAAATTTAGAGTTGAGAAACGGTCAACGGTTTGTCGCATGGCTTTGAAACGGTCGCGCATCGATATAGTCGCTCAGCACTTAATATTCCCATTTTGTTGGAGAGCCTGCTAAGTCCAGTTCCAACGAGTTGATGGTAGATATTTCTCAATTGGAATATCGCTCAAAATAGCAATTCTCAACGACACTAGACGATCTGGGTAGTTCTCTCCTACCAATGACACGCCATACTACTTGAAAGCCGGTCATTCAACACCATCTTTACTCTTACGAAAGAAGTTGATTGGCTCCCGTTGTCAACTGACTTTGGGTGTCGTGTAAATTGACCCTCTTGGACTTGGGTCGTTGCTTAATCAGGCCACAGCTTCATGTACATTGCCTCAGCCGCCACTCGCTGCTCCAATGAATAATAACTCTCTTTCCCCGGATTCTTTGCTTTACCCCAGATCTACTAAAGAGCCTCATTACCCTCCATTGTGAAAGGCAACGCAGGAATGTAAACATGCAGGCCTTCAACCCTATTTATGTTGCTTCATGATCGACGTATAGGCAAAGCATGCCTCTGCCTGCCGCGTACTCCGGATATACGGAGCTTACGTATAGCCCAAAGGCAGTTTTAGTCATTGTGGGTTGTTTCATGTACATACTCCTACCTGACGCACCGAGTACTGACCATCGTTAGACGACATCTACCCTAGCCCTGTACAATGCGTGTGAGCTTATTGCCCTCATCTTCACCACGTTCAAGCATCGCCATGGCCTTTATTTTTGGAGCCTTCTCGTCACCACTTTGGGCTTGTTGCCCTATGCTTTCGGGTGGCTCCTTGGCTACCTCCACATCGTCGACGGCTACGTGAGCAAGGCCCTCGCGTCTCTTGGCTGGATCGTGCTCATAAGTGGGCAATCTGTGGTTCTGTACTCGCGGCTGCACTTGGTATTGAACGATGCGCGGATACAGCGTGCTGTATTGTGGATGATCGTGGTTAATGGGATAGTATGGCATACAACTCAGACTGTTATGCTGTTTACTATTGGACCCAACGTCGACGGAGATAATCCACCACGCTTATTTGTTGCCATTGAGAAAACACAGATGACATTCTTTTGCGCGCAAGAGTTTGTGATCTCTGGCCTGTATCTCTGGGGCGCCATCGACATCCTTCAAACCTCACTCGGTAACAAGTGCAAGATTATGTGGCAGCTTCTAGTCATCAATTTGCTCATCGTAATCATGGATATCGCGCTTCTGGTTATTGTATACCGCGGCTACTACACCATTGAGCAAGGCGTCAAGCTCGTCATCTACTCTATCAAACTGAAGCTCGAATTCGCGGTACTAGGGAAATTGGTCGAGGTTTCGCGCAGCCGCGGAGGATCGAGTGTCTCGGGGACGCATTGTACGAATGACTTCATTGAGATGAGCTTGCGAGAAAGAGGTCAAAGACGCCGAGAAATCGAAACAACGAGTGACTGTCTCCCGGAAATAGCTCACCTTGAAGATACTAGCACTTCCGAATCCCCACGGAGGATGATCGATAAGGATAAGAGTCAAGAGGCGAGCACACACCATCTTTATGACGAGAGCCTTAAACAAATCTTTAAGGGATGAGATTCCTTCTTTCTAATTACCCGCTATGATCTACCAATCGCATCAAAAGCGAATATCCAGTTACTCCATGGCGGTTGAGCTGGATGACCTTCCGAGCCAATCGCAACTCTCGGAGGTCTTGACAGGGCGAGCTAGATTCGCATGAGAGAGGATACTTTAGCTGAAACAAGACCGGTTAGGTCTTTGTTACAGTAAATTGAGGATCGTCCCCGCAGAGTTCTTCAGCCCTGCTGGCTTCATCCCTGCGCTAGTTGTTAGTTTGCCAAGTTGAACAACCTTCTAATCGTCCGATGTTGTATTCGTATTTGTCTGTATGAAACAAGCTGAACTGTCAATGGATTAAGATCGTATGTGTATATTACTTCTGTATCTTTGAAAAGAATCTTGTATCGCAGTATGTCTAGTGAACATAAAGTCTCAAACTCGCTTGACTAATACGAAAGAGCACGTACTGCATGTCCCTGACTCGGCTTTCGAGTCTTCATTAAACTTGCCTGCCACGATCCCAACCGTTGATCGTTGTTTAGTGGATCTCTCTTGTTTCCATGATTTCGCCTAGTTGCCCCAGTTGTTCTATTCTCACGCTGAGCTTGTTTCCAGAATCCAACGCGCTTAGCTTCTTCAGCGATCCACAGATCACCAAATGGCCCGTTCTGTCCAAATGTCCGAAGAATTCAATGGAGCGAATAGAAACGGTTTGGCCGAACGGAAGCCATTGTTTCGAAAGACTGGTCGGGCCATTATATGGATTGTGCTGGTTTAGCATTGTTGATAAAGAGGGTAGAATGTCGCATGTTGCGTCTTCATTATGCCGCCTTTTCTATGGTATTATTCGTCCATCTGGCTGGACTCTCTTTTATCTTCTTCAATTCTTTTGTTCTTTGTTGTTGAGCGTATTGTTTGCGCCTGGTCGACAATTATTGTGATACCATTCTTTATTCTTCAATTTTCGTATAATCCGATCTGGGATCGAGGCACACCATGGGCCTATAATATTCAATTATCAACATCATCTACTTTCTCGACTTTCTTTTACCAATCAAAACGAATCATACCAGCGGTATAGACTTACATGCGCATATTCCTTATTCACTCTTTTCGATATAACGCCATAAACGATCATCATTTCTTCGACATTAGAACGAGATGCCTGTCGCTGCCCCGCTGGCTACCGGGGCCGCTATGTCCCCCTTTCCTATCATCAATGGTGTCCCAGTGGCTATCCCGCCTCCAGATGGTTATGTGGTTAACTTCGAACATCCGCAAAGACGTCACGAGATGGAAGCGTACACGGCTTCGGGTGTGGGCATTTTCCTTGCGTTCCTGTTCGTTCTCCAATACCTATATGTCAAATTATGGGTTCTGCGCAAACCAGACGGCGAGACCGGTAAGGAACTCATCACTTTCTATAAGTCGTGTAGTGCTAAGACAAAGCAGTGTGCCTATTAATTGCGTGGGTTTTCTCCATCGGCGTGCAAATAGTCTCGCTACGTAAGTTGTTATTGATTGTTCAACCTCGAAATTCGAGCTGACCAACGGCAGGGACATTCATTCTTGGTATAACAGGCGTACATGCATGGGAAGTCTCTCTTGACAAGCTCAACACTGGAAATCAGGTAAATGAAACTCGGTCGTCTTCGCTGGACTTGGCTAACAAACATGCTTCAGCTCACCTTCATCTCCCCGATTCTGTATGCCGTATGCACCGCCTTCTCCAAGATGACGCTGGCATTGTTTTACCGAAAGCTTTCACCCCAGAGGTGGTGGCGGTGGAGCGTATATGGCGTTCTCTTTCTGGTCGCAGGTTACAACCTGGCCATTATGCTCGTTATCATCTTCGGCTGCGTCCCTTTCAAGAAGAGCTGGGATCTCACGATGCTCGAGGGGTCATGCGTGGATCGACCAATGGTGTATGTCTGCACCGCAGGTCTTGGCATCTTGTCAGACCTAATCCTCTTGCTGATGCCCTTGCCGATGATTCTGCGCTTGCAGATGCCACGAAGGCAAAAGGCTGGCCTCGTTGTGCTATTTGTTATCGGTTCTGCGTAAGTAATGAAAGGATGAGTGTCCGAATACGTGCTGACAACTTGTCATAGAACACTGGTGACTTCTGTAGTACGACTGGTACTACTACTTCCCATCTTTGGCACCAACGATGTCAGTTGGGTTCTTTCCGGCGCCATTGTCTGGATGTGAGTGCACTCGGCTCTTGACTCTTGTGAAAGCAATAACTGACTCCAGTAACAGTTTCATCGAATCAAACCTCATGATCATCTGCGCATCGTTGACGACTCTCCGACGCTTCTTCAAACACGTCGCACCAAGATTTATTGGCGAACGAGGCTCATCGGCCGGAAATGAAAGCAGCAACAAAGGTACTCGGGGGCACCCATTTCAAACAATAGGAAGCAAGGGAAGGGGGTCGAGAAAAGGGAGAGCCGATACGCCTGGAGATCGCGGATTCGACCTCAAGACCATCGTGCAGGCGCAGCCCGTGAGGACAGAGGTCACTGTACATGAACCAGACGAAGAGCGTGGTGAGGTGATCAAACAGTTGCGGAGACAAGAGTCGATAAATAAGTTTGGCAGTCCGACAGTGAAGACGCAAGTATGGGATCCGCGCAAGGATAGCTCGGATGATGAGGAGCAGGCGATTGTACAGACGACAACCGTGACAGTGGTGTATGGACCCCGAGAAAGCTACATGCCTCCACTACCAAAGAAGGTTGAAGTGGAGGATATGGCCTGATTGGGAGGGTTAGCATATTTGCGATAGACGACTGACTTATCGAGTAACGATTTTTAATGATCTTGTGTGTGGTCGTCTATGTTGTACCTCTTTGACAGGATCGACAAATGAGGATGATGCTGGGCCAATGATTTGCACGTCAGAAAGGCGATTTGAAACGGAGCCGCCAAGCTTGAAACATGTCTGGGCATCGGAGTCTGAAGCTCCAAGTGTAAGGCCTCCAAGTCAAGCGCTGTAGTAGGCCAAGGAAGGGTTTGCGTAATGGTTGCTCAGACGGTTGGTGGTCAAGACATTGATTGTTCGATTCTCAGTAATCAATTCACCAGACAATGAATAATTGTTTGTCTTGGATCGGGGTTTCAGCTGCCGAGCCAAGGTTTTGGATAGCTAAGCCTAGGCATGGCATCAGCCAAGGGCGTAACATGGTAGCGTAGATCAGAGGGATACCGGCAGTGATTGCAGTGATCGCAATGATCGGTAGTGATTCGGATAGGGCCGATGGGACGAGCAAGAGTCGGGGTGAGAGACTAGACTAGACTATAGTCTAGTCATCGCGTCACAAAATCTTGTCATGACTGGCAAAAAGAGTTGAAATATTGATGATGCTTCTACTGTAATTGTCTGCCCAGAAGAAAGACGGCTTCTTCGGGTAGAGTCGAGAAAGGAAGGAATGTTGGATGTTCGTATTCGGGTCGTGGTAGTGGTAGTGGCTGTGCTATATCAGCCACAGATGACATCACCCTTCCATCAGACATCTGATGTGTTGGGTCTTAACCACGTCATCTGTGTAACCGCCTGTAACTTCCACTGTAAATGCTTGGACTTTAACGCTGAAAGCAGGAAAACCATCAGCCACTCAAGGTCGTCGTCAGCGCAGATCTTGAGACATCCACTACGCAGCTGTTTCTCCATGATTGGCTTTGGATAATGCCTTTTGTCTCGCTTGGGGAAAGCTTCGTTCTTGGCTTGTTCTTAGTTTAGGTGACTGCCGAGTAAACTGACGTAGCCCACCAGATTCATGTTGATTAGCTGCTAATGCTGTAGGGCCTCGATTATTCTCCGTAGTTTCCTGATGCGCTGAGCCACATGACTGACGCTGTTCATCATTGTCCCTTAACAAGAAAAGAAGAGACTAAAAAAGTCACTGTCATCATCTTCCGACGGTGCCGTGATTTAATACCTACCTATATCCCCCCTGCTGGACCCTTCTTGCTCTCTGCGAACTACCCAGATCTCTTTTCTTTTCCTCACCTAACCAACTGGACTGCCTCAGAAGCATCCTCCTCCTCTACATAAATCGATACCTACTGTAATCAAATCGAATAGCAACACCATCATCATGGCTATGGGAATCATCTCCATCGTCCACGCCGTTCTGGCTATCTTCCTCATCATTGAGCTGGGTCTCACAGCTTACAGTAAGTCCTGATGCATTCTGCGTACAGCATCATCATGATACTAACAGCTATACAGTGGTCGACTTCTTCCGTAACTGGACGCCTTCTTCTTACGCTTTCCTGCTCTTCTGTTCCGTCTGGTCCATCCTCATGCTGCTCTACCTCGCCCTCGCGCCTCGCTTTGCTCCTCGCATCTACCACAACATGGTTGCTCTGGGCATTCTCGCCGTTACCTCTCTCTTCTGGTTCGCCGGTGCCACTGCTGTCGCTGCCCGTCTCGGTGTTCCTCACTGCGATAACAACCGTTGTCGGTCTGTTCAGGCTGCCATCGCATTTGGTTACTTCATCTGGGCAATCTTTACTGGCTTGACCATCATGGAGGCTCTGGCTTTCATGCGAGGCCGTGGACACACTGCTCACGCCGACACCAAGCCCGGCCACAACTACGGTGCCTAAATTGAGTCGTTGGAGAAGTAATGATGTAATGTCGACTTGGGTCGAAGCGGAAGATCAAGAGTATAAGGAATGGTGGCGGAGTTTTGTTTATTGATTGGCTATATCCCATGTTCTCTTATGCGTATGGAAACGGCCGCAAGATACCCTTCTGGATCTGACAAACTTGTCAGAAGTGCCCCCTATAGGTCTACTTTCTGTATTATACGGTGCAGTAATGCTGTATTAGCGATTCTGGTAAAAATGAATTGAATGAAGATTACAAGTCCGTTGCATCATACGTTTATAATGTGACGTGAATTTGCATCTCACCACCATTAAGCTTGTCTTAGCCAATTAAAGCGTTCAAGATGCGACCTCAACCTTAAAACTGGTGCATGTGGTGGCTTACAGCCTTATACAGTACTAGAGCTCTGTTATGGTTGCACGCCGTCATGGACACCAAGCCACTAGCTCTTGGCTTCACGTCATTCTTGTTAATGTCGGGTATTTTTAACCATCAAGTGAAGCTAATGCGTCGCAACTGATCTCTGTGAATAAGCTCATTGAAAAAGAGTCAGTATTGCACTTACAGCATGAACCGACTCAATATCACTACAAACCTGTAAAAATCGAACATGTGAATTCTAGCAACTGTGAGTGCACTTCATTTTATCTTGAAATCTAGATTCATAAAGACATGTGTAGGGTAGTCAATCTGGCATGCACTATTCTCATGTTAATTCCCCTGATCCATGTGCTGGCGAAGAACACCACCGAGGTTGGAAATCAGCTTCAATTTTATTCTTCTCTCATTAAGAGGAAGTATCATGGAATCTTCATCCTGTCTTTATCAGATGCTGGACAAGACACTAACCCGAATGCAATGTTGAAGAACCAGGGCCTTGTCAACGCGGGGGAATGGGGTGAGTTGAGACTATTGGACCCTGGTGCATCTCTTTGTCGCGTCCATTACAAACATTATTTATTCAAAAGTCACTGGTGAAAGATCCGAGCGCCGATATCTGGACCTTTAACTGGCTTATCTCTGGCGGCATGTTAAAAAGCAAAGAAAAATGAACGCCTCTCTCACCACTTTCCCCGTCCCGCCGCTCAAGCGATGTCACTTTCCTTTTATAAGCAGGTAGAATTAAACCAAACAGAGAACCTCCTTGACAGGTCTGGACGAGTGAGCTTACAGCGTTGGTTTATCTTGAGTGATGTTGTTCTTATCAGCGATATGGCCAGTTCAGCTACTGGGATTATCATTAGCTGGCATGGATGCTTATCAGTTGCTCAGGCCTCGCGAATGATGACCTGCTGCCAAGAAGACTGTGAGATGTGATGAATGGATAGAAGAACGAAGCATTCGGAAATGCTTTTTAAATGGTAGATCATGGACGCATGAATCGTTGTGTTTCGTAGCGCTTACTGGTAATAACCTGGCGTTTATAATATGCGAGAGAGATGTCTATAATATGAGGGAGATGATTTCAGACCGTCAAATTGTCTCAGATTCATCAACTTCCATCACTAAAAACTTACAAGAGCTTGTGATTATTGAACTATCGCTTGGACGTTTCGCCTCTCATCATCCCGGCTCCGGATCCTTGGGTCTAAGACGGGCAAAGCTCCCGTTGAATTGGCTTTACGCTAAAAAGCACATCAGCCCTGGCCCAGCGAAACTTCAAGGTCTTGCGGGCGTTATCAGTGAGTTCTCTGTGTGATACCGCGGCTCTGCGGCCGTCCCCTTGTAAGAAAGCCTGGTAGTCTAGGCTCGGCGAGGGGGTTCAAAGGCGTCGAGTCACTTCTTTTCCGGATGGTGGGAAATAATCCCTGGTGATTGACCGTTCTTATACAGATCCCTATACCTTAGTATAAGCCTCCTTGTCGTCTTTATATCTGTATACAGTACTGTGCTTGCCACGAGGCAGCCCTCTTACGACTCTACACACCATCAAGTCTGGGATTGACTTGTCTTTTAATACAAATCAGTTTTCATCTGGATGTCACTCGATCCATCACAAGAAGACTTCATATAACTTACTTATAACCTTGCCTTCCGCCGCCGTCACAATACGCGAGATATCCACTTACAGCCACATCGATCTTATACGCCATGTCGGCACGAAGCGCATATGCGCGCAAGAAAACAACACAGGCAAAGGGTAAAGATCCAGTAAAACATGGAAGAGCTCAATCTATAGCCACTTCCTCAAGTGGTGATAGCATTTATGTCGATAACTCTATGCCACCAGGTGGTCCGCTCATGTCTCCTCGTTATCAACCACCAATGCCACAATATGCCATGTCAATCGCAAGCAGAAGCAAACCAATGACAGCACCAGATTGGAATAGAGACGCCTATTTGAGTAACCAGCTTGCTTCACCGACAGAGGACTGGGTTCATGGAAGGACAAGGAGAGCAACCATGCCAGAGGAATACAGCACCATCGAGAAGAGTGGACTACGATCAATAATTGACAAGCGAAGCGACGATGTACGCAAAACTATAGCAAAGACCTTTACCTTTCGCAAGAAAGAAAAAGAGGAGGAACCACTGGACGAAGACGATGAATCAAGTCGACAAAGTGCCGATACTTTACAACCCAGAATCATTCCTAGTCCTGGACCCAGTCCAACCGAGAGCCGTGGTTGGGACATACAATCTACATCAAGAACAGACTCACGTCTGGCATCCGTATCCTCATCAACGCCTTCCCAGTATCTTCTTTCACCATCGCCAAGGTCACAAATCTCGTGCAATATACCACTCGCAGGTCCACCTCCCACCGGCAAGTTACCACCGATACCCCCAACTCCTCCTGCGTCGGCGCCGCAGATAAAACGTTGGTGTGGCGGAGGGAAGCCCATAACCAAGTGGAATAAGCTTAGGAAAGACCCGGAATTATGGGATCCAAATGGTGATGTTCTCATTTATCTTGGACGCAAAGGACAGAACTTGCCTACGATGCGTATATCCTCTTTTGTCATCGAAGCAACCAACAGCCGATATCTCCTCTCGCTTCTCAACGAAGGTTCACTTGAGGGACAAGAGGATTCACCCCAATCTCCTACGAGTGAGAGCTATGGAGGAAAATTGGGACATGAGCTTAGAGATGGGCCACTTACACCTCCTGCTTCTCAACGTACCAGCGTCGGAGACATGGGAGGACAAATCTTGTACAGAATGCATTTCCCGCCCCCACAGAATGTCAAGAGCATCGATCAGCTGCGCCATCAGATCACGACTCGCAACTTCTTTGCTCTACTGCTCAACGCTTCGATAGTAGGCATGTCGCTACATGAGGCTCTATCAGATCTTCACATGAGACTCGACAGCTACATGCCCCCCAACAACGACAATGTCAGCCAGATAGTTCGCTATATCTACAATCGAGATCTCGACGATATACGAAACAGCCCTTCAGTTGCATTGTCACTGTTGATTTGGGCGGAGGAACCGGATGTCAAGTGGGAAGAAGGATGGAGAGAATGCTTCATGCATTGCGTGGGCATGTACGATCTGGTACAGAAATACAAGGACTTCAAGCGTGTCTCTCCAAACACGAGGCAGTTGATGGAGACGGCCAGTAAGGAGATGCTTGGTCGCGTTCAGGCAGCCGAGGACCGTCTTGCCGGCTTCAGATACCAGGATATATACATGTTCAACCCGGAGACTGTCTCAGAGATGAGGGCGATTGTTAGACTGCAAGATATGTTTCTGCAGCACTTTGAGCACGAGTATGGATCTTGGCCTCCCTCGCCACCGACAAAGCCAGATAGTCGATCGGGTCGGCCACGTGATGTCGCTGAACCAGACAGATGGTTGACTCGGATATTAGCGATGAAGTTGCAAAGAGACTTTGGCGCGCTGTATGATTATCTTGTGGATCGCGACATTGTCTGGGGTGTCTTGGAAATGCAATCAAGGAGTATACTCACATTAGCGTCTAAGACGACCAACAGCGCTATCAAACCAGACATAGATGGCATGCCCATGACAGATATGCTCATCGAGTTTGATAAGAAGTATCGCTTCCCTCATATCCCCCACCCATATCCTCTATTGCCTGGATCAAGAGGTTCATCTCGAAGAAACGACCAGAAGAAACGGGCTGATTACATGGATACGCTTGAGAGGAGGATACGGCTTGCCTATGCGGAGAGCTACAACGCAAACGAGATGGATGCCCGATCTGGTCCCAATAAGCTTGTTCAGGCATTCGAGCGCTTTGAGAAGACCGACGATATTGGCGACATGATCCCCGCCACGGCACGACGGAGTCGATGGATTCTCATATACAGCATCCTGCAGTCACTGGCTTCTGTATCTGTAGATGATGAGAGGGTGCAATACAGTGACAAGGTCGACTATCACCTGAGTCCAAGGCTTGAGGGAGCAAAGATACCACCATGGAAGCGCGGGGCAAGCGAGAACATGGGAGATGGAGCGCACGAAAAGTCGTATTGCTGGACTGAAGAGAGAAAACAAAAAGAAGAGAGCGATGAATACGATGATGATGTTGACCTGAGTCTCATGACCGACTTGGATCTTCCTATTCAGATGAACACGGACGGAGCGGACGGAGGCCGGAGCACGGAGATTGGTGGGTCCAACGGCACGGACATGGACATGGCCATGGACACGGGCCCGGGGTTCAGTCCAGCGCTGAGAGAGAGAACCAGAATCCGGAGAGGCCGAGATAGTGAGAGTCCTGTAGTGACCGACTACCTGTATACTTAATTAATTTTATGCGCTGGATAGACTAGATAGATGTTAGCGACAAACTAATTCTGCAACATTAGATGGTACCTGGTGATCTTTGTCTTGATGCCCAGCCACTGATTAAAAAGGAATAGATATCCCCGTCAAAAATACTCCATTGATGTGCTGCTGCGATGCGGATCTGCCGAAAGCGAAAGTTTTATTATCTGAAACATACGGGACGGTTCAATCCGGTCCACCGCTTTATGCAAGTTTGGATCGTGTTCCTGAGTGAATCTGAATCTTGGGGCTTGCAGACGCAGGTCCATCTTCACCAGCCACCGATGATACAGTAAGAAGCTGTTATGGATACTCATACTCTATCCAGGGGTTTACCGGTTCAAGGGTCTAAGGCCCTTCTTGTTTTGGGTGCAATATTCGTTTGTCTTTTTTATCTTTTTATTCCCAGCCAACTTGTTTTGTGCCAGTTTTTACCATTTTGGGGGTCCGTGAGGGAGTTTAGTCTAGTTGCTAACCAGCCTCTTGAATTTTTGATGACGTCGCAACCATAAGGGTCTAGATCTGGGTCAGTCAGTCTTGGCTAAATAGAGACAGAAAAGGGTGCCTTGATTTGTGACTCAATTGACTCAATCTCTGTATGCATTCAATTGATGATTTGGCTGTTGAGTGCTTGCATTGCTAGTGCAGGTCGGCGTCATGATCATAATTTCGGCATCACCGACCAGGAAGACCGTTGAAGAGGAAACAAAGTTTTAAATCTGGGGAAAGTAATAGAGATGATGTTCTGACTTGGACCGACACAACGCATAGACTTAATCTCCATTGAGTTGGTGATACGAGCCCAAGACTTTAGAAACCTTTCTTCTTACAGCGCCTAACAGAGACAGAGCCCAACCCAACCACTAAATTAACTCAGTGAAGCAACAGCAACAGCAACAGGGGTTGTAGGTCGTTTTACAGGGGTCATCCCACCTCCTCGTGGCTCCTGCGCCATCTATTTCCATGCACCAACCACCCCAAATCAAAAGAGATTCTATTGCAGTAGTTCAAGACTCAAATCAAGTCTTTTGAACAACTTGAATTGCTACAAAACCAGACCTTTCTTCCCACACACCCCGAGCTTCTTCCTTCTCCTCTTTCTCTCACTCACTTCTTGATCTCTTCATCAAGCGACCACTCATTTAGTCATTCACCGACTATAACAGCGTTGCTTATACCTACTACCTACTACCAGCTTCAAGCTTCGTTCGTATAAGTCAAAGTTAAAATCACCGCGCACGTCATCAACGGTGCTTACTCCGACTTTTGTGCGACTTTAATCCAATTTTCGAGTCAGAGCTGCAAAGCATTAAACCGCAAAGATGCTTTTCGCAATGTTCTTTGTTTTCTTCCGGGTCCTTCAGATCGTCACTCTGGTAAGCGAAACACCATCTACTGAATATCACCACCACCAAACTAACAATCAATCATAGATCCCGTGTATGGGCATGCTCGCCTGGTTCGTCGATGGCTTCGTCAAGCAAAACGCCTTGACTCCCGACTCTATCCTTATCCTCTTCATCGTTTCTGTTCTCGCTCTCGCCTGGGCAATCTTCACTCTCTTCAGCTACCACCGCTCCTCGACCAACGCCCACTTTGTCGCATTCGTTGACGCCCTCTTCTTCGGCGCCTTCATCGCTGCCGTTTACTACCTGCGCTACGTCCGAAACACCGACTGCGTTAGCATTCGCCGCTCCGACGACTGGGATGTCTCTGCTGGCAGTGTTCGTGTCATTGGCCCTAGCTACGATCTCGTCAACAACAAGCCCTGCACTATGCTCAAGGCCTGCTGGGCGTTTGGTATTATGAACGTTATCTTCTTTGCCATCACCTCTGTTGTCGCTTTCTTGCACGGTGGACATATGAGCGCCTACGACCGTCACCACTCTTCTCGCCGATCCTACCACTCCAGCCGTCACAGCCACCGAAGCCACTCTCGCTCTGGCTCTCGTCACAGCAGCCGTAGCCGTCCTCACTCTCGCCGTGTCTATGTTTAAACGGCATCAAGACTATTGCGCTTGGCTTGACTCGACTGCAAGCACGGACCAGAAACAACAACACGGATGGAGGATACCGCCTTTTCGGCCACATCCTGCTCTCCACTTACATACATGCCCGAGTACCACAATACCCCAGCCCAACCACCGCCAGATGGTAGCTTCACAAGCTCTACAGTTTGTCCCATACCCTTGAATGGGTGCCTGATCACAACGCATCATGTCTCGTGCCAGGGATCCCGGTCCCTTTCACCACGTCGAGGACCACTGGACAAGCTGTCAAGGGCCAGTGATGACTGTCACAAAAAAGGCGGCTTAATGCATTATGAAATCTCCTAGAACATATTTCTCATTTTGTGCCAGGATTTATACAGATTTATGACCAACATGATACAATGTTGACGACCTATCTTTGCCTTGTATGCTTCCGAGGAGGACAAGGGAAGCTAAAGGTGAGGGAGCGCTCCGAGTCAGATAATGGTTTTACCGTAGCTCATGCCCTGGAGGCTGCTCCGGTTGATGATTCTATTGTACATAATACGACTATACTTTTACATGAATCAATGAATAAGAACAATATACTAGGTACCTCAATAAATGTAACTTGAACCATCAATATTCGCCTATGTTTTGTCTATATCCTAACGCCGTATGATGCTAAAATGGTATCACTTTTGTATATAAATCTCCATCAGTGTCGACCTGATTCGCCAACTTGATATCCCCTTGCGACACCACTCCTGCCCTCTTCGACCAACGTGCTGGCCTCGTTATCGAAGTCGGTACCCAGACCTTGCCATGTTCGACCGGAACGAAGGAACTCAGCTCCTGGACTTGCCACACCGTTGATGCTTGCCAGTTCACCGACACTGCGCTTGATAAGAGAATCATTCTGCTGCGATGGACTGGGTTGGCCGTCGCCGTTCGACTCGACAGCAGCTGTCGCGGAAGGGTTCTTGCGAACCGGGAGTCGCATCGGTCGACTTGAAGAGATCAGCTTTCCAGTGCGCATATCGAACTCGGGGGGCGCAGATTCATCTCCCTCAACACCGCCAGCGACATCATCGAATTCGTCCTCTGGTTCTGCAGCAGCTTCCACCGCTTCCTCTGTCACATCTTCAGGCTTGTCATTGAGTCCCAGTTTCTCGATGCCTCCCCACCACTCGCTGCCCCAAACTCGCTCGTCCTCGCTCATCAGGGCGACCTCAAGCTCGAATGGTGTGATGACTGGCCTCCAATACCCGGCATCGTCCTCAATGAGACCACTCTCCCAGCATCCCACGACAACCCAGCCCTCGATTTCAGCAAAGTTCGCCAGCTTGGCAGGGTTCAGCTTGCCCACGACAATCGTGTAGCTCTTCTTGTCTGCGCGAGCGATTTTCTCACGGAGAGTATTGATGGAACTCAAGTAATTCGCGACCGAGAGCGTGTTGACAAGGATACCAATGACACCAGCGGAAGCGAGTGACAGCACTTTGGCGAATCGCCGACGCAGAAGACCTGCCGTTCGCATCGTAGGGTTTTCGAGGGCCGGAGAGGAGGGTGTGGAAAGGACGTGCAGCGAGGCAAAGCGTGTGTAGAGAGCGAGTAGAAGCGCCGAGGGCGGGTCCGAAATGTGAATGATCGAGTAGGCCTTCCAGTGCTCGTCGTCATGGGCATCGTCGGAGAGGATCTTGCGGTTGGGAATTAAAGCGGCAGGGTCGCGGGCTACCGTTGTAGAGAATGTGTTGTCATAACCTTGTTCCTTCAGTAACGATACTACCTTGTCGACATGGTTCTGGTATGTCAGGTCGGCCATGATGACCAGCTTGACAGTCTTGTCGCTGAACTCCTTCTTGATCTCGTTGATCGTCACCTCGTAATCCAGGTCGTGGCTTGTATATACGTATATCGCAGGAAGGTGACTGGTGGGACTGAGACAGGTTCGGCCATAATGGACTACAACATCTGCTGAGACGTGCTCTGCAGCGATTTCGTCGACACAACAGGCGCTGTAGCTGCTATCGGCAAGGACATATATCCTCCTCTCCGGTTTGCCCTCTTCTTGGCCATCATGCGTAGCGAGTTCCTTTGACAAGGCTTCTACAACACGGGGAGCATCAACGAGCATGAAGTCCGGGAACTGCAACCCAATTCGTTTCCATCCTCCAGCGCGGATCTCGTCGGCAGTACGCACGACCTCGTACGTTGTGCGGAGGGCATCGTCGGAGAGTGTCGAGGTCGGGATGGAGTCGGCAGCAGGAACTTCGAGAATGTGATCATCTGGCGTCGATAACACGGGAGGGGCCGCGAGTTCGGAGGCCATGGCGACAGGGAGGATATGAAGTCTTTTGCAAAGTTCTTGGTGGGAATGAATATTTTGGTGGGGGTTTGGAAATCTGATGGAGGGGAGAGGGTGTCAATGCGGGGTCATGGTGCGAATTTGAGATCGGCCAACTTTTTAGTGGATAAGAGATAAGCGACGACAGCAAGTGAATGGTAACGGATTAGTAAAACTAACGGTAGTAAAGTAAAGACAGCACCGCTTATTTAACAATTAAAGTACTAACCTAACTTATACTACAAAATCCTCAAGCTTGTCCAGAACTACCCAGACTACCCCATACAGTCAGCTCCTTATTCAATCGCGATCCACTGGACGGAGGCATGGTCCATGTCAGTATCAGCCCAGGTACCAGCGCTCCATTTCAGGCCGTTCTTGGTCGCGACCGCGCTGGTAGTGAATCGCGTGTTCCGAAGGCGATTGAAGTCGGTCTCGCAGATGGCAATAAATGACGCCGGCTCGGTCTTGAAAGGCTCGCCGTAGAAGGGGAAGTCGAGGTCCACTTTGCCCTGGGCACGGGTGACGGTCGTGGTACCGGACTTGACGCGCTTTCCGTTCTCCTCTGATGGGTATGCCAAGTACTGGACTCTGATGTTGGTGATTCGTCTGCCGGCCCAGGATTCGACCTGGCATGCGAAAGAATTGGCGGTGACGTCCGTCGCGCTGCACTTGATGGACATGAAGTTGTCGCCGGTCCACTCGAATAGTTGGATCCAGACACAGACCATAGGTGGTGACTTGAAGGCTTGGCTGAAGAAGACCTCTCGGCGGATCTTCTCGCTGTTACTTTCCCTTGTGTTCCAGGTGTCAATCATGCCGGTTTCGAGGTGAAGGTCATTGGGAAGCGTCATCCAGTTGCATCCGACAGCGTACCCGTAAGTGCCGTTGAACGCTGTGGTTTGGACACTGAAGCTGTCGTTCTGTATCATTGGGAATTCCACTCCCATGCAGCGGTTCCTGTTGGCTTCGGCGTCCATGGTACTCAGGCCGAACAGGAGTCTAGGCGGGTTGGCGTATTTCTGCGGAAATACTTCTGTGATGCGCGTGCATGAATCGCCGCCTGCCCATCCTCTGTCACGAGCTTGGAAGCTTCCACATTCTGTAATGGCGTTTACGGTCAGCTACTTGTGACGACACTCGCCAGGCGATGGTGAAGGGCACTGAAAGCAACGGGAAAAGACTACTTACGTGCTCTTTCCTTAGGCACAACCAACTTCTCGAGCTCGGTGAGCTGTCTCTCTTTTTCTTCGAGATTCTATTCAGGATGCGTCAGTTTAGAGTTCAAGTTGCAGGAGCGAGGATCGCAAACCTTTTGAGCATCAGCGAGCTTCTGCTGAATCTCTTGCAGGCTCTTCTTGTTGGATGTAGACATCAGAGCAAGGTCCTCGGCATCGACCGTGTCACTGATATCGAGGAACTCTTGTTCCACTTCATCTCCAATTGCCTCGGGCAAACTGCCCCAGATGACACCCAAGCGGAAGATCTTGCCCTCGCCGCTGTCATCGCTTCTTCCAAAGAAACCCTTCAGTGTTCCCAGGGGGAAAGGCACGTCTATGTAGAGGACGTTGACGCTTTCGTAACTGACGCCGTCTTTGACGACGACTCCGTTCTCGCCTGATGTCGATTTGAGTGCTCGTGCGATGAGAGCTCGACCGCGGTTGGTAAAGAGGCGGAGACCAAGAATCTGAGTCGGCATCATTGGTGCCATCTTCTTTTTGTCACCCTCTTCTACCGGCTCGGGTGCTTTCTGCTTCCCGTGCTCGATGGAGACCGAATTGATTCGCTCACCACGCAGGAAGGGTCCGAACTTCTTGATCCTGGTCTTATCACGAGACTGAAAACACGGATGTTAGTTCTTGATCGTAGCTATATGCAACACTGGTCCAATATAATTTACTTACGACACCCCTTTCTACGAGCAGACCGTTGCTGTAGGAAATGGCCAGATAGGCAAGTGCACCGTCAGACATCTCGGTGCGAATCGATCGGATGTGCCATTCGGGTTTTAAGAACTCGAGGTTGTTGAATAGCTCTCCCTTCGAGGCCTCTCCCACGGCGCTGGAGACTTGGAAATCGATGCCGAGGCAGGGATTTACTGCATGGAGGCTGTCGAATGAAGCCTTCTCATCCGCCTCGAGCTTGTCCTCGGCGGTGTAGACTTCCTTGATGCCCGCAGCCTGTTTTTCTTCATCTGCGAGCTGCTTTTTCTGCTCATCCTCCGTCAACTGCTTGGCTGCAATTCTTCTACCGGACAGAGGGTTGTTCTTGACCCGCAGCCTCTCCGGGACCTCAACCGCGGGAATGCGCGCCTCAAACGCTACTGGAGGCTGATAGGGTTCCGGGTGATCCTCATCCGTGGCAAGCTTCGGATCCCGTTCGATGGCATCGACCTCGTTGACTATGCGGGCCATCTGCCGACGGATGGCAGTACGAGCATCGCTGAGACCTTTGACGGACGCCTCGAACTTTTTGTCCATCTCCACGTATGGATAAAGCCCCGTATCCTTGTCTTTAGTGCCCATCGGGGTTACTGCTGTAGAGGTCGTGGCAACTTGCGTCTGCTCGGAGTTGTTCCACTGTACCACTTCCAATGTCTTGTTCTGAACGCCAAAGATCTGTTCACCGAGCCGTTTGTAAAGGGCCTTGTACGAGACAAATGAGTCGAGGAGAGTGCTAGTGTACATCTGCGCATTCTCATACTGAAGTGGACTGTAGGAGGCTGGCTTTCTGGCCACGAAGCTTCTCAAAGCGTCGTACTTGGTCAGGATTGCGTATGTTCGCTGGGGGCAGTCGGCGACAAGATCTGGAAATCGTGCCGCAGCAGCCATCAGGCTCTGGATATCCCATTGCTGCTCCATGGGCTTGATATGGCCGCCACCAGACCAGAAAACCTGGATGGTGGTCTCGGTGTTTGTCTCGATGTTGCTGCGAGCGATGCCGACATTGGCTTCCGCCTCAATCTGAACAGCCCCTGCGGTTAGGGCGATCTTTGCTTCGGCTTGGATGTCTGTTTTCTTCGCCTTGTTGAGGATCTTCATGCTCACAACGGCATTGAACTCGCCACCCTCGACGAAGCCCGAGACAAATGAGTCGCCATACACTTCCCGAAATTTGTTCATGTCACTTATGTCGACGGAGCGCAAGGGATTGAAGACAAGCGCATCCTTGAAGTTGATGGTCTGGTTGACCACCTTGACGGAGATGTAGAAGTTCAGATCGCTCTCCTTGAACTTGTCCGAATCGACAAAGGATCCTTTGCCAGAACCGCCAACCTTGCCTGCCTTGATAGAAAGCGAGCCAGACACGCTCATGTCATCCATCACATCACTGAGACGATCAACGAAGCGAGATGTATAAGTGACCGTTTGGCTAGGTCCCCTGGGCGCCGTCGGATCGAAGTCATACTTTTGAGTCTGCTCAGACATGCCATTGAAACGTTCGACGAACTGATTTTGGGCCCTGATCTTCTCGAGATCGGCCAAACTAGTCGCCTTCAAGTTGGCAGCATTTTCAATCGCTTTGCGTGCCTCCTCGCGTCTCTTTCGGTCCCAGTCTCGTTTCTCGCTGCGGACAAGTCGCGCCTCTTCCCGTTCTTCCTTGCGGCGCTCGGCTTCATCAAGACGTTCCTGTTCCTGGATCTGCCTCTGATGCTTTCGCTGCTCGGCCAAGCTCTCGGCTTCCTCCTTCATGAGGCGCGCTTGTTCGGCTTCTTCCTTGGCCGCCTTTTCTGAGTTTGGGGCCGGTTTTCCTGTCAGAGCTGATCGAATCGCCGCGCGGTCAAGAGGGACACCTGAGGCTTTAGCGGGCCGCTGTTGCCCTCGATCTGACGATCGGCTTCGCTTGATAGCCTTCTTCTGCTGCTGCTTTGCTGCAGGATTCTGAGCATTTGCGCGGAGATTTTCGGCAATCGCGTCTCGGTCGACCTCGTCATCAGCCGTTGCGTTTGCTTGGAGATTTTGGACAATAGACTCCTCATCGACTGGGCCATCATCACCTTGAGGTTGTGTGGGCTTTGTTGTGAGTGCCTTAAGGGAGCTCAACTTGCTCTGCGCTGAAGCGGTTCTCTTCGGTGCTTCGGAAGCCATCTTCTTAACTCCAGGTTTTGCGACACTCTTCTGAGATTTTTGGGGTTCATCCTCGCCGGGCTGGGGGGTGTCAACGGCGGGAATGTTCTCGGCTTGGGTCTTTGACGCCCCACGAGCCTCCTCAGCGTCAGGAAGGTCGTCTGCCGAGCCTGGGTCTTCAGCAGTTGACTCTTCCGCAGGTGATTTGAGCTTTTCATCTGCAGCAGTCTCGGACTCGGCTTCAGCAGACACTCCGGGATCGGCTGTGGGCGCATCAATTGACTCGGTTTTCGCCTTTGGCACGGCGTCCGCAGCTATATTGCGTCAGTTGCTGGGCCGCCTCAAACGATGCTGGTCTCCCCATACCTTCGTCAATGTCTGCAAGGGCGTCCGCAATCATTGCAACCTCGGCCTTTGCCTTTTTTGCATTTTCTTCAAGTACGATGGTGGCAGGACTGCTCGTGATGACCTCTTTCTGTCTAGTCCAGGCGCTGGGAGCGGCATTCTTCTGTGCCATGATTCGCATAGTCGTTCCATCGTTGGTCACCACATTCTCGGGTCGTTGATCGTCAACGACAACGGCATCATCAACACATATCTGTTGAGTATATGAATTGAACCTGTAATGTATTGTCAGTTACTCGACATTGTCCAAGCTGGCGGAGTGTTTTACCCTTGGCCAAGTCGCATGGCATGGGTGTACGGAGCCAAGAGGAGAGCCATTGTGATGTTTGTTTAGGGGATGAGGGCCAAACAAGTATACAGAAGGCAAGAAAAAAGGAAGCAAGGCTGTGGAGACTTCAGCGTCTTCGCAAAACAAGAAAGATGAGATGAAGAATGACCAAGTGGGAGCGAGAGTTCTTATACAAAAGTCCGGTTCCTCTTATTCTGAAGAATGAGCAGCTGTTCTACCCCAAATATTCACAAGTAGCTAGGACTAAACTACAGATACGACACAGATGTACAGACCCAGGTACCAGCCAGCCACGGCTGAACAGAACAGCAGCTGAAACCGCTGAAAGATCCAGACCCCAGAAGATGGACCAGCGCCGCCCTTGTAGTAAGTAATAGTTCGATGTTGGGGTCAGCTGCGCAATTGTGACCCATCCCAAACGAGACTTTCAGCTGAGGTGCCGTTCATCTGGGTTGTTCTAAGTGATCCTATCACATCTCCTTGACTGCTTTAAGGTTCAAAGTGAGTGAAAGCATAATCTACCCCCTCTATGTTTATGCTAGTGCTACCTTGCAAATCCGCTGTAACTTACTAACAATTATACATTAATTAGTTAATAACTTGTATCTAGACTAGCTAGTATTACTGCAACCTACAGAGTAGCAGCTATATATAAGTGCTATAGAAAGTGATTTACAACTAGCTATAGAATATAGCTACTGCTAAGTACCTTGTAATATCTATCCTCATGTCCTTCTTTGTTAATTGCTAACCTCTAGAAAGTATACGCTAGATAAATAAACAGGGCATGAAATGTACGAAAGCCCATGTTCAAGAAACTATTCGATATGTAGCCGATAGTCCCAGCAGACTAGTAGACCCCGCCTTGTCCAGAGCGGGCTGGGTGCGGCTGGGCCCTTCAGCCGCCGGGATCGCCTAACGGCCGCATACTGCGTCTGAGCTTCCGCATCTCAGGGCTTTGCACTATAACGAAATAGGTCTCCAATCCGGTCTCATGTTATTCAAGCAAGAGAGAAAAGTGGTACGGAGTCCGAGTACGGACAGAGATTAGAATGTCCATGGTCTTAGCAGCGTAAGGGACCGTATTGCTGCTCGCTCTACCATCACCTCAACGGTACCAAAGTTTGTTTCTTTGTGATCTCTTGACTATTCGCCTCAACTTGATAAGACTACTAATTAACGATTCTGATAGCGGGACTATTCAAGAAGGCACGCACGACTACGAGATCGCCATGGATATACACGCTGTTGCTGATAACGCGATTGCTCAGCAGGCGAAACAAGGGCTGCCCATCATTCTTCCCTGGGGTCGCCAATGCATTCGCCTCGGGTCTACTTATCACTCGAGGTTGCAGGGAACAGCAAATCCGTGGTCGGACGAGACGCCCTTTGTGCTGTCCGATCTGCACATAATACCAAAGGCGCTACATGCAGAGTTCGGAACTACCACTACCTTCAAGAAGGTGAAGACAACCCGAGAGAGTGAAACGGGTGATCACCTCTCCCTGGGATTTGGCATTGGGGTTGGGCTGCCATTCTTGGCTTCTGTCAGCGTCAAGGGCACATTCGACCAACATGTACAGGAAAACAAAGACGTGAGTTACAGTAGTTGCTAAGCGATGGACTTGTCCAGCGATTGGTTAACCAGCTTTTGCAGTCAGACAAACTATCGTTGAACGCCTCCTGTCGAGCCGGAACAATCGAATTCCAGAGGCAGCCACGCTTGACAAAGGAAGCAATTATAGAGATCAAGTACGGTGGGGGCTATGAGGGGCTCTGTGAAAGGTACGGCGACTATTACGTCTCCGGATACCGACTCGGGGGCGACACAGGAATCTTGATGAGCGCTTCCGGACAACGGCGAGAGCAGATTGACAAGTATGGCATTACCGCTACTGTCGAAGTTCTATTTGTGGAAGTGAGCAAGGCTTGGGAGAAGGACTTCAGGACCTTCAGTTCCGGCCGCCAAGTGAGACTGCTAGGATACGATACTCTCGATGCGAAATCGTGGAACAGATTCCGCGCAGTTGGAGACGATGTCAAGGAGATAATGGCATGGACTGCCGAGGCGCCCGTGAGAGAAGCTCCAAATCCAAGCAATACGAAGACAGACATCAAGAGTAAACTGTGTCAAGCCATAGAGGAGGAGAAACAGATGGACATGCTGCGTGGTGAGACGGGAGAAGACTCGCTAAGGGCAGACACCAATGCTATTATGACGAGGTCTGAAAGCTTGCTTGAACGCATATACGAGGTTCTTGACAAACATGGGTATAGGAATGGGCAGAGCCTCACGTTCGTCCAGTGCGAGGAACTACTGGCAGAAGGTATCGTTCTAGAACTCATGCTCGAACCGATGCGGAGACTACGAGATGTCATACAGTGGCGCGCAGAGGACAACATGATATAGTGATCAGCCAACAGTTAGCAAGCGCCGGCAAAGTACGATGGTGTATTCATTTCATTTCATTGCAGCATCATGTTTATTACCTCTAGTCTATTTAAACCGACTTGTGACCGAATTGCAGCTGAGCTTCAACTGATGATGCACTTCCAGAGACCATCCCCGTTCCCTTCTGGGACCTTTTAGTCGATTCTCGTAGCGTGATTTGCACCAAGCTCATGGTGATGTGTCCCAATTGTGGCCAGCGCTACAACGTCTTGAAACCGCGCAGAATCCAGATCTTGGCCGTATTCGACAAACAAGCTGCGTCCTTTCCTTCTGCCTTCCAGACCCTTTAGGAACGCGGATTCTAACTGAGATGGCCTATAACGTCAAAGTGCTGGAGGAGAGCCGGTGCAAGGGACAGGTGCCCGGGGTCAACCGCTGGGAGAAGACCCGCGCCAAGATCCGTACCGAATACGCCAATGAACCCAGGCCTGTCGAGGCTGCGGTTGAGAAGCTCGATCAGTGTCTTAATTATGTTAGGGACGCTATCTTGGAAGCTGGTAGAGCTGTGACCAGGCATGCCGACTATAAGCTTCCGAGTTCCAGGTTTCTCACCCTTGACGCTGCGAGATACGTCCCTTGAAAATACGTCGCGTTTGAGGATGAAGCACAACTCTGAGTGGAACTGTGAGGCTTAGTCTACGGATGTCAGATATTAAATCTTTCGTAACCGAGCACATTTGATGTAGCATCGCTGAGGCAGATAAGCGACATCCTTCTACTTCTCTACCTCCATATTAGTGGGCACATGTTAATCCTTCCGAGTTTCTTCGGCACAAATATCACCCCAACGGAGTTCTCATAGAACTAGAAATGCTAGGGTAAGTTTCGATTTCTCCCGGTAAGTTAAGCTTTTTTACTCCGACGTGCCAAGGGAAGTGGTATCTATACCCTTCGAAACCCCTGTCCAGACCCGATTAGGCAATCCGTATACACGAAATAGGAAATCAGTGTATGCGCCACGGCTGAAGTCGACTTACACGGCTCTTTTCTAGCAATTTGACTGTATCACAGACGAGTTGCTTCTCTGGTCCACGGCATCTAGAGCTAAGCAGGCACGAGTAGCAAATATTTAAAGGCACTTCGCTGATCGTTACGAAATTAGTTTTCTGCAACAACTTCATACATACGTCAGAAACATGGACACAGAACCACCTCGACCACACTTTCTTGAGGGCAATACTATTGTCGTCGCCGGCGCAGGTATCGCAGGATCAGCTTTTGTTATTGCCCTGCGTAAACTATGGGATCCTCGGTTGAAAGAACCAACCATCATTCTTTACGACCGCGATTCCCCCGACGTAACCGCGCAACGTGAAGGGTACACGCTATCGCTGGCTGGCTACGACAATTCCGGTGGCCTCGTCGCCCTGAAGAAACTAGGACTGCTTGAAAATGCATTGGAGAAGGCCGTCTCTGGCTTGAACAACGGAGGTGCTTTCAAAATATGGGGTCCAGCTTGGAATGAGTACGCCAGCTTTCGACATAAACCCGTTGAAGGGCTACCTTCGGCCAGCGTCAGGATAGCAAGAAAGGACCTTCGGCAGGTGCTTCACAACAATCTTCGTCCAACCGATTCTGTGCAGTGGAACTCTCGCTGCATCTCGGCTCATCGACTCCAAGACGGCAAAGTGTCTGTTCAAGTCGCACAAGGATCCGGCGAAAGTGAAGTAATCTCACAAGAGACTTGCGATCTGCTGATCGCCGCAGATGGGGCACACAGTAAGCTGCGGACATATCTACGACCTGAAGATTCCCTAGAGTTTGCTGGGGCAATCTTACGCGGGGGCATCTCACGATTCGATGGGCCTGCTCCAGCTCCAGTAAACAAAGACTGGGGTTTCATGCTCTCCGGAACTGGGGTATCATGCTTTTTCTCTCCTGTTGATCAGAACAGCTTGGTATGGGGTGTAGGGCATCTCGAGGCGGATCAATTACCACGACTAGACCTCGACGACGAAAAGATGGTGCAGCAGGTAATTGAGCGAGCCCTCGAGCTCGGCAAAGATTTTCAACAACCTTTCGGAAATATTGTTGCACATACCGATCCAAAGACAGTTTTCGCTCTCAACGCCCACGATAAGAAGCCTTTCCGTCACGAGGAGCTGGATATTGTGCCAGCCATTTTCATAGGCGACAGTAATCACGCTGTAAGCCCGTTTGCTGGGTTTGGAGCCAATCTGGCATTGTGTGATGCATGGGACTTAGCAGATCAGTTATGCAACGGCCAGTCACTGGGTGGAAGCGTGATAGCTTATGATGAAGTCGCAGTACCACGGGCGCTTGCTATCCTCCAGCGATCGCGAGAACGACTTATATCAGGACATAGAAGCAATTGCAGGGAGCAACAGTTTAAAGGAAGAGAAGTTAAGCTAGCTTAATAATATATAAGTAACCTTATTAATCTTATTAGTATTATCTTACTATTTAATAAATATAAAATAACTAATTTCTTTGTAATAATATTAATAATAATATTATTAGATTATTTATTACTTTCTTTAAATTATAAGTTTTAAGTTAAATTTATTTTTAATATTATAATTAATAGTAATTTCTTTTAATAAAGTTAAATCTTAATAAGTTAAGTATATATATTATATTAATTACTAAATTCTAATAATAATATATATATATAAATAGCTACTAAGCTATATATAAAATAACTTCTTTTATTTTTTATTTTTAACTTTTAATTAACTTAATATAATAAGCTACTTTATTTATTATTTAATATATTAAAAGTTAATTAATTAATTTTAGTTCTTACTTTTTACTATTTATATATTATTAATTATTATAGTTTACTTATAATACTAATTATTATATAAAGAATCTTAATTAATAGCTTTTACTTTTAAGTAAAAGTTATTTTATTATATAAAAAAATTAAAAATATCTTTTAAAATTTTAATAATATTAATAAGTTTAAGTAATTATAAGTTAAAATAATTACTATTAATAATACTATTAATAATACTTAGTTATATATATTAGCTAAGAAAGTAATAATAATTAAAAAAGATATATAATTTATTATATAATTTAAATTAATTAAACTATTAATAAGCTAATTATTATTTTTAACTTTAAGTAATCTTAACTTTAACTTTTACTAATATATAAATAATATATAAAAATAATTTCTTTTTAAAACTTTATATACTTAATATAATAGTTATAATTCCTAAGGAGTAAACTAGTCTATACTAGGTTTATATTAATAGATATATAGAATATAGGTACTAAGTATTACAAAGTATTACATCTCTTAATAATAAATAAAGTAAGTTAGGTATATTTAGGTAAAGAAGTCTTATTAATAGCTAGTAAGCTAAGTATTCTATCTAGTACTAAAGAAATATATATATACCTAAGAAATCCTTAGGGGATTACTTAGTCTAGGGATTATAGTAATCCTAGATTATAATTACTCTTAAAGTATAGTAATTCTATATAAGAGTAATTTATATATAATTAGTAAACTTATTTAAGGGTTTATATAATAAGTAGGTTAATTTATATAAGTTTTTATAGAGTATATATAATATAACTACTAGAATTATAATATAATCTCTTCCCTCTATTAGATTTTATCCCTAAGATCTAAATCTAATTATTAATCTTATCCTAAAACTAGTAAGTCTTAACTTAAACTTATAAATATTCTTTTTATTATATATTCCTAATAAAATATCTAGTTATATTTCTAAGAAAAGTAACTATAAGATAAAAGAGTATAAATTTCTTACTAAGGCTATTAAACTATTACGCAAATTTACTAATATACCTTATTCTTATTATTTTAAATATTAAAAGGAGTATTTAATAATAGTAAATTCTTCCTAGTATAGTAAGTATATTTATTAAGGTTATTCTTATAATAGAACTTATATAACTTCTTTATATAGGTTTTTCTTATTTCTTATTTTCTTATTCTTACTAATATTCTTTTAGTAAAGAAACTTATTTCTTAAGAGAAAAAGCTAAAAAATAATAAAGAGAAGGTAAGTAAGGATTTATTAAAACTTTATAAAGAGCTTACTTTACTATAGGCTTATATAGCAATTACTACTAATTATTTATCTTATATTTAAAAGACTAAAAATAAGGTAAAAGAGTATTATACCTCTAAGCTTTATTAAGGTATTTAAGGTTTAGATAGTAAAGATAAATTAGCTAAAGAGTTAAGTTATTAGAAGGAAGCTACTATAGAAAAGCTTTATTTCTTAAATATTAAAAATTTAAACTAGGAGTTCTTAAGGCTTAGTAATTTTAATTTTAACCCTTTATTTTCTAGTAATATTAATAGAAATTCTTTAAAAGTTATTAAGTACTAATAAGGTTTTCTAGGGGTTTTTATATATTTTTATTTTCTAGGTAGTTTTTCTATTTTACTAAATATATTATTTACTTATTTTCTTTCCTTATTTCCCTAATTACTTTTACTTTATAAAGTTCTAGTTCTTTAATTTCTTTAGGTTTATTTCTAATTTTAACTTATATTATATTAGCTACTAATTTAAGTAAGGAAATATAAAAGATTAGATAAAGCTTAACTTTTAGTAGTAAGTCTAGTTTATAATTATTCTTTGAAATTTTCTTAATAATTTTATAAAGTCTAAGGTATTTATAATCTAGTTTATATAAAGGTTATTTTATTTATATATTTTTTATAGATAGGTAGACTATCTTTCTTTCTTTAAAGGTTAGTTTCTTAATCCTTTTTATATTATAGTATTTTTTTATTCTTTTTCTAATAAATTTAAGTTTTATTTTTATTTCTTTATATAGATTTTTAAGTTCTTTTACTTTAAGTATTATAGTAGGGTTTATTATTTAAGTATTTTATTTATTATAGTAAGTATTTAGAGTAAACTTAAAATTAGTATAGGCTAGTATTAACTTTATACTTTTATTATAAGCAGTATTATAAGCTAGTTATATAATAGGTAGCTTTTTAACCTAGTTATTTTATCTATAGTTAATATAGTATTATAATTATTATTCTAGTACTTAGTTTATTTATTTAGTTTATTTATCTATTTAGAGCCTAAAGGCTATTAAAAGCTAGTAATTAAGTCCTAGGTATAATATAAGGGCTTACTAAAATTTAGCTATAAATATTAATCTTCTATCTAATAGGATCTTATTTAGTAATTTGTATATATTAATAATATATTAGTAAAATATATAGGAAAGTTCTTCTATATCTATAGATTCTCTATAGGGTAAGTAGTATAAGAACTTTGTAAGTTAGTTAATAATAACTATAATATTATTATAAAAGGTTCTAGTTAAGGGTTCTTCTAATAAAGGTAACTTAGTTATAAAGTCTATTATAATTAAATCCTAAGGTTATTATACTATTAATAAGGGTTATAATATACTATAGGGCTTATAGTATTATACTTTTATTCTTATATATATATTATATTATTTAATAATTTATTCTATATCTTATCTTATATATTTATATTCTTTTTCTTATAATTATTTAAGTATTTTAGTAATACCTTAGTATCTATATAATAAATATAAATAAAATTTACAAAGGAAGTTATTATCTTTCGTAGTTCTTATAACCTTTTTAAGGTAATATATAGTATATATCTATACTAAGTCTTATATATCTCTTTTTAAATCTAGTCTATTATAAATATCCTTTATTTAATCCTATATCTTCTTATAATCTTTATTATAAGGTACTAAATTATAGTAATATCTAAAGATAGTATTAATATATTAGTAAGGTATTTTAATTTTCCCTCTAAAGTAGGTTATTTTACTATTTTAGTTATAATATAATCCTTTAGCCTAGTTAATAAAGTCTTATTTACTATTATAGTATAATAATTTCTAATATTTAGGTAATAGCTATAGTTTCTTTACTATTCTTATAATTATCTTTACTAGTTAAGTAAACTAATATTCTTCTTTCTTATTTTTCTTAAGGAGTTTTTCTTAAGCTTTATATATAACTTCTTCTTTAAAATCTAATCTATAACTAATTGTATTAGTATATCTATTATTAGATCCTTTGCAATATATAATTACAAAATTAAATTTACATAGATATTTAGTATAGTATAGTTATTATCTATTTAGTTCTTAAGTTATTGCAAAGTATAATATATTTTAATAGTTAGTATAGACTTTAACTTAGTATTTATTTCCTATTAGGTAGTAGTAAAATTCCTTAAAGTAGTTAATAATAGCTAAGAATTCCTTATTATAAATTAGGTATCTTAGTTCTATACTATATAGTTTATAGGAATAGAAGGTAATAAGGTATAGTTATCCTTCTAAGTCTTATTAATTAATTTAGCCTCTTAAGGTAAAATCTAAGGAGTCTATTTTAAGTTTAATTTCCTTATCTAGGTTAAATATAATTAATACTAGTTTACTAAGTATAAAGTTTTATAGTTTATTAAAAGTATCTTAAGCCTTATTATTCTATTTAAACTTTTAGTCCTTCTTTGTTAATTTAGTAAGAAGGTTTACTATTTTACTAAAGTCTCTAATAAATTATTAGTAGTAATTAGTAAATCCTAAGAAGCTTTATACTTTTTTAACTATTATAAAGATAAGCTAATTATATACTACTAATATTTTCTTTTAGTCTATTTAGATTTCTTTTAGTAAGATAGTATATCCTAAGAAGTTAACTTCTTTAATATAAAAGTAACTCTTTTTTAGTTTTACTAGAAGGTTTATATCTTATAATACCTTTAAGACCTTATAGATATATTCCTAGTATTTTTCTTTACTATCTAAGAAGATAAGGATATTATCTAGGTAGTATACTATAAATATATCTAAGTATTATTATAGAATATTATTAATTATTTATTAGAATATAGCTAGTATATTTATAAGGCTAAATAGTATTACTAAGTATTTAAAGAGTTTAAATTTTATTCTAAAGGTAGTTTTCTATTTATTACCCTCTTTAATATAGATTAAATTATAAGTACCCTTAAGGTTAAGTATAGTAAAAACTTATTTCCCTTATAGGTAGTCCTTAAGTTCTATAATAAGTAGAAGTAAGGTCTTATCCTTAATAGTAAGGTTATTTAATTACCTATAATCTATAATAAGTTATAGTTTTCTATTTTTCTTAGATATAAATATAACTAGAAATCCTACTATAGATATTAATTCTTATATATTACCCTTTTATAGTTCCTCTTCTAAGTAATCTTATAGTATAGTAAGCTTAAGTTTATTAAAGTTATAAATTTTCTAGAAAGGTAAATTATCTAATTTAAGTATAATCTTATAGTCCTAGTAGCTATACTATAATACCTTAGTATTAAGTTCTTCTTTAAATAGTTTATTATAAACTTAATACTCCTAAGGTATATTCCTAAGTCTATCTTTTTCTAGTAGTTTCTTTAGTTCTAATTTTAACTTCTTATTTAAGTTATATAGCTATATAGTAACTATTATAAGGGTTTATTAAATATATTACTTCTTACCTTTTTTATATTTATATTATACTTCTTTTAGAGGTAAGTAAATATTCTTTTTATACTAGACTTTACTAACTATCTTAGTTAAAGTTTAAAATCTCTATTTATTATTACTTTCTAAATTAATATCCCTATTAAAGAGATTATCTATATTAATAATCTAGCTAGTTCTCTAATAAAAATATAGATTATAGTAATATAGCTATAGGTATCCTAATATTAGGTTATATCCTAGTATAGGGATAATATTAAGGTTAATATTATACCTTTAAGTTCTAATAAATACCTTTAAGTAATTAATCTCTTAGGTAATTAGTTCTCTATTATAGGTAAGTATTCCTCCTTTAAGGTTTATTAGTAAATAAGACTATATCTTAGTTTACTATAGTAGCTATAGTATATTAACTATATAAAGGTTAATTATATTAATATTTACTTTACTATCTACTAGTATAGTTAGCTATTTCCCTTTAATTTATACTTATATATCTAGGTAAGTTTATTAATTATATATAGTTAATCTTAGAGCTCTTATAAGTATTATAGGCTCTAGTTCTTTACTTATCTATAGCTCTAATAGTATAGTAAGCTATTATCTTTTCTTAGTTATCCTAGGTATTATAGGTTATATTTACTATTATAGTAAAGTATATTATCTAGATATTTATTATCTTAGATTAGTTTATTAAGTATCTCTATATTTACCTAATACCTCTATTAATTAATTATTTATTAATTCTAAATATAAGTAAGGGCTTATTTTCTTATTTCTTTATAGGTAATAAACTTTATTACTTTATTTTCTAGAAGCTATTTAAATAGTTAATATCCTATAGTATTAATAATAAGGTATAGTTTCTATTATATATATTCCTAAATACTTATTAAAAAGTAGTTATTACTTATCTTAGCTTATTAATATAGTATATAGTAATAGGCTATATAGAATATTTATAATATTTATTTATATTTTTTATTACTAAGGTACCTTTGTAAGTTATAGTATACTATTAATTATTAGATAGTTATTTCTATATTCTATTCCTATTCTATAGTAATAATATAGATATAGATATTATTATCTTATATAGTTTTAGCCTATTCCTTAGCTTATTATATTACTATACTTATCTAATTATCCTATTAGTCTTTATATTAAGATTATTTTAATTTATAGTTTTTTCTTTATTCTATTTATTCTAATTAGGTATATATAGTACTAGTATAGTTTAGGTCTTAATAATATTAGTTAAGGCAAGTTATCTTAATAGGTATTTTATTAATTTATTTAATAACTTCTAGTCTTCCTATTATTTTTTATAGTAATTTAAGTATCCTATCTACCTATATAATAGGTATATTAGAGAGTATTTTATCTATAAACCTACTTAGTCCTTCTTAGATTTCTTTAGGTATAAAAGTACTATCCTATTAAGGGGTAGTTTCCTTCCCTTTCCTTATAACTATAGCTATATATCTAGTAACTACTACTAAAGTACCTTCTAATATAGGTTCCTATACTTCTACTAGAAACTACTATTTTTCTTATTATCTTTTTCCTTACTATTAGTTATTAGCTTTAATTTAATTTTCTAGCTTACTATTATATTCCTTCTTAGCTTCCTTTCTCTTTAGAGCCTATTATTATTAATATTCTTCTTCTACTTATAGCTAGGCTTATTCTTATTTTTTATACTTAATAGCTTTATTAATACTTTTTTTATATATTATTTTTCTAGTATAGCTATTATCTTATATATTAATATTATAGCTAGATCTAGTTATTATAGCTTATTTTAAGGTATATATAGCTATCTAAGGTTCTTTATTTTCCTATATATTAGTTTATTATACTATCTTACCTTTAGGTATTAGTTAGTACTTTTAGTTAGTTTTTATAGGGTTTTAATAATCTTATTTCTAGTATCCTTTCTTACTATAGTTCTAGTAAGTTAAAGCTAGTCTATTTAATTAGGTAGTATTAATATTTATAGGTTCTACTTATATTCTATAGGAAGTATTAGCTTATCTTTATCTTCCTAAGTTTATATAATTATAGTTTAAGCCTTACTAGTTTTTACTTTAGTTAGGTATATAGACTTACCCTTATTTATTAGCTTACTTTTCTTTTTATTACTTAAATAGCTAATTATTAATATTTACTATAAGAGATACTAGTTTATCTAGTATCTTAGGTTTTTCTCTTATATATACTATAGTATCTTTTATATTAGGTTTTAATTCTTAGTATATTTAAGATATAAGTACTACTTTATTTTAGTCTAATTTAGCTACCTAGAATTAGTATTCTATAAAGTAAGTAAAGGCTAATCCCTTTTAAATTAACTAGTAAAGTTTTACTTTAGCCTTATATTTTTTATCTGTAATTCTAAATATATATATAAGTTCTTTCTTAAAGTATTTATACTTCTTATAAATATAGATAGTTATTTACTTTTTAGTATATAGTAGGTTATAAATATAGTTCCTAAGGATAAGTTTTATAACCCTTTAAGCTTTATCTTTAAGAAAGCTTATAATATATTATACTCTAAGTTTATTAGTACTAAACTAAGTAAGGTAGTATATCTAATAACTATATAAACTAATAAGGAATTCTTATAGCTTATTTAACTTACCTCTATAAAGATTTAGTTAGTAAGGTTAAAGGATTTTACCTAGATCTTTTTTAGTAGTAGTAAAGGTAATAGTATATTTAATATACTCCCTATAAAGATTCTAGCTTTACTTAGCCTCTTAGCCTAATCTCTTAGTAAGGTTAGTTATATTAACTACCTTACCTTCTAGGTCTTTAATTTAGATCCTAGTTACCTCTTAAGTTAAATTTAACTATATTAAGGAAATTATTATACTATTTACTAAGTTTATAAATTTTTTATTTAAGTTTTATAACTTTATCTTTATAGCTACTTAGATAAGCTTAGGTAATATCTTCTTTATCCTTATCTTTAGTATTTATAGGAAAGTTAAACTCCTTTTTTAAGGTAAGGTTAATATTAAGTAAAGTTACCTAAGGTAACTATTAGCTATACTAAGTAATAGAAAGTTGGTTTAAAGTAGTAGAAGCTATTATATTAGTATTACTTAGTATTATATAGTATAGTCTAAATAAGAGCTATTAATATATAATAGTTATAATTCCTAAGGAGTAAACTAGTCTATACTAGGTTTATATTAATAGATATGTAAAGTATAGGTACTAAGTGTTATAAAGTATTATATCTCTTAATAGTAAATAAAGTAAATTAGGTATATTTAGGTAAAGAAGTCTTATTAATAGCTAATAAGCTAAGTATTCTATTTAATACTAAAGAAATATATATATACCTAAGGGATCCTTAGGGGATTACTTAGTCTAGAGATTATAATAATCCTAGATTATAGTTACTTCTAAAGTATAGTAATCTTATGTAAAAGTAATCTATATATAATTAGTAAACTTATTTAGGGGTTTATATAATAAGTAGGTTAATTTATATAAGTTTTTATAGGGTATATATAATATAACTGCTAGGGTTATAATACTTAAATTTTTAATTTCTTATAAATACTATATATTAATATAGTATTATTAACTTATAATCCTAAGCTATAATAATATTAGTTAATATAATTCTTTTATTATAATTATATTATATTATATTATAATATTATTTAAATACTAAAGTAATTAATTATATAATTTATTTATAAAGTTAATTTAAGAAACTAATACTTATAATATCTATTATTAATCTTATTAAAAAACTACTATTTATTATAATTTAAAATATTATTTAATTATAGCTTTATAACTAATCTATTTAATATTAATATTTTAATTTAAAATCTTTATATTTTTATAGTAAAGTAAATAAAAAGAAAAAGTATATAGCTAAAAGTTATTAAAGTTATCTTTTTATTATAATTTTTACTTAGATTTCTTATTATTTAATATTTTAAGTATTTAAATTAATATAACTTAAGAGTTATTTTAATACTTAGCTTATTAAGGTTCTTATTATTAAAAGTATAATATTAAGTACTTATTAAAATACTATTATAGTATTTATTTAATATTACTATAAATTAAGTTAATAATATAAAACTAGAAGTAAAAGTTAATTAACTTATTACTTATATAATAGTATAAAAAGTATAAGTATAAGTATAAAAAGAAAGAAAAAAACTAAATAACTATATCTTATATAGTAGCTTTTTATATATATAAGTTAAAGCTTACTTAATAATAGTTAAAGTTTAATTAATATAAGTAACTTTAATTAAAATAAGCTTATACTTTAACTTATTTTAAAAGTATTATTTTTAAATAATAAAGAATAATATAAATTTAAAATTAAAAATACTAAAAAACTTTAAAAAAGAGTTAATAATAAATATAATATTATAACTACTATAGCTAGGAGCTATAGAAGGGTATTTAAGCTATTATAGGAAGCTTAAGTAACTAAAAGTTACTATAGGATTAATCTTTTAGTATTAACATAGCAGTTACCCTCTATTATTATAATATATAATATTAATTATTTAAAGAAAACATCTTTTTTTAAATATATTTATATAAATTATTATTATAAATATTAACTTAATAATTTAAAAGATTAATTTATTAATATAATTAAAGTTTTTAATAATAAGATTATTATTAAATTAACTATAAAATAATTATAACTTTTATATATACTATTTAAGTAAAAGGTTAAAAAGATTTAAAAAGGTTAATATTATAGAAAGAATATATATTTAAAAGTTAAAGTTAAAATAAGCTAAAGTTAAAAGCTTTAATTAATATATTAATTAAATAAAACTATATAATCTTTAGATTATATATATAATAATATAACTTAATAATATTATTAATAAATTATTAAATTATATTATTTTAAATATAATTATAATATAATATGATTATATTTAATTAATATATTAATTAAAGCTTTTAATTTTATTTTATTTTAATTTTAACTTTTAATATATAAAGTATATAAATCTTATTTTTATAATATTAACCTTTTTAAATTTTATTAGCTTTTTACTTAAATATTATATATAAATATTATATTTATTTTTTTTTTTAAATTATAAATCCTAAGTTAAATCTATCTTTAATATTATAATTAATAGTAGCTTTTCTTAATAAAGTTAAATTTTAATTAGTTAAGTATATATATTATATTAGCTATTAAACTTTAATAATAGTAAATATATATATAAATAGCTCTTTTAATAATATTATTATTAATAATATTATTAAGTTATATTATTATAAATATAATTAAAAGATTATATAATCTTATTTAATTAATATATTAACTAAAGCTTTTAACTTTAACTTATCTTAACTTTAACTTTTAATATATAAAATATATATTTTATTTATAATATTAACTTTTTTAAATTCTCTCTTTTTACTTAAATACTATATATACTACTAATTATATTATTATAAAAGTAAAAGGTAATTATAAGTAAAAGAACTACTATTAATAATACTATTAATAATATTTAGTAATATATATTAGCTAAGGTAGTAATAAAGGTTAAGAAAAGTATATAACTTATTATATAACTTAGATTAATTAAATTACTAAAAAGCTAGTTATTATTTTTAACTTTAAGTAATCTTAATTTTAACTTTTATTAATATATAAATAATATATAAATATAATTCCTTTTTAAAACCTTATATATCTAATTTTTCAATTTCTCTAAGAATACTATATACTATTAAGTTATTATTAACTTATAGTCTTAAGCTATAATAAGGCTATTATTACCTTATATTAATTACTAAAGCTTTCTTAGTAATTTCTATAATTATATAATTTACTTACTTAATTAAAAAAATAAATTAATATAAATAATAGTTTTTATTAATTTGTTTTAAAAACTAATTTTTATTACTAATTAAAACTACTTTTATTTTAAGCTTTATTATTAATCTATTTAAAGATATTAGCTTATTAAGAAGCTAAAGTACTTTAATATTAAAATAAATAAAAAGAAAGAATCTATAGCTAAAAGCTATTAAAGTTACTTTCCTTTTCTTAATATATTTTTTATTAAGATTTATTATTAGCTTTATAGCTATTTATATAAAAATAAACCCTAATAAAATTAATATAAAAGCTCTTATAATATTTAGCTTATTAAGTTCTTTATTATTAAGCTTATAATACTAACTACTAATTAAAGTAATACTATAGTATTTAATTAATATTACTATAAAATAAGTTAGTAATATATAGTAATAGGTAGAAGTTAATTAACTTATTACTTTTATAGTAATATAAGAAATAAGGGTATAGATATAGAAAGAAAAAAGAAAGCTAGGCTATTATACTTTATATAGTAGCCTTTTATATATATAAATTACTTTATTAGTAATAGTTAAAGTTTTATTAATATAGGTAATTTTAATTAAAATAAGTCTATACTTTAATCTACCTTAGAAGGGTTATTCTTAAATTAGAAGTAAAAGAACTAGTAAAGAAATAGTAAAATAAATAGTATTTAAGTTTTAGTTAAATTATAAAACTAGCTTATTAATAAGATTAAAAACCTTATATTAAAATAAAAGGTTTATAATTAGAAATTATATAGTTTTTATAATCTTTCTTTAATATATAAAAAAGAAAAAAACTATTATAATAATAATAGTAATTAACTTATAAGTAAATATATTTTATAATTAATATTTAATATCTTAAGTTAACTTAGAATATAAGTATAATATTACTATAAATTATCTTTTATTTAACTTTATATTAAAATAACCTTAGCTTTATTACTTATACTTATTATAATAAAACTCTTTATAATCTTATAAAGTTAAGTAAAACCCTTAGTTTCTTTTATAACTAATCTATAAGTAAGTAATTATAATAGCTTATAAGAGACTAAAAACTAAATAATATATAATTAAGCTATAAGCTTATAAATTAAAAAGAATTAGTTAAGCTAGCCTTATTTAATTATATAATCTTAGGCTTTCTTAACCTATAGTTTAATTATAATTACTGATAGATATAAAAAGAAAAGTAAAGGCTTTAAAACTTATATTATAAATTAGAAAAAAAGAACTTTCTATTAATAAAGAATAGTTTCTTAAAGCCTTATAGAAAAGATATAATAAATAGCTAATATACCTATAAGTAATAATTTATATAATTATAGCTTATAAAATTAATTAATCTTTTGCTATAATTTCTAGGATATTTAGTAATATAGCTTAAACTATAATATAAGTAATTATATTTTAAAGTATAAAATAAAATTTTATTATATTATAATTAAATAGAAGATTACTTATATAAATAAAGAGAAAGTAATATAAGGTTTAATAATTAAATAATAAACTTAAATACTATATATAAAGGTTATAATTATTTTATAGTTATTTTTATAAAAATCTTACTATTAAAGATCTTAATTATATTATTAATTTAATTTTTTAAGTTATTAAGCTATAGCTTATAGTAATATTCTTTAAGTATCTTAAGAAAGTAATTACTAAGTTATATATATAATTCGACTTTTATAAGTTTTTTTTTAAACTTTATAAAGTTATTAGCTTTTTTTTTTTAACTTTCTGTTTTATATTACTTTATATATAATATTATTTCTTACTATTAATTAATAAAATCTTATAATTAAAAACTATTAATTTAATTAAACTAAGGTTATTTAAAATAATTAAATAAAGTTATTATAATAACCTTTTAAAGTCTTAATTTAAAAAGATCTTTTTTAAATTTCTTACTTTAATTTATAGTTATTTAAGCTTATTAATATTATTATAATTTTAAAGAATATTTTTAATTTTTCTATATAATAAAGTAACTTTTATATTAAAGTAAAAGCTATTAATTAAGATTTTTTATATAATAGTTAATTTTATAAGTAAGCTATAATAATTAGTAATATATAGTAAAGAGTATAAACTAAGGTTAATTAATTAACTAATAGCTTATTATATTAAGTTAATTAAAAGTTAAAGGTAAAAAAAGAAAAAGATTAATTTATATATAATATAATAATTATTATAATATATATATATTTATTATTATTAAAGTTTAAAAGTTAATATATATATATACTTAATTTACTAAGATTTAACTTTACTAAAAGAGATTATTATTAACTATAATATAAAAAATAAATTTAACTTAAAACTTATAATTTAAAGAGAATAATAAATATATAAATAGCTACTAAGCTATATATAAAATAACTTCTTTTTTATTTTATTTTTAACTTTTAATTAACTTAATATAATAAGTTATTATTTAATATATTAAATTACCTAGTTACTTTATTAACTTTAGTTTTTAATTTTTACTATATATTATTAATTATTATAACTTACTTATAATATTAATTATTATATAAGGAATCTAAATTAATAGCTTTTACTTTAAAGTAAAAGTTACTTTATTATATAAGAAAATTAAAAATACTTTTTAAAATTATATTAATATTAATAAGCTTAAGTAACTATAAGTTAAAGTAGAAAATTTAAAAAAGATCTTTTTAAATTAAAATTTAAACTTATATTTTAATAATTTTATATTATATAAAATAATTAAAGCTTAGTAAAATTAATAGTTTTTAATTATAGGTTTTTCTTATTTTATAATAAGAAACTATTATTATTAAATTATATATAGCTTATAAGAGATAATATAAATTTAAAGCTAAAAATATTTAAAAGCTTTAAAGAAAAGTTAATAATAAATATAATTTATTTATTATTCTTTTTAAATTATAATTTCTTAGTTAAATTTATTTTTAATATTATAATTAATAATAACTTTTTTTTAGAAAAGTTAAATTTTAATAAGTTAAGTATATATATTATATTAACTATTAAACTCTAATAATACTAAATATATATATATTAAAATAGCTATTATAATATATATAAGTTAACCTTTTTTTCCTTTATTTTTAACTTTTAATTAACTTAGTATAATAAGCTTTTAGTTAATTAATTAACCCTAATATAAACTATATATAATATAAGAATAATAACCTTTTATTATAAAGTAAAAGTTACTATTAAAATACTATATTACTTAATACTAGCTATAGCTATAGTTAAGGCTAAGAAGGTTATATAATTTTAGTTATATAATTAGATTAATTAAAACTATAGCTAAGGTAAGCTAAACTTTAACTTTTCTTTAATATAGTATAAAATATAAATATATCTTTTTTTTAAAAACCTTAACTATTTAAGTTTTTAATTCTTAAAATACTATATATTAATTTTATTATATACTTATAGTCTTAGATTATAATACTAGTTATAGCTTATTTATATAGTTAACTATTATCCTTACTTAATCTTATAAAATAATAAACTATATATAGTAATTAGTTTAATTATATAAGTTAATTTTCTTAAGAAACCTTTTCTTATTATTATTAGGTTTCTTTTCTATAATTAACTTCCTTATTAGTTCTTTTAATATAATTAATTTAGTAATTATAAATAAAGTATAGTTTATATTTATATTTTACTAGATTAACTAAAGAAACTTATAACTAAAGATAATTAAGTTAACTTTATATATAAGAAAGTTAAAAGTAAAATTAAGGATTAAGTTTATAGTAACTTATAATATATATAAAATAGTTACTTTAATCTTTATAATTCTTATATATATATTATCTTTATAATAGTACTTTTTTATTAAGAAAATACAATAGTACTTAATTAGGATTTTTATAATTATAAAATAGGTTAGTAATATAGATTAATAGGTAAAGGTTTAATAATTTATTATAAATAGGTTAAAGCTAAGATAAAGAAAGAAGAAAGAGAAGTTAAGCTACTATACCTTATATAGTAGCCTTTTATATATATAGCTATATTAATAATAGTTAGAGTTTAGTAGCTATTAGTAATATTAATTAGATTAAGTTTATAATTTAATCTACTTATAAGGTTATCTTTAATATTAACTAAGGTAGATTCTTAATAAAGAAAAAGAAGCTTATAATTAGAAACTATTAATTTAATTAAACTTTAATTATTTTATATAATATAAAGTTATTAAAATATAAACTTAAAATTTTAATTTAAAAGGTTTTTTTTTAAATCTTTTACTTTAATTTATAATTACTTAAGCTTATTAATATTATTATAATTTTAAAAGATATCTTTAATCTTTTTATATAATAAAGTAACTTTTACTTTAAAGTAAAGGTTATTAATTAAGGTTTTTTATATAATAATTAGTATTATAAGTAAGTTATAATACTTAATTATATATAATAAAAAGGAAAAACTAAAGTTAATTAATTAATTTTTAATATATTAAATAATAACTTATTATAGTTATAAGAAATTAAGTTCTAAAGTAATTATTATATAAAAAGAAAATCCTATATTAAGCTATCTAAGATTAAAAAGAAAAAAGAAAAAAAAAGTTTTTAACTGTATTATAAAATTATAATAAGAAAAGTCTAATAATATAAGTTATCTTATTAATTAAGTAAAAGTAATAAGATCTTAGCTTAATTTAGTTATAGTAATAATACTTTTATAATATAAACTTAAGTAATTTATTTAATATAGCTATTAATAATACCTATTTATTTTTACCTATAGCTTAATTATATTAATAATAGTACTTAAATACTATATATTAATATAAGTATATTTAAATCTTAACTATTAAAAGTAACTTTAAGAAATAAAAAGAAAATATTATTTTTATTTACTTAATTTAAAGCTTAATAATTTACTATTACTATATAAGTTATATAATTATAAAAATAACTTTTCTTTAATTTCTTTTTAATTTCTTACTTTTTTCTTTTTTTATATATTATTATATATTTTAATTAGCTTTATCTCTTTACTCTTACTTTTTTATAAAAAAGTTATTATTTATTATTCTCTTTAAACTATAAGTCTTAGGTTAAATCTATCTTTAATATTATAATTAATAGTAACCTCTTTTAGTAAAGTTAAATCTTAATAAGTTAAGTATATATATTATATTAGCTATTAAACTCTAATAATAGTAAATATATATAAATAACTATTAAGCTATATATAAAGTAACTTCTTTTTTCTTTTATCTTTAATCTTTAATTAACTTAATATAATAAGCTACTCTTTAGTTAATTAATTAATTAGTTAAGATTAGTTAGTTAATTAACCTTAGTTCTTACCCTTTACTATATATTACTAACTATTATAGTTTCCCTATAATACTAGCTATTATATAAAAAATCTTAATTAATAGCTTTTACTTTAAAGTAAAAATTACTTTATTATATAAGAAAATTAAAAATACCCTTTAGATTTATAATAATATTAATAAGCTTAAGTAATTATAAGTTAAAGTAAAAAATCTAAAAAAAACCTTTTTAAGTTAAAATTTTAAGCTTATACTTTAATAACTTTATATTATATAGAATAATTAGAGCTTAATTAAGCTAATAACTTTTAATTATAAGCTTTTTTTACTTTATAATAAAAGGTTATTATTATTAAATTATATATAGCTTATAAGGGATAGTATAGATTTAAAGCTAAAAGTACTATAAAGCCTTAAAGAAAAGCTAATAATAAATATAATACTAATTATACTAAAGCAAATCTCTTTTCTTAAGAATATTTATATAAAATATTACTATAAGTACTAGCTTAATAGCTTAGAAAATTAGATTATTAATATAATTAAAGTCTTTAATAGTAAAATTATTACTAAATTAACTATAAAATAATTATACTAATTATAACTTAAGATTATAATTATATAATATAACCTTTATATATAATATTTAAGTAAAAGACTAAGAAAATTTAAAAAAATTAATATTATAAAAGAAATATATATTTAAAAGTTAAAGTTATACTATTAATAATACTATTAATAATACTTAGTTATATATATTAGCTAAGGTAATAATAAAGGTTAAGAAAAGTATATAACTTATTATATAACCTAGATTAATTAAATTACTAAAAAGCTAGTTATTATTTTTAACTTTAAGTAACCTTAACTTTAACTTTTACTAATAGTATAGTATAAATAATATATAAATATAATCCCTTTTTAAAACCTTATATACTTAAATTTTTCCCCCTTAGAATACTATATATATAAGTATATTATTATAATCTATTAAGGTAGTTAATTATTATTTAAACCTACTCTTATAGTAAGATAAACTATATATAGTAATCTATCTAGTAACTAGAGTTAATTTCCTAGAGAAATTACTTATTATTATAATTAAAATACTCTTTAGTAGCTATTTTTCTAGCTAGCTCTTTTAATATAGTTATCTCTCTATTTAAGAATTATATATAATTTCCTTATTAAAATAGCTAAAGTAGCTTATAGCTAAAGGCTATTAACTTAACCTTTTATAAAACTAGGTTAAAATTAAGCTTAATTAAAACCTTAGTTACCTAAAAGATATTTATATTATATAAAAGTAACTATAAGGCTTTTTTAATCTTTATAAGCTTAAGGTATATATTATCTTTATAGTAATAGGCTCTTATAAATATAATATTAGTATGCTTTATAGGAATTAATATAGCTATAAAATAGGTTAGTAATATATAGTAATAGGAATTAAAGGTTAACTATCTTACTACTTATATAGTAATATAAGAGGTATAGGTATAGATATAAGAAGAAGGAAAAGGGCTAGGCTACTATATCTTATATAGTAGCCTTTTATATATATAAAAGCTTAGTTAGTAATAGTTAGAGTTTAGTTAATATAAGTAACTTTAATAGAGATAAGCCTATACTTTAACTTACCTTAGAGGGGTTATCCTTAAATTATAAAAGTTAAAGTTAAGGTAAATTAAAGTTAAAAGCTTTAGCTAGTATATTAATTAAATAAGATTATATAATCTCTTAATTATACTTATAGTAATATAACTTAATAATATTATTAATAATATTATTAAGAGAAAAAAGTTATTATAATAATTCTATTATTTATATTTTTCTTTTTAAGTTTATTTTCTTTATATACTTTCTTTTATATTTATTATTATATTTCTTATATTTTTATTATAAAGTATCTTAAAGCTCTCTTTATAAGACTTTAACTTTTATTCTCTTAAATTAATACTTTTAATATTATATAAGTATACTTTTAACTTCTTATTTTAACTTTACTAATTAATTCTTTTATTATTCTCTTTAAATTATAAGTTCTAAGTTAAATCTATCTTTAATATTATAATTAATAATAACCTTTTTTAGTAAAGTTAAATCTTAATAAGTTAGGTATATATATTATATTAGTTACTAAATTCTAATAATAGTAAATATATATATAAATAGCTATTATATTATAAATAAGGTAATTTCTTTTTTCTTTTATTTTTAACCTTTAATTAACTTAATATAATAAGCTACTTTATTATTTAATATACTAAGCTACTAGTTAGTTAATTAACCTTAGTTTTTACTTTTTAGTATATATTATTAACTATTATATCTTACTTATAATACTAGCTATTATATAAAAAGATATAATAAATACTTTCTATTATATTAACCTTAAGGTTAATTCTTTATATAAAAGAATTAAATTAACTTTTTAAAATTAAAATAATATTAATAAGCTTAAGTAATTATAAGTAAAAGTTAATAATCTTAAAAAGACTTTCTTAAATTAGGATTTTAAGAGACTATTATAATAACTCTATTTAGTTATATAAAATAACCTTAGTTTAGTTAAGCTTTTAGCTTTTAACTTTAAGCTTCTATTAATTAATAATAAGAAATAGTATTATATATAAGATAATATAGAAAATAAAGTTAAGAAAAAGCTAGTAATTTTATAAAGCTTAGAAAAAAAGCTTATAAAGGTTTACTTATATATATAATTTATTAATTACTTTCTTAAAATAACTAAGAAATATTATTATAAGTTATAACTTAATAACTTAGAGAATTAAGTTAGTAATATAATTAAAGCTTTTAATAGTAAGGTTTTTATAGAAATAGCTATAAAATAATTAACTATAACCTTTCTATATAGTATTTAAGTAAAAAAGGAAATTCTTAAAATATTAATATTATAAAGAAGATATATATTTAAAAGTTAAAGTTAAAGTAAACTAAAGTTAAAAGCTTTAGTTAATATATTAATTAAATAAGATTATATAACCTTTTAATTATATCTATAGTAATATAACTAAATAATACTATTAATAATATTATTAAGAGTTACTAATTAATAGTAATATTGTTAACTATTAAGTATATTTTAATTAAGTTATAAAGTAATATCTTAGTTAAAAGGTTTAATATAAGATTAATAGAAATAATAAGCATATTGTTTACTTTTTAATTAAAACTTATATAACTTTATAAGAAGGTTTATTTCTTTACTTATTTTTTACTTTTTTATACTAACTATTATAGTTAAGCTTATTAAGTATAAAACTTATTAAGTAAATAATTACTTTTATATTTCTATAAATTATTCTTTTTTCTTATAGTTTTTTCTTATTTTTAGCTAAGTTAACTTTATAGCTTAGTATTAGTAATATCCTATCTTTCTAAGAGCTTATTTATCTATAATATCTCAACTAGAACTCTATTACTAATTTAAATGACTTAGTTATTTTTATAAATAATCTTAAGATTTATTATAAAAAGGATAAAATAAATAATTTTATTATAATTAATTAGTACCTCAGTTAACTTTTATTTAAAAAGTAATCTAAGCTTATATTACTAAGTAAATTATTTTAAATTAACTTTTAGCTAAATTTCTTATTAAGATTACTATAAAAGTAAAATATAAAGGTTATTTTACTTTTAAGTATAAGTAAGTATATTAAAGCTAAGTATTTTTATAATCTTATAATATTTTAAAAATATTATATTACTTTTAACTTTATAAATATTACTTAGTATTATTTTTAATTTAAATATATTATTATATATAGAAAGTATTAAAATACTTTTATAATACTTAAGTAACTTATTTTTAGTAAAGTCTTTACTTTTTTAAATACTTTTAAAGTTAACTTTCTTAAGAAAGCTTTTAAAGTTAAATTTCTTACTACTAAGAAAAGTTATAAATCTAAGTATAAGGCCTTTACTTAAAATACTTTTATAAACTATTATTATATTAAAATTACTATATTACTAATAATAATTATCTTTTTTTTTTATATAAATAGTAATAATAAAAGTAATAAAAGTAAGAAGAATAGTAAGATTTTTAAAAAGTCTAAGACTTAAGATTTTTTACTTAAGATTCTTAGTTTTAATAGTTTCTTACTTTTTTCTAATAAAATAGTAAGTAATATAAATATTTCTCAATACTTTTATTTTAATTATATTATAGAGTTTATTACTTATAAGTAATTAAATTAGTTTATTTATCTTTAAATTAATGATTTTTATTAAATAGTTTTTTTAATTTTTAAAGTTATAGTTATTACTTTATTATAAGCTTTAAAGTTACTTAACTTCTAAGAAATTTACTTATTTATTTAGAAATTATAAAAGGAAAATACCTTATTATTAGTTTTACTTATTAAAGTATTAATAATATCTATTAATAAATTTAAATCTTATTTTTATATCTTTTAAAAGCTATTTTATTATAAGCTAGTAATATCTTTTTAATTATATTCATAACTTAATAGTTCTATTTAAATATAATACTTATTTATTAAGCTATCTATTTATTTATTTATCTTATTAAATTCCTAATCTTATTTATTTATAATTTAAAAATAACCTCTTTAAGGTAAGTTAAAGTATAAGCTTATTTTAATTAAAGTTACCTATATTAACTAAACTCTAACTATTACTAATAAAGCTTATATATAAAAAGCTACTATATAAAGTAAAGTAGCTTAGCTTTCTTTTTTCTTTTTATACTTATACTTATACTTCTTATATTACTTTATAAATATATAGTAAATTAATTAACTTTTAATCTTTACTTATTACTATATATTATTAATTTATTTTATAATACTTTTAATTAAATACTATAATATTACTTTAATTATTAATTAATACTATAAGCTTAATAATAAAAAACTTAATAAGCTAAAGATTATAAAAGCTTTTATATTAATTTTACTAAGATTTATCTTTATATAAATAGCTATAAAGCTAATAATAAATCTTAATAAGAAGTATACTAAGAAAAAGAAAGTAACTTTAGTAACTTTTAGCTATAAATCCTTTCTTTTTATTTACTTTAATACTAAGATACCTTAGCTTTTTAATAAGTTAATATTTTTAAATAGATTAATAATAAAGCTTAAAATAAAGATAGCTTTAATTAATAATAAAAATTAGTTTTTAAAAAAAGTTAATAAAAACTATTACTTATATTAATTTATTTTCTTAATTAAGTAAATAAATTATTTAATTATAGAAATTACTAAGAAAACTTTAGTAATTAATATAAGGTTATAATAGCCTTATTATAACCTAAGATTATAAGTTAATAATAACTTAATAATATATAGTATTCTTAGGAAAACTAAAATATTAAGTATATAAGATTTTAAAAAGGGATTATATTTATAAACTATTTATATTATATTATTAGTAAAAGTTAAAATTAAGATTATTTAAATTTAAAAATAATAATTAGCTTTTTAGTAACTTAATTAATCTAAGTTATATAATAAGTTATATATTATCCTTAACCTTTATTATTACCTTAGCTAATATATATAACTAAGTATTATTAATAGTATTATTAATAGTATTATTAATAGTAAATCTTATTTATTTATTTAATTAATTTATCTTTAGTATTATTTTATAAGTTAATAGTAATATTTAAATTTCTTATTTTAAATAATAAATACTTATCTTAAGTATTTTTATTACTTACTTATAATAAATAAATCTATTAGTTTATTATTAGTTTAAAAATAACTATATTAAAAAACAAAGTTTTTAAGAATTATTATATTTTTTATATTACTTATAAGTTTCTTGGTTTATACTTTATATCTTTTTTACTTAATAAAGTAATAATAAGCTTAATTTCTTTTTATATTCTACTATTTAATATATTTTATATATTTAACTATATATTTATTATAATTATTTATTAATATAGTAAATAGTTAAGTATTATTATTAAATTAGCTTAATTATAAGTTAATTATTACTTTTTTAATAAGATTAATATAAAATTAAAAGTAAATACTCTTTAGAATATTTAATTTAATTATATAGCTAATAATTACTCTTATAATTATATAATTTAAGAATAACCTCTTTAAAATAAGTTAAAGTATAAGCTTATTTTAATTAAAGTTACTTATATTAATTAAACTTTAACTATTATTAACTAAGGTTTAATTTATATATATAAAAGGCTACTTTATAAGATATAGTTACTTAGCTCTTTTCCTTCTTTTTATACTTATACTTATCCTTTCTATACTATTATATAAGTAATAAGTTAATTAACTTTTACTTTTAGTTTTATATTATTAACTTATTTTATAGTAATACTAATTAAATAGTATAATATTACTTTAATTACTAATTAATACTCTAAGCTTAATAATAAAGAACTTAATAAACTAAAGATTATAAAAGCTTTTATATTAACTTTATTAGAGTTTATTTTTATATAAATAACTATTAAGCTAATAATAAACCTTAATAAAAACTATACTAAGAAAAGAAAAGTAATCTTAGTAACTTTTAATTATAAATCCTTTATTTTTATTTATCTTAATATTAAGATATTTTAGTTTTTTAATAAGTTAATATTTTTAAATAAATTAATACTAAAGCTATAAATAAAGGTAACTTTAATTAATAATAAAAATTAGTTTTTTAAAAAAATAATAAAAACTATTATTTATATTAATTTATTTTCTTAATTAAGTAAGTAAATTATATAGTTATAGAAATTACTAAAAAAGCTTTAATAACCTCTTAATAGCTTAAAACTATAAGTTAATAATTACTAAGTTAATAGTATATAATATTCTTAAAAGGAAAAAATTAAATATATAAAGTTTTAAAAAGAGCTTATATTTATATATTATTTATACTATATTTATTACTAAAAGTTAAAGTTAAGATTATTTAAAGATAAAAATAATAACTAGCCCCTTAGTAATTTAATTAATCTAGATTATATAATAAGTTATATACTATTTTTAATCTTTATTATTATCTTAACTAATATATATAACTAAGTATTATTAATAGTATTATTAATAGTATTTATAATTATATACTTATATTATTACTATATTATTTTACTATATTATTTTTATACCTTATAAAGAGTTTCTTATATATCTTAATTAAATTAATTATATCTAAGTTATTTATATAACTATTACTAATAACTTAGATCTTAAATTCCCTTATTAACTATAGTCTTTTTTCTCTTTTTTCTCTTTTTTCTATAAATCTAATTTTAACTATATTTAAAATAGCTAAAACTTTTTAATTTTAAATAATCCTATTTAAATATATATATATAAAGCTTAATTATGTAAACTATATACTTTTACTTTATAAACTATTCCTAATATAAATTAATATTATTTAAAGGTATAATATAGTTAATAAAATTTTACTTTTTTTTAAAAAATAAATTTTTATTTAGCTTATAAAAGAAATATACTAATACCTTTTCTTTATTTTTATTAAATTATATTAAACAATAGATATTAATATTATTATATACTATAAGTATAATATATCTAAAGGTAATAAAATATACCCTTTAAATAACTATTAATTACTTAACTACTAAAAGGTTATTTATTATTAAATAGTTTATTTTTAATACTTATTAGTAATTTAAGATAAGTTCTTATTTTTTACTATTAATAAAGTTATTATTAGTTATAGTTTTAATCTTATATAGGTAAATATTAAGGTATTTAAATAAGATAGTATAATATATTATAATAATAGTAATATTTAATAGTAATTATAATAGTAATTATAATAGTAATTATAATAGTAATTATAATAGTAATTATAATAGTAATTATTAAGCTTTTATTTAAAGGTTATAAGTATATAATTTAATAAGAAAAAAAGAAAACTATATTTTTATATTTTATAGAATATAGTAATATATTTAGTTTATTATAAGATTATTAAGGATTATAGTACTATAAAGCTTTTTATATAGTATTATTAAAAATTAAGATTAAAAGGTTATTATATTATTAATTAGTATACTTTTATATTTATTATATTATTAATAGGATTTATTCTAGGGTAATTAAGAATACTAAATAGTTAATACTTATATTATTACTAATTTAATTTTATAAAAAGATAAGGAAACTTAATATTAGTTAACTTAATTTAAATTTTATTTTTAACTTTAAAATATAAAGTAAAATATTATTATTAATTAATTACTTTTTCTTAATATTATTAAGTAATAATTACTTAAGTTTAAATTAACTTAAGAATATATTAAATCTTAGTTATAAATAATTATATATTAACTTTATTATGATTTTATAATATAAATTCCTAATTTTATTAATAAGAAATAAATATATATAGTACTTATAAATTATAAAAGAAAAGCTTATTTTTAAGAATGTATACTTTTTACTATTTAATAATAGCTATATTATAAGTAGTAGGTTTTTTAATTATTTTAAGTATAGCTAATAAAGATCCTTAAAATAACTTAGATTTCTTAATTTATCCTTTTAAGATTTTTATTTATTTATAAGTAATAAGTCCCTAGTTAAAATATTATTAATTTTATTATTAGTTACTTACAGGTATAATTTTAAGTAAAGTAAATTAATTATATAACTTTATTAATTAATGTAAGTTAATAACTAAAAAGACCCTATATAATTATATATATAATTTCCTTTTCTATTTTATCTAGCTTTTTTAATAAAGCTTATCTATATTTTAAATACTATACCTAGATAATAGTAAAACAAAAATATTTATTATCCCTACCTATAGTTCTTAACTTAATCTATAGTTATTTTAAGCTATATTTACTATATATTATAATTTACTTTATTAAATAAGTTTAGCTCTATTAGTATATAATAGAACATCCCTTTTTTAAGCTTATTATATAGTATTATAAAGTACTATTTTATAACTAATATACTTAAAATTACTTAGTAAAATATCCTAAAGACTATATAAGAAAAAAGTAAAATCTTATATTTAAAAATAATTACTATAATAAGGACTTTATTTATTTAGTAGATATTACTTACCTAAATATATTATAATTCTAGCTAATTATTAAATAAATCTTAAAGTACCTTATACTTTACTAGATTTTATATTAATATAGTACTAATTTATAAGTTTTTAAATTAAAGATTAATTATATAAGTTAATAAGGCTAGTTAGTTAATTATTACTATTTATCTATAATTAAGTTAGCTTTTTATATATCTAATATTAAAAGTAGGATATACTTACTTATAAGGGTATTTTAATTAATAACTTTAGATATCTCTTTTTAGTTAAATAAAAGATAAAAAGTTTATAGTACTAACTATTTTTAACCTTTTATTTCTATTAATTAAGGTTTTACTTATTTTATAACTTTATTATAAACTTTTACTATTAATAATAAATTATTATATTATAAGGTAATTAGATTTATTATTTACTTTATATAATAAGAGAATAATATATATATAAATAAGTAATAAGTAATACTTAGTTATTACTTAATCTTAATAAGCTTATAAAATACTACTTAAAACTAGTTAATTTAATTAATTTCTTAATTATTTATTATAAAGGTTAATATTTTATAATTTAAAGATAATCCCTCTAAGGTAGGTTAAAGTATAGGCTTATCTTAATTAAAATTACTTATATTAACTAAACTCTAACTATTACTAATAAAGCTTTTATATATATAAAAGGCTATTATATAAGGTATAATAGCCTAGCTTTTTTTCTTCTTTCTATACTTATACCTTTATCTCTTATACTATTATATAAGTAGTAAGTTAATTAACCCTTAATCTTTACCTATTACTATATATTATTAACCTATTTTATAGTAATATTAACTAAATACTATAGTATTACCTTAATAAGTACTTAATATTATACTTTTAATAATAAGGACCTTAATAAGCTAAGTATTAAAATAGCTTTTAAACTATACCTTTTTAAGTATTAAAAGTATTAAATAGTAAGAAATCTAAGGAAAGATTTTAATAAGAAAGTAACTTTAGTAGCTTTTAGTTATTTACTTTTTCTTCTTATTTACTTTACTATAGAAAAGTAAACTCTCTTAATTAAGATAATAATATTAAATAAATTAACTATAAAGCTAAACTTAAATATTAACCTAGATAATAATAAATAATAATTCCTTAATAAGGCTAATAGTAAGTACTATAATTACTAGTTTTTTAATTTAGCTTAATAAGTAAACTATATAATTAACTACTTTAATATTAAGAAAGCCTTATAATATAATATAATATAGCTATAATAACCTTATTATAGCCTAGAATTATAAGTTAATAATAATATATTAGTATATATTATTCTTAGGAAAGTAGTAACTTATATAAAAATTAAATATATAAGGTTTTAAAAAGGGATTATATTTATATATTATTTATACTATGTTATTAGTAAAAGTTAAAATTAAAGTTACTTAAAGTTAAAAATAATAACTAGCTTTTTAGTATTTTAATTAATCTAAGTTATATAATAAGTTTTATACCTTCCTTAACTTTTATTACTACCTTAGCTAATATATATAACTAAGTATTATTAATAGTATTATTAATAGTAATTAATATTTTATAAAATTAAAAGTAATAACTAATAAACTATAATATATACTCTTTAGTACTATTAATAATACTATTAATAATACTTAGTTATATATATTAACTAAGGTAGTAGTAAAGATTAAGAAGAATATATAACTTATTATATAACTTAGATTAATTAAATTACTAAAAAGCTAGTTATTATTCTTAACTTTAAGTAACCTTAACTTTAACTTTTACTAATATATAAATAATATATAAATATAATCCCTTTTTAAAACCTTATATTTATTATTCTTTTTAAACTATAAGTCCTAGGTTAAATCTATATTTAATATTATAATTAATAGGAATCTCTTTTAGTAAAGTTAAATCTTAATAAGTTAGGTATATATATTATATTAACTATTAAACTCTAATAATAGTAAATATATATATAAATAGCTACTATACTATATATAAGGTAACTTCTTCCTTTTTCTATCTTTAACCTTTAATTAACTTAATATAATAAGTTATTATCTAATATACTAAGCTACTAATTAGTTAATTAACCCTAGTTTCTACCCTTTACTATATATTATTAACTATTATAGCTTACCTATAATACTAACTACTATTATATAAAGAGGTCTAATAAATACCTTTTACTATATTAACCTTAAGGTTAACCTTTTATATAAGAAAATTAAACTAACTCTTTAGAATTATAATAATATTAATAAGCTTAAGTAACTATAAATAGAAGTTAATAATCTTAAGAAAATCTTTTTAAACTAGGATTTTAAGGGATTATTATAATAACCTTATTTAGTTATATAAGATAACCTTAGTCTAGTTAAGTTAATAGCCTTTAGTTATAAGCTTCTATTAATTAATAGTAAGGGATAGTATTATATATAAGGTAATATAAAAGAAAAGGTTAAGAAAGACCTAATAGCTTTATAGAGCTTAAAAGAGAGGCTTATAGAAGCTTAGTTATATATATAGCTTAGTAGCTACTTCCTTAAGATAATTAGAAAATATTACTATAAGCTATAGCTTAGTAACCTAGAAGATTAGGTTAATAATATAATTAGGGTCTTTAATAGTAAGGTTCTTATAGGAATAACTATAGAATAATTATAACCTTTGTATATAGTATTTAAGTAAGGAGCTAGGAAAATTTAGAAAAGTTAATATTATAGAAGAAATATATATTCTATAGTAATATAACTTAATAATATTATTAATAATATTATTAATAATATTATTAAGGGTTAAAACCTTATATACTTAATTTTTTTCTCCTAAGAATACTATATATTATTAAGTTAATAATTATTAACTTATAATCCTAGGCTATAATAAGGCTATTATTACTTTATATTAATTACTAAAGCTTTCTTAGTAATTTCTATAACTATATAATTTACTTACTTAGTTAAGAAAATAAATTAATATAAGTAATAGTTTTTATTAGTTTTTTTTTAAAAATTAATTTTTATTACTAATTAAAGTTATTTTTATCTTAAGCTTTATTATTAATCTATTTAAAGATATTAACTTATTAAAAAACCAAGGTATTTTAATATTAAAGTAAATAAAAAGAAGGGATTTATAATTAAAAACTACTAAAGTTACTTTCTTTTCCTTAGTATATTTTTTATTAGGATTTATTATTAACTTTATAGCTATTTATATAAAGATAAACCCTAGTAAAATTAATATATAAGCCCTTATAATATTTAGCTTATTAAATTCCTTAGTATTAAGCTTATAGTATTAATTACTAATTAAAGTAATATTATAATATTTAATAAGTATTATTATAAAATAGATTAGTAATATATAGTAGTAAGTAAGGGTTAATTAACTTATTACTTTTATAGTAATATAAAAGGTAAGGGTATAGATATAGAAAGAAGGAAAAAGGCTAGGCTACTATACCTTATATAGTAGCCTTTTATATATAAGCTTTATTAGTAATAGTTAGAGTTTAATTAATATAGGTAACTTTAATTAAGATAAGCCTATACTTTAACCTACTTTAAAGGGATTATTCTTAAATTATATAATCTTTAGATTCTATATAAAATATAATTTTTAAAGTAATATTATAAGCTAATTAATTTCTAATAACTTATAAGTAATAATATTAATTATTATTTATAGTTAATAAGTTAATAATAAAGTTTACTATTAGTTTAAAGTAAAGTTATTATAATATTAATAAAGGTTTTAAAAGCTTTTATTTAGCTTCTTTTTATATATAACTTCTTTTATAGATATTATAATTTTAAATAAAGTATTAATATAACTATATAAACTTAGGCTAATATTACCTTTTTTTAACTTATACTTAGATTATATTTTAACCTAAGTAATTACTTAAAAAGAAATTATATTTTAATTATATAATATAGATTTATAGCTTATTTAAATATTTATGTTAGTTAAATTTATTTCTTTTAAAAACTTAGTAGTAACCTTAGTAATAAAGCTAATTTTAATTATTTACTTTATATTTTACAATTTAAATTTAAAGTTTAAAGTTTATAGAAAAGTATAAATATTAATAATAATATAGCTTTTTTAATCTATCTAGTAGTAGATTTTTTAACTATAAAAAACTCTACTAAGATACTAGTAAGCTTATAATAGATTTACTTTTCATAAGTAATAACTTTAACTTAGTTATATTTTATCTATAGTTTTCTTAAAAAGAAGTTTTCTTTTAGCTATTTAATAATATAAGTATATATAGATTATTTATAATTACTTAATTTAAAGTTAAAGTAAATTACTTTTAATACTTTAATTTACTTACTATCTTTTATAAAGCTATAAAATAGCTATAACTTCTTTATAAGATATAGTAAGCTAAGATTATATATAAGTTTAAAATTAATTAAAGAATAAATATTATAAACTAAGTCTATAAAAGCTTTCTAAAAGTTACTATTAACTTTATATAAAATTAAAGTTAATTTATTAAATATTCTATATTATTACTTTTTTTAACTTATTATCTTTACTTATTAAAATTCTAATAGTTATTTTTATACTAAAGCTATTTATTTCCTAAGAAAAAGTTTTCTTTTTCTTTCTTCTTAGCTTTAACTTAACTACTTTAGTAATAAGCTATAAAGTTTATTTAATAGCTTTTACTTACTTTATTTATACTTTCTTAATTCTATTTATCTTATTATAAATAAGCTATAATTAAGTATTCTATAGTATTATATTTATAGTAATAATAAAAAGGATAATTTCTTATTACTTAGGTATACTAGCTTTATTACTTCTATTATAGTTATATATAGTTTATACTTATTATTTTAATATTATAACTATTTTATTTATTATTCTCTTTAAACTATAAGTCCTAGGTTAAATCTATTTTTAATATTATAATTAATAGTAACCTCTTTAAATAAAGTTAAATCTTAATAAGTTAAATATATATATTATATTAACTACTAAACTCTAATAATAATTAATATATATAAATAGCTACTAAGCTATATATAAAATAAGTTCTTTTTTTTTATCTTTAATTTTTAATTAACTTAATATAATAAGCTTATAATTTAAGCTAAGTTAATTAATTAACCCTAGTTTTTATCTTTTACTATATATTACTAACTATTATAGCTTACTTATACTACTAGTTATTATATAAAGAATCTTAATTAATAGCTTTTACTTTAAAATAAAGATTATCTTATTATATAAGAAAATTAAAAATATCTTTTAAAATTATAATAATATCAAAAAGCTTAAGTAACTATAAATTAAAGTAAAAGATTTAAAAAACTTATTTTAAATTAAGATTTTAAGCTTATATTTTAATAACTTTATATTATATAAAATAATTAAAGCTTAGCTAGATTAATAGCTTTTTACTATAAGCTTTTTTTACTTTTAATTAAAATTATTATTAAAATACTATTTATTATAGTATATATAAGAGTAAGAAAAGAAATAGTTATATAACCTTATTAATTAATAAGTAATAACTAAAAATAAACCCTATATAATTATACTTATAATTCCCTTTTATTATATTTTAAAGTTTCCTATTTTTTCTAATACTATAGCTAGATTTATTTAAGCTACTATAGCTAGATATTTTAAGATCTTTATTTATTTAAAGTACTATATACTATATACTATAAAATTTAATCTTTTTATAAATTATTTTTAGCTCCTTTTATTATACTTTATACTTATTATTTATTAAAATAGTATAAAAAAAGTTATCTTTTTTTATTATAAGAACTAAGAAGTTTACTTTTAGCTTAGCTAATAAAGCCTTAAATAATTACTATTTAGCTTAAATACTATAAATAACTTTAGAAATTACTTTTCTTTAAATTATACTAGAGATATATATAAACTAATAGTTAATTATAGCTAGTTTAACTTAGATTTTAGCTTTTAAGGGTATATTACTAGTATAAACTTAGCTTAAGTTTTTAGCTTACTTTTTATACTAAATTAGATTTTTAATTACCTTAACTTTAATAGGGTTATTAATTAGTATATTAAAATCTAGTTTATAAATATTAAGGTTTATTTTATATTTTATAACTACCTAGCTAAGTTATTATAAGTTTAGTTAAATAGTTAATATCTTATCTATAATCTAAGTTAGCTTAGTATATTATATATTAAGTATAAGATACTTATACTTATATATTATTTACTATTATTATATTTATAATTATTTTTTTTTAATAGAAGATAATAAAGAGATATTAGTTTATTTCTAGGCTTTTATATTTATAGATATAAGGTTTATTATATACTCTATAGCTATATTAAACCTATTTATTATATATTTATTAAAATTATTAGAAATTAGTTATTTTATAGTTATTAATAAGGTTAATAAGATTAATAAGATTAATAAGATTAATAAGGTTAATAAGATTAATAAGATTAATAAGGAAATTAGTATATTATTATAAGCTTTTTTTACTTTATAATAAGAGATTATTATTATTAAATTATATCTAGCTTATAAGGAATAGTATAAACTTAAAGCTAAGAGTATTAAAAAGCTTTAAAGAAAAGCTAATAATAAATATAATATTAAATATATTAAAGAAAATCTCTTTTTTTAAGAGTATTTATATAAAATATTACTATAAGTATTACTTTAATACCTTAAAAGACTAAATTATTAATATAATTAGGGTTTTTAATAGGAAGATTATTATTAAATTAATTATAAATAATAAACTATACTAATTATAACCTAAGACTATAAGTATATAGTATAACTTTTATATATAGTATTTAGGTAAAAGGGAGAAATTGAAAAAGGTTAATATTATAAAAGAAATATATATTTTATATATTAAAAGTTAAAGTTAAAGTAAGCTAAAGTTAAAAGCTTTAGCTAGTATATTAATTAAATAAAGTTATATAACTTTTTAATTATACTTATAGTAATATAACTTAATAATAGTAATATTATTAAGAGATATTACTATTTATATTTATATTATTTTTAAGAGTTATAGTTTACTTTTAAATATAGCTATTATAACTTTTTTATTTTTTTATATCTAAGAATTAGTTTTAGTAATTTACTTAATTAAGCTTTTAAGTAATTATTTAGATTTTATTTAATTAAGCTTCTAAGTTTAAAGTTAAAAGATTTATAGTAATTAAGTAGTTAGCTAATTACCTATTTAAAGGATTTTAAAGAAATATAATCTTAAAATAATTATCTTATTTATTACTATTAGTATTTACTATTATTATCTTTTAATAAAAAGAAAACTATAAAAAACTTATCTTTATATTACTTTAAATATATTAGCTTATTTATAGGTTTCCCTTATATATTAAGATCTAATTAAATTTAATATAAATACTTTATAAATATATATCGATTATATTTTACCTATTTACTATAAGTATAGTAAATTTTAATTACTTATTAAAGTATAGTATTTAAGTATTAATTAATAATATATTATATTTCTTAATTTCTTAAAAAGAAAGCTTAATTTAACTTTAACTTATTTCTTATTTACTATATTTATATAATATACTTATTATATTTTCTTAAAAACTTTTAAAAAAAGGTAATTACTTATATTTAAGTATAAAGTATTTTAAATTAAGTAAAGCTTTTTAACTTATAGTATTATTAATAGTAAGTTATAATAAGAATTCTATATTTATTCTTAAGATATTATAACCTAGTAATATAAGTAGTATTTTTTTTTAGTAATATAGTTATAGTAATCTTATTATAATTAACCTATAAAATTAAATTTACTACTTAAGTTTAAAGAGATTTAAGAACTTTCTATATATATTATTATAATTATAAAGTTATATCTTAAGATTAATTTTATAATATAGCCTAGAAATCTAGGTTTATAATAATAAGTTCTTTATAGCTAAGTAACTATATAATTTAAGTTATAATTATCCTTAAGTCTTAGATAATATAAGGGGTTAAGTTCTAAAAGGGTTATTATATAAAAGAAAGATCTTATATTAAGCTATTTAAGATTAAAAAGAAAAAAAAAAAAGAAAAAAGGTTTTTAATCTTACTATAAAGTTATAATAGAAAAAGTCTAATAATATAGGTTATTTTATTAATTAAGTAAAAGTAATAAAGTCTTAGCTTAGTTTAACTATAGTAATAGTACTTCTATAGTATAAACTTAAGTAACTTATATAGTATAGCTATTAATAATATTAAATAAATTAAAGGTTAAAAATAAAAGAAAAAAGAAATTACTTTATATATAGCTTAGTAATTTTTTATAAATATTTACTATATATAAAATAACTTTTATTTTTATCTTTTTTTATTTTTTATTAACTTAATATAATAAAGATTAATTAATTATCTTTAGTATTTACCTTTTACTATATATTACTAATTATTATAGTTTACTTATAATACTAATTACTATATAAAATATCTTAATTAATAGCTTCTACTTTAAAGTAAAGGTTATTTTATTATATAAAAAGAATAAAGATATTTCTTAAGATTAAATAATATTAAGAAACTTAAATAATTATAAATTAAAATAAGAGATTTAGAGAAGATATTCTTAAATTAGAATTTTAAACTTATATTCTAATAACTTTATATTATATAAGATAATTAAAGCTTAGCTAAGTTAATAGTTTTTAATTATAGTTTACTAATTATACTATTATAAAGGTAAAGGTAATTATAAGTAAAAGAACTAATTTATTTATATATATATTTTTCTCTTATTATATAAAGTAAATAATAAATCTAAATACTTTATAATATAATAAATTATTATTAATAGTAAAAGTTTATAATAAAGTTATAAGGTAAGTAAAATCTTAATTAATAGAAATAAAAGGCTAAGAATAGCTAATATTATAAACCTTTTATTTTTTATTTAATAAAAAAAAAGTATTAGCTAAAATTAAAATATATTTAAATAAAAAGTACTTATTAAATTAATAAAGTTCTTATTATAATAGCTATTTTTAAATATAAGGTTATATACTTTTTAAGCTTAGTTTTTTTATAGATTCTAATTATATAAGTTTAAAAGTAATAGCTTAATACCCTTAAAATTAAGCTTATATAAAAAGGTTTTAGTTATTTAACTAATAAAAAGAAATTACTTAATAAAATAAAATATAAAATATAGTAATAATAACTTAAAGTAATTATAAATTAAATCAAAAACTATTATATAAAATAATAAAAATACTATAACTTCTATTTACTATTACCTAAGTATAGTATTCTAAGTATAAATAACTTTTATTAAAAAAGGTAAATAAAATAAAAAAGGAAATTATATATATAGTTATATAAAATCTTTTTAATTATTAACTTATATTAATTAATATAATTATAATATTAATTTTCTTTACTTAAAATTATATTTATAAGTAATTAATATTATAATTAATAATATTTTAACTAAAGGTAAAAGAAGTAATAAAGAAATAATAAAATAAATAGTATTTAAGCTTTAATTAAGCTAAGCTATAAGATTAGCTTATTAATAGAACTAAAAACTTTATATAAAGATAAAAAGTTTATAACTAAAGATTATATAGTTTTTATAGTCTTTTTATAATATATAAAAAAAAAAGAAAATATTATAATAATAATAATAATTAATTTATAAGTAAGTATACTTTACTTTTAATATTTAATATTTTAAATTAACTTAAAATATAAGTATAATATTATTAATTACTTCTTTTTATTTAACTTTTAACTTAAATAATATTAGCTTTATAGCTTATACTTATTATACTAAGCTTTTCTATAACTAAATAAAGCTTAGTAATACCTTTACTAATAACTAAGCTTTAGCTAAGTAGCTATAGTAATATATTAAAAGCTAAGGAAAGTTAAATATAATAGAACTAGGCTTTAAGTCTAGGGTTATAACTAATTAGTCTTTAGTTAAACTTAAGTTAGTAAAATTAGTAACTAATAACTAACTAGTTACTAACTAATAGTTATTAGTCCTTAATCTTAAGAAACTAAGATTAGATTAGTAACTAGCTTATTACTAACTAATAGTTATTAATTAAGTAAGAAGGGTAACTTAAGTTAGATTATAATATAACTATAGGGATTATAATTAAAAGTAAGTCTATAGGTATTTTCTAAGGGTACTATAAAAAAAAGGCTTATATTAGTAGCTATAGAAGGAAAAAAAAATAATTAAAAATAGTAATAAAGTAACCTTATAGGAATTATATACTATATAGTTTTTTTTTAAATTTTTCCTACTTAAGATAGTAATATTATTTTACTTTTAAGATATCCTTTTTACTAAAAGCTCTAATTAAGCTTAAAAAGAAAAAGAAAAGTAATAGTAATATTATAATAGCTATATAAGGATAAAAGAATTAAGAAAAATTATAATAATATAGGTTTTACTTTTTATTTATTATATAAGTTTTTTTTTTATTCTTTAACTATCTATATAAGGAAAAAAAGGATACTTTAAGCTACTTAATCTAGCTCTTTACTTATATTACTACTTAAATTAGTACTAATCTTAAAAGAGATATTTAACTAGCTTTAAAATTAATCTTTATCTTAATTTTCTCTAGGTATTTCCTTAATTTCCTTATCTAATCTATTAATTAATTCCTTTTTAAGGTTCTTAATATCTTATAATTCCTAGCTTTTTACTAAAATAAGCTATTTAACTAATTATAATCTAATTTATAGTTAGTTTTTTATAATAGTATTACTATAAATAGAAAAGATTCTCTTAATAGAGGTAAAAGTAGTAAAATTAGCTAAATAGTATCTAGCTAATATAGTAATAATAGGATAATAAAAAGTATTAGTTTTTTACTAAGTAGTAAAACTAATTTATATTAATTATATTAGTTTTTTTCTTTTTTAAATTAATTAATAGTAAAATAGTAAGCAGATAATAAAAATAAAATAAATAGATAAAATAATAAAATAACTTATTAGTAGATTATAAGTTTCTTTCTCTAAATATAGGTTATATTCCCTAATAAGGCTAATATAACTAGGATATAACTCTAAGTTATAATTAGAATTTAGATTAATTACCTTAAACTAACTAAAGAAAGTAAAAGAATATAACTTATTAGTTAACTCTTTAACTAGTTAATAAGTATTTTCTTATAATTTCTTAAAGCTATAAAATATTAATTAAAGGTTTTTTTTATATTAAATAGAAAAAAACTAACTACTTATATTCTCTAGTAAATAGATTTTTTATATTATTTACTATAGTAATATAGTAATATAAAAGACTTTCTAAGTAAAAATATACTAATTTAAAAGTAAGATTTAAGATAATAGAAAGTAAAAAAACCCTCTTTAAATTTAAAAGAATTAATAGTTTTTCCTAAACTAAATACTTAAGATATAAAATAAATTACTTACTTATATTCTTTTAAATTTTTCTTAGTAAGCTTTATAAGAAAGTATTTTCTAAGCTTAGAAAGTTCTTTTTTAATAGCTTAAGTATAACTTAATAGAAATCCCTATAAAAAATTACTAATAAGTATAAAAAAATACTAAAGAATATTTACCTTATTAAGCTACCTAGCTTTAATTTTAAAATCTTACTTTAGGTTTTTTAAACCTTTAAAAAGCTAAAAAATATAAAATAAAGCTAAGGAAATAGTTATAAAAACCTCCCCTTATAGCTTAATAATAAGCTTACTAAATAGTAAAAAAAATACTCTTTAAATTGCCTAGAGCTTCCTAATTAGTATTAAATAAGCTAGTTCTCTTAAATTTAGTATTAAAGATATTTCTTAAAATATAATTAATAAGCTCTCTTAGTAAGAGAGCTATATTAATTATCTTAAAAGTTAAACTTTACCTTATTATATTATCTAAAAAAAAAAAAAAAAGTTAGTTATTTATATATATATAATATAGAGAAAAAAACAATTTAAATAAAATAAGTAATTAAAAGAATAAGGGTTTTTTTTTAAATCCTTAGATAGGGACTTTATAGTTTTATTTCTTAAGATACTCTCTTTTAAAAGGGAATTAATCTTATAAGTATATTTAATAATAGCTAAAACTTATTAATACTAGGAAATAAGACTTATAGGAAATTAATTAATTAAAAATAAACTTATAAGAAATAAATAAAAAGTAAAAGAATATATATAAGTAATATAAAAATAACTTATTAATAGACTTCTTTATATTTACTTTTTTTAATTTTAATTCTTTTTTTAGACTATTTATATAATAGAATAGGAAATAAATTAAATTCTTAAGAAGCTAAATAATTCTTAAGGATATCTTTAATAATAAGATTTAAAATATAACTAATATATCTTATATTATTATTAAAGCTACTTTTAAAGTAATATTTATAATTAACTTTAAAAGACTTTTAAAACTAATTATTAATAGTAGTAATATTTCTTATAATACTAAAGTAGAAAATAAATTAATAAAATAAATTAGTAAAAAATATATAAAAGCTTATCTAAAGATATTCTTTAAAATAACTAAAAGATAATTTTTAAAGGATTTAAAAAGCTTATAATAAGTATAAGTTCCTATATAAGCTTCTTTTAATTCTTTAAAGTTTATAAAGTAGATTAGCTTTTAGTTTAAGTAGAAAAAATAAATAAAAGATTACTTACTAATTAGCCTATAAATAGGCTAAAATTTAAAAGTAATGTAGGAAATAATAACCTTTAAATAAGCTTTATTAGAAATAAAAGTCTAAAAATTAAAAGTAAAGGAAAAAGTCTTAAAGCTCTTAATATAACCTTCTAATTTCTTATTAAAGGTAACTAAAGTAAAATCAAACTCTTACCTTAAATAGGAAGTAATATTATTTCTATTAATAATAAGGATTTCTTTATTTATTTAATTAACTATTAATTATTTAAAATAAAAAAATAATAATAGAAAATAATAAAAAACTAATAAATTATAGTAATTAAGTACCCTTAATAATATTATTAATAATATTACTAGGTTATATTACTATAAGTATAATTAAAAGGTTATATAATCTTATTTAATTAGTATACTAGCTAAAGCCTTTAACTTTAGCTTATATTAACTTTAACTTTTAATATATAAAATATATATTTCTTCTATAATATTAACTTTTCTAAATTTTCCCTTTTTACTTAAATACTATATATAAAGGTTATAACTATTATATACTTATAATCTTAGGTTATAATTAGTATAATTATTTTATAATTAATTTAATAATAATCTTATTAATAAAGACCTTAATTATATTAGTAACCTAATCTTCTAAGCTATTAAGCTAATACCTATAGTAATATTCTATATAAATATTATTAAGAAAAAAGATTTCCTTTAGTATAATTAGTACTATATTTATTATTAACCTCTTTTTAAAACTTTTTAATACTTTTAGCTTTAAATCTATACTATTTCTTATAAACTATATAAAATTTAATAATAATAACTTCTTATTATAAAGTAAAGTAAGCTTATAGCTAAAAGCTATTAGCTTAGCTAGGTTTTAATTATTCTATATAATATAAAATTATTAAAATATAAGCTTAAAATCTTAGCTTAAAAAAATCTTTTTTAGATCTTTTACTTTAACTTATAGTTACTTAGGCTTATTAATATTATTATAATTCTAAAGGGTATTTTTAATCTTTTTATATAATAAGATAATCTTTACTTTAAAGTAAAAGCTATTAATTAAGGTTCTTTATATAATAATTAGTATTATAAGTAAGTTATAATAATTAGTAATATATAATAAAGAGTAAGAACTAAGGTTAATTAATTAACTAGTAGCTTATTATATTAGGTTAATTAAATATTAAAGATAAAAAAAAAAGAAATTACTTTATATATAGCTTAGTAGTTATTTATATATATTTACTATTATTAGAGTTTAGTAGTTAATATAGTATATATACTTAACTTATTAAGATTTAACTTTATTAAAAGAGATTACTATTAATTATAATATTAAAAATAGATTTAACCTAGGACTTATAGTTTAAAGAGAATAATAAATAAATAGTAATTAAGTAACTTTTAAAATAAATTACTACTTATAACTTAAAAAAGAAAGTTATTTTTAATAAGAAAATAAAAAATCTATTTAATAATACTTTCTTTTATAAAAGAAAGGTTATTTTTAGATCTTTTTATAAAAAAGCCCTTTAGAAAGGTATTAACTAATTAAAGATTTATTAGTATTAAATAAAAAAAGTAATAATAAACTAAATAGAAAAAAACGTATTTTTTTTTTTCCCTTTTAGTAAAAGTTACTTATATTTTTAGCTTATCTTAGTATAATCTTATATACTAATTATAATTAGAGGTTTAAAGTCCTTTAATAATAGGGATTAATTTCTAGCTATAGCTATATAAAAATAACTAATTAGTATATCTTTATTTAAAGAATAATAAAAAAAGATAAAAAATAATTACTAATATAGTATAAGTAATTTATAGTTTTCTTTCTTTAAAAAGGTTAATAGAAAGTAATTCCCTAGTAAATAGCCCTTTTTCAAAGATAGTAACTTCTATTTTAAGAAGTTAAAAAGTAAGTTAATTTTATAAGCTATTAGCAAAAGGTACTTAATATTCTAACTTAAAGTAAGAAACTTAAGGATTAGATTTTTAAAAGCTTAGGAGGCCATTATTACTGATAAAAAAGTAGAAAAAAAATAAGTTAAATAGTACTATATATCTCTTAGTAAAATAGTTAATTTCTTTCTAGTAATAATATAATAAAAAAGTAAAGAAAAAAGGGATATTAAATATATAGAATTTAAATAGAAATTACCTTATACTTATAAACTATAATAACTACTAATATATAAGAAAATAGTATAGTATATATAATATAACCCTAAGATAGGGTATTGAATATTACTTTGAAATAGAAAAAGAAAATATATATAAGCTATAGAAAAATAAGTAAATTACTTATTGTTATTATATAAAAAAAGTAATATATTATATAGTTTTTTCTAACTAAATAGCTATCCTATTAGTAAAGCTATTACTATATATAGAATATTATTATAGTAAAGTTTAAATTAAAGCTCTTTATAAAAAAGATACTTAAAAAGTTAAAAGAAAATAATTACCTCTATAGGGAAAATCTAAAAAAACTATATAGTATATAGTGTATAAAAAGCTATATAGTAATAGTCTTTTTATATTTTTTATAACTATATAGCTTACTATAGAAAGGAAAGTAAGTTTTTATTATAGTAAAGTATAAATTAGAGCTCTTTATAAAAAAGATACTTAAAAAGCTATATAGAATCTATTTTCTCTTTAGGAAAAATCTAAAAAACTATATAGTATATAGTATAGAAAAACCTATATAGTAATAGTTTTTTTAGATTTTTTATAGCTATATAGCTTACTATAGAAAGAAAAGTAAGTTTTTACTATAGTAGAGTATAAATTAAAGCTCTTTATAAAAAAGATATTATAAAAGGTAATTTAAATAGATATATAAAGAAGAGAAATCTATAAAAGAATATATAAATAGATATACTTATATTATATAAGCTAGTAATTTTTTTTTTTTTTTTCCCTTATATAGTATTAAAAATTATAAGTTTTCTTAAATTTTCCTACTTTTAATTAGTTTAACTATAGTTTAATTAGTAATCTAACTAGCTAATCTTAGTTATTTAAAATAAGTAACTTAAGTTAAATTAATAATTAGCTAGTTCCTAACTAATAGTTATTAATTACTAATTATAAAGAACTACCATTAAACTAGTAACTAATTAGTTACTAACCAATTAGTTTAACTATGAATTTAACTTAAGTCTAACTAGTTAATTACCTTAACTAATTATAATCCTACTTAATAACTTAGAAGATTAAGTTATTAATATAATTAGGGTTTTTAATAGTAAGATTATTATTAAATTAACTATAAGATAATTATACTAGTTATAACCTAAGACTATAAGTAAGTAATAACTATAACCTTTATATATAGTATTTAAGTAATTTAAGAATAACTTCTTTAGAGTAAGTTAAAGTATAGGCTTATTTTAATTAAAGTTACTTATATTAACTAAACTCTAACTATTACTAACAAAGTAACTTATATATATAAAAAGCTACTATATAAGGTATAGTAGCCTAGCTTTCTTTTTTCTTTCTATACCTATTTTTATACTTCTTATATTACTATATAAGTATATAGTAAATTAATTAATCTTTACCTATTACTATATATCATTAACTTATTTTATAGTAATATTAATTAAATACTATAGTATTACTTTAATTACTAATTAGTATTATAAGCTTAATAATAAAGAACTTAATAAACTAAAGATTATAAGAGCTTTTATATTAATTTTGTTAAGATTTATTTTTATATAAATAGCTATAAAGTTAATAATAAACCTTAATAAGAAATATATAAAGAAAAAGAAAGTAATTTTAATAGCTTTTAATTATAAATCCTTTTTTTTTATTTACTTTAATATTAAAATTCTCTAATTTCTTAATAAGCTAATTTCTTTAAATAAATTAGTAATAAAGCTTAAGATAAAGATAACTTTAATTAATAATAGAAATTAGTTTTTAAAAAAAGCTAATAAAAACTATTACTTATATTAGTTTATTTTCTTAATTAAGTAAATAAATTATATAATTATAGAATTTACTAAGAAGACTTTAGTAATTAAAATAAAGCTATAATAGCCTTATTATAGCTTAGGATTATAAGTTAATAATTATTAACTTAATAATATATAATATTTTAAAAGGAATTAAAAAGTTAAGTATATAAGGTTTTTAAAAGAGATTATATTTATATATTATTTATATTATATTATTAGTAAAAGTTAAAGTTAAGGTTATTTAAAGTTAAAATTAATAACTAGCTTTTTAGTAATTAAATTAATCTAGATTATATAATAAGTTATATACTATCTTTAACCTTTACTATTACTTTAATTAATATATATAACTAAGTATTATTTATAGTATTAATAATAGTAATAGTATTTAAGTAAAAGCTAGAAAAATTTAAAAAAGTTAATATTATAAAAGATATATATACTTAAAAGTTAAAGTTAAAGGTTTTAGCTAATATATTAATTAAATAAAATTATATAATCTTTAAATTATACTTATAGTAATATAACTTAATAATATTATTACTAATATTATTAAAAGTTAAATCTTTTACTTTAATTTATACTTACTTAAGCTTATTAATACTATTATAATTCTAAAGAATATTTTTAATTTCTTAATATAATAAGATAATCTTTACTTTAAAGTAAAAATTATTAATTAAAGTTCCTAATATAATAATTAGTATTATAAGTAAATTATAATAGTTAATAATATATAGTAAGAATTAAAAACTAAAGTTAATTAATTAACTAGTAGCTTATTATATTAAATTAATTAA